>JBAIZL010000001.1:218612443-219202443 GCA_036971475.1 Prosapia bicincta | reverse complement strand
TAATTTTATCCACCATTAAGTGCAATAATTTTACCTTGAGTGATGAGGCACCTTTCGGTCTTTGACCATTGTCGAATCACTAGTGATTCGACAATGGTCAAAGACCGAAAGGTGCCTCATCACTCAAGGTAAAATTATTGCACTTAATGGTGGATAAAATTACTCAAAAATAGTAATATTTTAACTTCATATATATATATATATATATATATAAGGAGATATTTTCAAGGAATTGAAAATATTCTCTGGAAGGAAAAGCTTAGTTAGTCATATTACATTCAATATAAAAATGTTTTAGTTCTATTTGTAACAATAATTTATAATGTAGAATCATTGGCTTGCAATGATTTATCTTTAAAACAGAATAATAGCAAAAAAAGTGAGTTTTGTGATCTTAATAATGATGTTACTGGTTATGTTTTCAATATGTGGTAATGTATTTTAAATGGTGACTTATTAAGTACTGATAAAGTCATAGGCTACTTACTAATTTGGATATACGCTGCAATTTGACACACATTCTCTCTGAACATGTTTTGGATCTATCAAGGCTTTGCTAGCTTCTTTGATCAGAACAAACCTAAACACAAAATTACACAATTATATCATTATGTGTCAAAACAAATAATATAAATGAAAAATTTTTTTAAGTCAATTCCTACATAGGTCAACAAAAAATATTTTATTTTATTAAATTCTTATTAAATAATTACAAGTTAATATAGACATGTTACAAGTTAAGTGTATTACATGTTAATATAAAAATATATAACATAACCTATATGTTAAAAAGGATGTTCTAACACATTACCTACAACATAAAGTCAGCTGTTCTATGAAATCATATGTTATCACTTATTTTAAGCTAAATGGGAGGATATAACTATATTGCATACTTTGACCCTTTTATGAAAAGCTTTTTTCCCATAAAAAGTATAATTAATTCATTAAAATTAATTACTGAATTAATATTTGAAGAAACTGTATTAACATCAAGTATTATCCATCACAGGTTTAAAAAAATGTATTTGAACTTGAGTGGATGAATAAAAATATATTTTATTAACAACTGAAAATTTGAACAAGATAGATATAAGGAGAGTGTGAACTAATAGAAGGAAAATTATATGTTGCAATAAAATAAACCAATAAGAAATTTTTTAACCTTCGAGAGGTCTACTGCAGAGGTTTATTCCGCACAAATACCCATTACCATTTATACGGTTAACAATTTTATATTTGGGTGACTTCAAAATTAAATACTATATAAATGCATTATAAATAATTTTAGACCTTATTATTGTACGACTTTAATTTTCTAAACGTCATATTTATAAAATTATTTTGAATTGCTAAAACGTGTAAGCAATGTATACTACACCACTGTTTTCATTACGGAAGAGGTGTTATTTTTCTGTAACAAAGTAATTCAGTGTCTAAACATAAAAAATATTTTATCGTGATGGTAGAACCCACATATAAGAATATGAAATTAATTATAACATATAGTGAAAATAAGGAATATTTTAATTCAAATAAATAACCTTAAAAATTAGAGGATGAAATAAATATATGCTTTAAAAAAACAACAGGTTATAGCAAACCTTACAGTCTTTGTTGAAAAAACAATTCATAATTGTTAATTTCTAAGCTTACTAGTCACTACTAATATAGCGTGAACATGACCTACTCACATGAGAATTATATTTCTTATTGCTGCTCTCCCTTGCCTTTCTGGTTCATTATACCACAGCAATTTTCGTTTTTTACTAAAAAATGGTTCTTTTCTATTGTAAAACTTTAACAGCCTCCATTTCAACAAATTTGTTTTTTTCATCATTTTCAGATTCACCTATTATGTCTTCATTCGTTTCATTTACAATTTAATTGATTTCTTCGTCAGATTCATCATCTGGCAAAGATACTCTTTTCATCAGAATCATCAAAGAGCTGTCTAACAAAATTTCCAGTAGAAAGTATTTATTGATTTTCTTTTTTTTTTTGACACCACATAGCATTTTACGAACCCTCTCTTCTTCAAATAGAACAACAGTAAAATGTAAAACCTAGATACTAAAAAGACATACAACACTAACATAATAATAACAACAAAAACAGTAATAATTTAACTCCACAAAGTCTTTTGTAATGTAAATAACTACACGAGGAACTCCGCACAAATAACTTAAACGAAAGGGCACTTGCAGACAATCTGACCGCACGTGACAAAGACTAAATTCACACTAATGCCATGAGGAAATAATGAACAAAAATAGGTTGGGCCCTTTCCTAGAATGCAGGTTGTGAAGTAACGAGCCAGAAATAAAATTTCTGACAAAAAGAAAGACATTTTCTTAACAAATAATGACAGATGCGGAGAAAAACTCCGCATGCCCCCTCTCAAAGATTAAATACATTGACAAAAAAAAATTATAACATGCAATTAAACTGATATCAGGAAATACAATACAATAAAAAGAAGAAATAAAAAAACCTATGGTTATGAGTTGAAAATTGTAAAATTTCATAAAAATAATACAATTTCAAATAATTAAAAGGGACTAGGTTGATATAGCTTTTTTATAGCTTTGATAGAGAAATCTACCAAAAAGGAATTATCCTGCCTGACATCTGTTATTGTCAAAGGGTATACATATACTAACTTTTACTTCTTTTGTTGTTTGACATATATATTACAATTACACTAATTCAACACAAATTACCACTGCCCACTAACTGAGCACTTCCTGGACTTTGAACACACCAATTTATTGAAAATACAGAATTACCGGGCATTTGCATCTTGCAAATCAATGGCCTTTCCTTTAAATTCTTCAAATATCACCACTTGACTGTTAGATCATAAATTAATTATTTATTCTCTCTTTATACACTTTGAAATTAATCTGAAAAAACATTTTTCGGTGACCACAAAATTTGGATTGAAAAACTTTTATTTTCTACACCATAAAACACCTAATTTATGACTCTTTTTACCAGGGCAGTTATCAAGTAAGATGTATAATTTACTGAATAAAAAACAATGCTTTATAACAATTTATCTATTTTATATTGTTTCTACTTTTTACATATATCTACTCAAAAGTAATGTTGTTCAGGTAGAAAATGGAAGTGATAAAATGCCGTTAAAAATATGTCTCATAGGAAATTCAGCATAATTTTTTTCGCCTTGGGACTTTTCTTATGTTTTTCTAACGACGGTATATTATCGTTTAGGAAAAGATAAAAAAATATAATTTATAAATAAAAACTTATTTTCATTTTAGTAGGTTTGTCACTGATTAGTGTTTCAACCAAAACAGTATTTTTCAACCGAAGACAAACCTGTTCGGCAAAATAGGGGCACTCAGAAGTCAAACTTAATGCTTTATTATGAATGTATTTAAAAACATATCATAAGAGCTACGATCTGTTATCTGCGTCAGATGGAGTAGAATAAGTCAATGCACAAACAAGTCGAGCATCTACCGTGAGTCTCCCTTCCACAGCCGGCCGTATTCCCCCACTCACTTCTCATTTCTGCACGAACCACACTTATAAAACTTTGACGGCCAGTACATAGCTATAAGTCAGATGCTCAGATGCTAATGATCAGTCGGATACTGACTGAAATTAATCAAAATGGCAGACAGGAGTACCCTTGTCATTGCTGACCAATAGTCTTAGATGCTGGATTATAGGATACTGGAGTAATGTGTGTTTAATGTAATATTTTCATATTTTATACTATTTACAATACAATTTTTCTCATTACATCATCATCATTACTATTATTACTACTATTATTAAGTATTATATTTATAATCCTATTATTGTATATATAGTATATGTAATTTTGTGATTTTTCATTTCATATTTGTAAAAGTGAAAAAAAAATTAAAACAAGAACAAATTTTATGGATTAAAAACGGACTTATACAGATATATACAAGAAAAGTCAAACGAAATGATTACTTTTTGCTAGATAAGTCTAATTATAGGTTCTTATATCTTAAAACCATATTATCAGTAGACATAAGAGGGTGCCTTGAAGTTTGTCAAAAGCTTATTCAACAAAAACACTTATTTGTTGTTAATCAATAATATTTTTTATTGATATAAAATACAGATAAAAATATTTAATTTTTTTTTTAAAGATAATTGCTATGTTAAGAGCCTTAGAACTTATAATTCGATATATACCAAATTTATCATATACAAATTTGGTAATTCTTTATAATATACACCATTACACCCTGAGACTAAACAACTAGTAGTGAATTATTTACCAAAATATCAGAGAGTGATCCTTGATATAAAGATTTAGCTCTTTATTTAATATTTCGTTCTCTTTTTAGGCAAATAAAATATCAAAATATAGATAATAATGATTTTTTTGAATTATATAAAAAATTAGAACCTTTAATTAATACATCACATTTTAAAGCTGAAATAGATAAATTATTAAAATATTTTATAACTAAACAAGATATAAATAAAGAAGTAGTACAACTCACTGAGCAATTAATCTCCAGAAGATTATAATGATCATACTATAAAATATGGACTGATTACTAACCACCAATTTTTAAAATGGGCAAATTATTTTTATATTCAAAATAATTTTTTAGATACATATAAAAAATGGCAAAACTATAATTCATTACCTTGGCTGATACTATCTTTAAAAAAGATCAAAGTACCAAATATTAAATCGAAAGAAGCTCAAGAAGTTATCCTAAAATTAGCTCTGTTAATTAATAACATAAAATGGGAAAAAGCTTAAAAAAATGATTTGCTTGTATTTATATACATAGAAAATATCTAAGTGATTAATTAAGATTCACCGAACATAATGGACTACAAAATTCAAGAGACATAGAAATAAAAATAACAATCATAACAAAAAACTTGAAAACAGTTGAAGGTACTGTAGTAAATTATCATGAATTTCCCCTAATTTATTAATACAATTAATTTATTAAAAACAAAATTACTATTAAGAAAATAAAAATATTAAATAATAATAACAAAAAGTTAATACAAAGAGAGAAATAAAAAAAGATATTGATACAATCATAATATATACATTATTAAACATGACACACGTTGCTTTTCATAGGGTTGGCTGAAATTGCTGATTGTGTATGTGCAGGCCTGGACTTTCATGAGACTGTCTTACCAAACACTGACCAACTAGTGCTGTGAGACCATGTTTGGAACCAGAGATGTTTGTCTCAAGCATTATCTAAGCTACCATTTAATAACACCAGTTTTGGCGAGACATGCTTCAAATAAGACAAATCTCTTAAGACATCTAACTTCAATTTTAGTACTATTGGTATCACTTGGCAAAAAACCACTACTTACTGGTATCTTTCAGCAGACACATTATACACTAGATCAGTGCATTCTTTAATGCTATGAGTCACAGACAAGACTCTTTGTCTTGAAGAGTCTTGTCCGTGACTCATCACATTGTACACATTGAGTGATTCACAGCATGCTGACAACAGCAGCATTGATCTAGTGTGAAACATGTCTGTTGGAAAATTTCAGTAAGCATTGGTATTTTGCTAAGTGATACCAATAGTAGAAAATTAAAAAACCTCAAGATGTGCAACACAAAAACTGCAAGTTTTAATTCTAAGATGTAATCATATTTAAAAACTGTACCCAAAGGCAAGGCATGACTCATCATTCTCACATTTAACATAAGTGTTTTATTGTACGCCTGATCAAACTTAAGTAGCTCTTTCCTGTCCTATTTAGAGGGAATAGTATTTGGCAATAACAACTACGGCAAAAGATTTCACAGAGAAAATTATGAATTTGCCAGTATTAACACTAAATAGGCACATAACTTATATTATTGGTTATATACAATAAAGTTTGCAGAAATATACTTCTTGAGAAATTTCCTCATCATGAATGAATGTGGTGGTTTTTCAAGTTCTTGGTCCAGAAATGGATCAAAAAGAGATATGGAAGCAGTTACAAATAGCAAACAGAGAAAGTTACAACTATCCTTGGAACATGACTCTATTACATCCATATTAGTTACATTAAGATCTGCTCTTATGAAAAATTTATTTAGTGTTGCGAAGAAAATCAATGGAGGCAGGAAACTAAAAAGGACTTGAGCTCCCCTAAAACACAGTCAGTCTGTAATGGGACAAAACCAGAACAGTAAATTCTTTGAATAACTGTCATAATTTTACATAAAACTCCCTTTTTGACAGTAGTAAAAACCAAATTGGTTTAATGGAAGACTGACATATTTAATTCATGATATCCCACTAAATAAAAATAAAAAGTAATATTTCTAAGACATTTATAAAACAATGAATAAGTTGCGACCCGTCTGCAAAAGTAAATACTATTAATGCTAAGAGCATCAGAAATGAATTATTCTATTTATTATCGCTATCTAAGTAACTATTATGATAAAAGAGATAAGGTACGTAATTGTGGCAATTTCTATTAGCAAAAATTGTCAACATAAGTATTTGTTATTAAAACTATGTTTTAAGATGTAATATTTTCCAATATCTGGGTAAAAATTTAAATATGTTTACAAAAACCTACTTTTTATCAGACATGTCAACTCCATGACAATTCAATTCTTTTTCTGGAATTGGGAAGTTTTTGTGTCCACAGATGTTCCCACAGTTGTCATATCCACTAATTATTCTATAAATTTTTCCATTTTTAATGCAATAGCCAACTATAATGAACTGAAAGTAAAAAATAATATGTTATTAATAATGTCTACATTATTATAAATTACACGTTTTGGTTTTTAATCCAATTTTTAAATTGTATTTATCGTATGCACCAAAATAAACAGTATACAAACTGAATCAGCTGTAGTTGCCTTCTCTAAGATATGGTGGCCATTCTTGGTAGGTGTATAAGAGCCTCAGGAGATTTTATATTGGTTCAGTAATGGTTTTATAATGGTTCCAGCAAGATGGTGCAACTGGCCACACTACCTTATACAACAATTCTTTTCTTCAAAAAAATTTGGCCTAATCTCCCTTAGAACAAATTCCTTACACAGCCCTCTCCCCTGATCACATGATGCCTACATCTAGAGAATGATGTAGAAGATTTTCTGTGATGACCCAACAACCACCATCGTCCAATTACAGAAAAAATAACCATGAATAACGAGCATAAAGCAACGCCTCTTCACCAAAATGATGCAAACCTTCAATAATAATACAAGTGTTGCCTCAAATTGTACGGAGCTCATATAGAACATGTTTATACCGGAGTCTAACCGATTTAGCTTCTTTCTGCTTTTATGTGTTTGTAAAACTATGTAAATAAATAAGATAAAATAAAATCATACAACTGTTTCGGTACTGTTTATTTCAGCACATACGGTAATAAGAGTTTGTCCTCTTTTAAACAGTTGAAAATATAATAAAATGTAAGAACGAAATTCATAAACACTTTGTATTGTATTTAGATATACTCACCAATCCTATAAAAAATAATCCCATAAATATAAGAAACACAACATCTGTGCATCTACGAGTTTGTGTTTTTACTGGACCTGAAAACTCTTCAGGACCCTCTTTATTAAAGCCTGATGTATCAAGCTGAAAAAAAAATTTCTATTAAATTCATTCTGTTTATTTGGTAATATTTATTACTTTTAACTACATTACTTTTAAAAATGAATCAAATTTGTTAATTAGAAGTAATGTACCTATATTGGCTTAGGAAGAAATTAAAATAAAATTAGTTACGAGCGGGCAACTACTACAATTGCAAAGTCATAAACAAGAGTTTATATTAGGATAAAATTTATAGTATGTATGTACTATTATAATAGTTTCCCATTATAATTAAATAAGTTTTTAAAAAATTTTAAAAAAAGGTATTACGAATTATTTCAATTAAATAAATGAAAGATCACAATAGAAAGAAGCCATCCAAAGTTACCCTGTTTGGATGGCAATATCTAATTATTAGTACTAATATTAGATTTAACTAATATTTACTTAAAATAATAAATCAGAGGAATGACTTTTCAAATGTTTTTAGTAAAATTATTTGAAATCTTTTAAATATATTTATTGAGATATTAAAAATTGTATATACCTCAATAAATATTATTTAAATAAATTACTGATACATTAGAGAAATAAAAAAATAACTAAAAAATTTAAACCGATAAAAAACCTTTTGTACATTTCACTAAATTGAACATTTCAGTTGTTATGTTCTAATAATTCTGTGTTAGCAAAATTTACAATAAAGGCAGTGTAACCGTTATAATTTTTTAGCTGCGGGGCTTCTAATTGTTGAATTATAACTACACTACTCTCTATAATGGTTACTAAATTATTTAACAAAATTAAATAGCATTTATACTTTATCTAATGTAAAAGTTTACAATCAGTATCTGTTAATGAGTATTAATCAGTATTATGTATTAATAACAAGTAATTATTGCGTAACTCAGTGAAAACTTTTAATTTACTTGCTAACACGTTTTGAAACAATTGTTTCATTTACAAAGCCTACCCGCTACTTGGTCACCAACCAATGTAGGGCACCAATAGTAACTGTTACAAAAAGTTGTAACTAAAAGTAATAAAGTTGCTTGTTGTAATCATCTTGAACCAACACAAATTCTACACACAGAAAAATGGCCTGTCTATGGGTTCCCCATCTCAGGTATCCTAACAGAAATATTCCTTCATCACATTGAACAAAAATACATTCTACAGAACAACAAACATACACAAAAAATAATTTATTTCCACAGGTATGTAGATGACATTTTAATACTATACAACGGCAACAAACGGCAAATGAAACAACTACATAGTTACATTAATACCACACACCAAAACCTCACATTTACCATCGAATAAGAAGTAAACAATAAAATAAACTTTTTAGACCCTACCTTCACCAAACACAACACTAAACACAATTTGAAAATATACAGAAAACCAATAACCACCGATACTGTCATACATAATACATCTAATCACACCACACAACACAAACACACTATATTTAATCATATTTAACCCCACCTTATCAAAATATATATATATGCTACAGAAAGACTATGACAAAGAACTCAATACAATAAAATACATTGCTCAACAAAACCGCTACCAACATACACTCATAGACAACATACACAAGAAAATTAAACATAAACAACATCACCAAACGGCCATGCTGACAAACCACACAAAAATAAACAAATACATATCCCTCACCTACCACAACAAAACACACACACAATAACTTCCACGTTCAAAAAACTTCAATACCAAAAATTTTACAAAGGAACAAACACTTTATAACATCACATACAACCCATTCAAAAGCAAACAGACAAATACAATATAATCGGTATTTACAAATTACCATGTGATGAATGTCCCAGCTAATAAATCGGCCAAACCGGTAGGTCATTCTGCAAATGATTCGAAGAATACACCACCCAAAGAAACCACACAAACCCAAAAATCCAGCTAAGCAACACACCTAAAAAGCATATATAATTTCAAAATTCTCCACATATTAAAAGAAAGGAGACGTCGGTGGCAAACTCTTCCACGTAAAATCGGAGCATGGGCAAGACAACCGGAGCAAATATGCCCAGTATGAGGTGAAGACGACTATCAGGTGACTCAGTGAGTTTAACGCCATCTAGGGCGCCAGGAGACGTAGGTGGAAAACTCTTCCTCCTAAAATCGGAGCATGGGCAAGACAACCGGAGCAAATATGCCCAGTATGAGGTGAAGACGACTATCAGGTGACTCAGTGAGTTTAACGCCAACTAGGGCGCCAGGAGACGTCGGTGGCAAACTCTTCCTCATAAAATCGGAGCATGGGCAAGACAACCGGATCAATTATGCCCAGTATGAGGTGAATACGACTGTCAGGTGACTATGTGAGTTTATCACTAAGTCGGCCGCCTGCAAACGTCCGCGGCACACGCTATCTCATAGAACAGGCACATGGGCAATACCAACGGGGCCTTATACACAGTATGTGGTGAATACGACTATCAGGTGACTATGTGAGTTTATCACTAAGCCGGCCGCCTGTAAACGTCCGCGGCACTCGCTATCTCATAGAACCGGCGCATGGGCAATACCAAAGGGAACTTATGCACAGTAGCCGATGCAGACGATGACTATCAGGTGACTATGTGAGTTTATCACTAAGCCGGCCGCCTGCAAACATTCGCGGCACACGCTATCTCATAGAACCGGCGCATGGGCAATACCACCGGGAACTTATACACAGTAGCCGATGCAGACGATGACTATCAGGTGACGATGTGAGTTTATCACTAAGCCGGCCGCCTGCAAACATTCGCGGCACACGCTATCTCATAGAACCGGCGCATGGACAATACCACCGGGGACTTATACACAGTAGCCGATGCAGACGATGACTATCAGGTGACTCAGTAAGTTTATCACTAAGCCGGCCGCCTGCAAACGTCCGTGGCCCACGCTATCTCATAGAACCGGCGCATGGGCAATACCACCGGGAACTTATACACAGTAGCCGATGCAGACGATGACTATCAGGTGACTATGTGAGTTTATCACCAAGTCGGCCGCCTGCAAACGTCAGCGGCACAAGCTATCTCATAGAACAGGCGCATGGGCAATACCAAAGGGAACTTATGCACAGTAGCCGATGCAGACGATGACTATCAGGTGACTATGTGAGTTTATCACTAAGCCGGCAGCCTGCAAACGTCAGCGGCACACGCTATCTCATAGAACCGGCGCATGGGCATTACCACCGGGAACTTATGCACAGTAGCCGATGCAGACGATGACTATCAGGTGACTATGTGAGTTTATCACTAAGCCGGCAGCCTGCAAACGTCAGCGGCACACGCTATCTCATAGAACCGGCGCATGGGCATTACCACCGGGAACTTATGCACAGTAGCCGATGCAGACGATGACTATCAGGTGACTATGTGAGTTTATCACTAAGCCGGCAGCCTGCAAACGTCAGCGGCACACGCTATCTCATAGAACCGGCGCATGGGCAATACCACCGGGAACTTATGCACAGTAGCCGATGCAGACGATGACTATCAGGTGACTATGTGAGTTTATCACTAAGCCGGCAGCCTGCAAACGTCAGCGGCACACGCTATCTCATAGAACAGGCACATGGGCAATACCACCGGGGCCTTATACACAGTATGTGGTGAATACGACTGTCAGGTGACTATGTGAGTTTATCACTAAACCGGGCGCCGGGAAACGTCAGTGGCTTAAGATTCCTCATAGAGCCTTCGCATGGGCAATACCACCGGGAACTTATGCACAGTAGCCGATGCAGACGATGACTAACAGGTGACTCAGTAAGTTTATCACTAAGCCGGCCGCCTGCAAACGTCCGTGGCCCACGCTATCTCATAGAACCGGCGCATGGGCAATACCACCGGGAACGTAGGCACAGTAGCCGGTGCAGACGATGACTATCAGGTGACTATGTGAGTTTATCACTAAGCCGGCCGCCTGCAAACGTCCGCGGTACACGCTATCTCATAGAACTGGCGCATGGGCAATACCACCGGGAACTTATGCACAGTAGCCGATGCAGACGATGACTATCAGGTGACTATGTGAGTTTATCACTAAGCCGGCCGCCTGCAAACGTCCGCGGCACACGCTATCTCATAGAACTGGCGCATGGGCAATACCAAAGGGAACTTATGCACAGTAGCCAATGCAGACGATGACTATCAGGTGACGATGTGAGTTTATCACTAAGCCGGCCGCCTGCAAACATTCGCGGCACACGCTATCTCATAGAACCGGCGCATGGGCAATACCACCGGGAACTTATACACAGTAGTCGATGCAGACGATGATTATCAGGTGACTATGTTAGTTTATCACTAAGCCGGCAGCCTGCAAACGTCAGCGGCACACGCTATCTCATAGAACCGGCGCATGGGCAATACCACCGGGAACTTATACACAGTAGTCGATGCAGACGATGACTATCAGGTGACTATGTTAGTTTATCACTAAGCCGGCAGCCTGCAAACGTCAGCGGCACACGCTATCTCATAGAACCGGCGCATGGGCAATACCACCGGGAACTTATACACAGTAGCCGATGCAGACGATGACTATCAGGTGACTATGTTAGTTTATCACTAAGCCGGCAGCCTGCAAACGTCAGCGGCACACGCTATCTCATAGAACCGGCGCATGGGCAATACCACCGGGAACTTATGCACAGTAGCCGATGCAGACGATGACTATCAGGTGACTATGTGAGTTTATCACTAAGCCGGCAGCCTGCAAACGTCAGCGGCACACGCTATCTCATAGAACAGGCACATGGGCAATACCACCGGGGCCTTATACACAGTATGTGGTGAATACGACTGTCAGGTGACTATGTGAGTTTATCACTAAACCGGGCGCCGGGAAACGTCAGTGGCTTAAGATTCCTCATAGAGCCTTCGCATGGGCAATACCACCGGGAACTTATGCACAGTAGTCGATGCAGACGATGACTATCAGGTGACTATGTTAGTTTATCACTAAGCCGGCAGCCTGCAAACGTCCGTGGCCCACGCTATCTCATAGAACTGGCGCATGGGCATTACCACCGGGAACTTATGCACAGTAGCCGATGCAGACGATGACTAACAGGTGACTCAGTAAGTTTATCACTAAGCCGGCAGCCTGCAAACGTCAGCGGCACACGCTATCTCATAGAACCGGCGCATGGGCAATACCACCGGGAACTTATGCACAGTAGTCGATGCAGACGATGACTATCAGGTGACTATGTTAGTTTATCACTAAGCCGGCAGCCTGCAAACGTCCGTGGCCCACGCTATCTCATAGAACTGGCGCATGGGCATTACCACCGGGAACTTATGCACAGTAGCCGATGCAGACGATGACTAACAGGTGACTCAGTAAGTTTATCACTAAGCCGGCCGCCTGCAAACGTCCGTGGCCCACGCTATCTCATAGAAGCGGCGCATGGGCATTACCAAAGGGAACTTATGCACAGTAGCCGATGCAGACGATGACTATCAGGTGACTATGTGAGTTTATCACTAAGCCGGCCGCCTGCAAACGTCCGTGGCCCACGCTATCTCATAGAACTGGCGCATGGGCAATACCAAAGGGAACTTATGCACAGTAGCCGATGCAGACGATGACTAACAGGTGACTCAGTAAGTTTATCACTAAGCCGGCCGCCTGCAAACATTCGCGGCACACGCTATCTCATAGAACCGGCGCATGGGCAATACCACCGGGAACTTATACACAGTAGCCGATGCAGACGATGACTATCAGGTGACTATGTGAGTTTATCACCAAGTCGGCCGCCTGCAAACGTCAGCGGCACACGCTATCTCATAGAACCGGCGCATGGGCAATACCACCGGGACCTTATACACAGTATGAGGTGAATACGACTATCAGGTGACTCAGTGAGTTTATCACTAAGCCTGCAGCCTGCAAACATCCGCGGCACACGCTATCTCATAGAACCGGCGCATGGGCAATACCACCGGGAACTTATGCACAGTAGCCGATGCAGACGATGACTATCAGGTGACTATGTGAGTTTATCACCAAGTCGGCCGCCTGCAAACGTCCGCGGCACACGCTATCTCATAGAACAGGCGCATGGGCAATACCACCGGGAACGAATGCACAGTAGCCGGGCAGACGATGACTATCAGGTGACTATGTGAGTTTATCACTAAGCCGGCCGCCTGCAAACGTCCGCGGCACACGCTATCTCATAGAACCGGCGCATGGGCAATACCACCGGGACCTTATACACAGTATGAGGTGAATACGACTATCAGGTGACTCAGTGAGTTTATCACTAAGCCTGCAGCCTGCAAACGTCCGCGGCACACGCTATCTCATAGAACCGGCGCATGGGCAATACCACCGGGAACTTATGCACAGTAGCCGATGCAGACGATGACTATCAGGTGACTATGTGAGTTTATCACCAAGTCGGCCGCCTGCAAACGTCCGCGGCACACGCTATCTCATAGAACAGGCGCATGGGCAATACCACCGGGAACGAATGCACAGTAGCCGGTGCAGACGATGACTATCAGGTGACTATGTGAGTTTATCACTAAGCCGGCCGCCTGCAAACGTCCGCGGCACACGCTATCTCATAGAACTGGCGGATGGGCAATACCACCGGGAACTTATGCACAGTAGCCGATGCAGACGATGACTATCAGGTGACTATGTGAGTTTATCACTAAGCCGGCCGCCTGCAAACGTCTGCGGCACACGCTATCTCATAGAACTGGCGCATGGGCAATACCAAAGGGAACTTATGCACAGTAGCCAATGCAGACGATGACTATCAGGTGACGATGTGAGTTTATCACTAAGCCGGCCGCCTGCAAACATTCGCGGCACACGCTATCTCATAGAACCGGCGCATGGGCAATACCACCGGGAACTTATACACAGTAGTCGATGCAGACGATGACTATCAGGTGACTCAGTGAGTTTATCACTAAGCCGGCCGCCTGCAAACGTCCGTGGCCCACGCTATCTCATAGAAGCGGCGCATGGGCATTACCAAAGGGAACTTATACACAGTAGCCAATGCAGACGATGACTATCAGGTGACGATGTGAGTTTATCACTAAGCCGGCCGCCTGCAAACATTCGCGGCACACGCTATCTCATAGAACCGGCGCATGGGCAATACCACCGGGAACTTATGCACAGTAGTCGATGCAGACGATGATTATCAGGTGACTATGTTAGTTTATCACTAAGCCGGCAGCCTGCAAACGTCAGCGGCACACGCTATCTCATAGAACCGGCGCATGGGCAATACCACCGGGAACTTATACACAGTAGTCGATGCAGACGATGACTATCAGGTGACTATGTTAGTTTATCACTAAGCCGGCAGCCTGCAAACGTCAGCGGCACACGCTATCTCATAGAACCGGCGCATGGGCAATACCACCGGGAACTTATACACAGTAGCCGATGCAGACGATGACTATCAGGTGACTATGTTAGTTTATCACTAAGCCGGCAGCCTGCAAACGTCAGCGGCACACGCTATCTCATAGAACCGGCGCATGGGCAATACCACCGGGGCCTTATGCACAGTAGCCGATGCAGACGATGACTATCAGGTGACTATGTGAGTTTATCACTAAGCCGGCAGCCTGCAAACGTCAGCGGCACACGCTATCTCATAGAACCGGCGCATGGGCAATACCACCGGGAACCTATGCACAGTAGCCGATGCAGACGATGACTATCAGGTGACTATGTGAGTTTATCACTAAGCCGGCAGCCTGCAAACGTCAGCGGCACACGCTATCTCATAGAACCGGCGAAAGGGCCATACCACCGGGAACTTATGCACAGTAGCCGATGCAGACGATGACTATCAGGTGACTATGTGAGTTTATCACTAAGCCGGCAGCCTGCAAACGTCAGCGGCACACGCTATCTCATAGAACAGGCACATGGGCAATACCACCGGGGCCTTATACACAGTATGTGGTGAATACGACTGTCAGGTGACTATGTGAGTTTATCACTAAACCGGGGGCCGGGAAACGTCAGTGGCTTAAGATTCCTCATAGAGCCTTCGCATGGGCAATACCACCGGGAACTTATGCACAGTAGTCGATGCAGACGATGACTATCAGGTGACTATGTTAGTTTATCACTAAGCCGGCAGCCTGCAAACGTCCGTGGCCCACGCTATCTCATAGAACTGGCGCATGGGCAATACCAAAGGGAACTTATGCACAGTAGCCGATGCAGACGATGACTAACAGGTGACTCAGTAAGTTTATCACTAAGCCGGCCGCCTGCAAACATTCGCGGCACACGCTATCTCATAGAACCGGCGCATGGGCAATACCACCGGGAACTTATGCACAGTAGTCGATGCAGACGATGACTATCAGGTGACTATGTTAGTTTATCACTAAGCCGGCAGCCTGCAAACGTCCGTGGCTCACGCTATCTCATAGAACTGGCTCATGGGCATTACCACCGGGAACTTATGCACAGTAGCCGATGCAGACAATGACTAACAGGTGACTCAGTAAGTTTAACACTGAGCCGGCCGCCTGCAAACGTCCGTGGCCCACGCTATCTCATAGAACCGGCGCATGGGCATTACCAAAGGGAACTTATGCACAGTAGCCGATGCAGACGATGACTATCAGGTGACTATGTGAGTTTATCACTAAGCCGGCCGCCTGCAAACGTCCGTGGCCCACGCTATCTCATAGAACCGGCGCATGGGCATTACCACCGGGAACTTATGCACAGTAGTCGATGCAGACGATGACTAACAGGTGACTATGTTAGTTTATCACTAAGCCGGCCGCCTGCAAACGTCCGTGGCCCACGCTATCTCATAGAACCGGCGCATGGGCATTACCAAAGGGAACTTATGCACAGTAGCCGATGCAGACGATGACTATCAGGTGACTATGTGAGTTTATCACTAAGCCGGCCGCCTGCAAACGTCCGTGGCCCACGCTATCTCATAGAACTGGCGCATGGGCAATACCAAAGGGAACTGATGCACAGTAGCCGATGCAGACGATGACTAACAGGTGACTCAGTAAGTTTATCACTAAGCCGGCCGCCTGCAAACATTCGCGGCACACGCTATCTCATAGAACCGGCGCATGGGCAATACCACCGGGAACTTATACACAGTAGCCGATGCAGACGATGACTATCAGGTGACTATGTGAGTTTATCACCAAGTCGGCCGCCTGCAAACGTCAGCGGCACACGCTATCTCATAGAACCGGCGCATGGGCAATACCATCGGGACCTTATACACAGTATGAGGTGAATACGACTATCAGGTGACTCAGTGAGTTTATCACTAAGCCTGCAGCCTGCAAACGTCCGCGGCACACGCTATCTCATAGAACCGGCGCATGGGCAATACCACCGGGAACTTATGCACAGTAGCCGATGCAGACGATGACTATCAGGTGACTATGTGAGTTTATCACCAAGTCGGCCGCCTGCAAACGTCCGCGGCACACGCTATCTCATAGAACAGGCGCATGGGCAATACCACCGAGGCCTTATACACAGTATGAGGTGAATACGACTATCAGGTGACTCAGTGAGTTTATCACTAAGCCTGCAGCCTGCTAACGTCCGCGGCACACGCTATCTCATAGAACCGGCGCATGGGCAATACCACCGGGAACTTATGCACAGTAGCCGATGCAGACGATGACTATCAGGTGACTATGTTAGTTTATCACTAAGCCGGCAGCCTGCAATCGTCAGCGGCACACGCTATCTCATTGAACCGGCGCATGGGCAATACCACCGGGAACTTATGCACAGTAGTCGATGCAGACGATGACTATCAGGTGACTATGTGAGTTTATCACTAAGCCGGCAGCCTGCAAACGTCAGCGGCACACGCTATCTCATAGAACAGGCACATGGGCAATACCACCGGGGCCTTATACACAGTATGTGGTGAATACGACTGTCAGGTGACTATGTGAGTTTATCACTAAACCGGGCGCCGGGAAACGTCAGTGGCTTAAGATTCCTCATAGAGCCTTCGCATGGGCAATACCAAAGGGAACGTATGCACAGTAGCCGATGCAGACGATGACTAACAGGTGACTCAGTAAGTTTATCACTAAGCCGGCCGCCTGCAAACGTCCGTGGCCCACGCTATCTCATAGAACTGGCGCATGGGCAATACCAAAGGGAACTTATGCACAGTAGCCGATGCAGACGATGACTATCAGGTGACTATGTGAGTTTATCACTAAGCCGGCCGCCTGCAAACATTCGCGGCACACGCTATTTCATAGAACCGGCGCATGGGCAATACCACCGGGAACTTATACACAGTAGCCGATGCAGACGATGACTATCAGGTGACGATGTGAGTTTATCACTAAGCCGGCCGCCTGCAAACATTCGCGGCACACGCTATCTCATAGAACCGGCGCATGGGCAATACCACCGGGAACATATACACAGTAGCCGATGCAGACGATGACTATCAGGTGACTATGTGAGTTTATCACCAAGTCGGCCGCCTGCAAACGTCAGCGGCACACGCTATCTCATAGAACAGGCGCATGGGCAATACCACCGAGGCCTTATACACAGTATGAGGTGAATACGACTATCAGGTGACTATGTGAGATTATCACTAAGCCGGCCGCCTGCAAACGTCCGCGGCACACGCTATCTCATAGAACCGGCGCATGGGCAATACCACCGGGAACTTATGCACAGTAGCCGATGCAGACGATGACTATCAGGTGACTATGTGAGTTTATCACTAAGCCGGCCGCCTGCAAACGTCAGCGGCACACGCTATCTCATAGAACAGGCACATGGGCAATACCACCGGGAACTTATTCACAGTAGCCGATGCAGACGATGACTATCAGGTGACTATGTGAGTTTATCACTAAGCCGGCCGCCTGCAAACGTCAGCGGCACACGCTATCTCATAGAACAGGCACATGGGCAATACCACCGGGAACTTATGCACAGTAGCCGATGCAGACGATGACTATCAGGTGACTATGTGAGTTTATCACTAAGCCGGCAGCCTGCAAACGTCAGCGGCACACGCTATCTCATAGAACCGGCGCATGGGCAATACCACCGGGAACTTATGCACAGTAGCCGATGCAGACGATGACTATCAGGTGACTATGTGAGTTTATCACTAAGCCGGCCGCCTGCAAACGTCAGCGGCACACGCTATCTCATAGAACAGGCACATGGGCAATACCACCGGGAACTTATGCACAGTAGCCGATGCAGACGATGACTATCAGGTGACTATGTGAGTTTATCACTAAGCCGGCCGCCTGCAAACGTCAGCGGCACACGCTATCTCATAGAACAGGCACATGGGCAATACCAAAGGGAACTTATGCACAGTAGCCGATGCAGACGATGACTAACAGGTGACTTAGTAAGTTTATCACTAAGCCGGCCGCCTGCAAACGTCCGTGGCCCACGCTATCTCATAGAACTGGCGCATGGGCAATACCAAAGGGAACTTATGCACAGTAGCCGATGCAGACGATGACTAACAGGTGACTCAGTAAGTTTATCACTAAGCCGGCCGCCTGCAAACGTCCGCGGCACACGCTATCTCATAGAACTGGCGCATGGGCAATACCAAAGGGAACTTATGCACAGTAGCCGATGCAGACGATGACTATCAGGTGACTATGTGAGTTTATCACTAAGCCGGCCGCCTGCAAACGTCAGCGGCACACGCTATCTCATAGAACCGGCGCATGGGCAATACCACCGGGAACTTATACACAGTAGCCGATGCAGACGATGACTATCAGGTGACTCAGTAAGTTTATCACTAAGCCGGCCGCCTGCAAACGTCCGTGGCCCACGCTATCTCATAGAACCGGCGCATGGGCAATACCACCGGGAACTTATGCACAGTAGTCGATGCAGACGATGACTAACAGGTGACTATGTTAGTTTATCACTAAGCCGGCCGCCTGCAAACGTCCGTGGCCCACGCTATCTCATAGAACCGGCGCATGGGCATTACCAAAGGGAACTTATGCACAGTAGCCGATGCAGACGATGACTATCAGGTGACTATGTGAGTTTATCACTAAGCCGGCCGCCTGCAAACGTCCGTGGCCCACGCTATCTCATAGAACTGGCGCATGGGCAATACCAAAGGGAACTTATGCACAGTAGCCGATGCAGACGATGACTAACAGGTGACTCAGTAAGTTTATCACTAAGCCGGCCGCCTGCAAACATTCGCGGCACACGCTATCTCATAGAACCGGCGCATGGGCAATACCACCGGGAACGTATACACAGTAGCCGATGCAGACGATGACTATCAGGTGACTATGTGAGTTTATCACCAAGTCGGCCGCCTGCAAACGTCAGCGGCACACGCTATCTCATAGAACCGGCGCATGGGCAATACCATCGGGACCTTATACACAGTATGAGGTGAATACGACTATCAGGTGACTCAGTGAGTTTATCACTAAGCCTGCAGCCTGCAAACGTCCGCGGCACACGCTATCTCATAGAACCGGCGCATGGGCAATACCACCGGGAACTTATGCACAGTAGCCGATG
Source organism: Prosapia bicincta (assembly GCA_036971475.1). Classification (NCBI taxonomy): domain Eukaryota; kingdom Metazoa; phylum Arthropoda; class Insecta; order Hemiptera; family Cercopidae; genus Prosapia; species Prosapia bicincta. The sequence continues at coordinate 219,182,272 of JBAIZL010000001.1, read as the reverse complement.
CAGACGATGACTATCAGGTGACTATGTGAGTTTATCACCAAGTCGGCCGCCTGCAAACGTCCGCGGCACACGCTATCTCATAGAACAGGCGCATGGGCAATACCACCGAGGCCTTATACACAGTATGAGGTGAATACGACTATCAGGTGACTCAGTGAGTTTATCACTAAGCCTGCAGCCTGCTAACGTCCGCGGCACACGCTATCTCATAGAACCGGCGCATGGGCAATACCACCGGGAACTTATGCACAGTAGCCGATGCAGACGATGACTATCAGGTGACTATGTTAGTTTATCACTAAGCCGGCAGCCGGCAAACGTCAGCGGCACACGCTATCTCATTGAACCGGCGCATGGGCAATACCACCGGGAACTTATGCACAGTAGTCGATGCAGACGATGACTATCAGGTGACTATGTGAGTTTATCACTAAGCCGGCAGCCTGCAAACGTCAGCGGCACACGCTATCTCATAGAACAGGCACATGGGCAATACCACCGGGGCCTTATACACAGTATGTGGTGAATACGACTGTCAGGTGACTATGTGAGTTTATCACTAAACCGGGCGCCGGGAAACGTCAGTGGCTTAAGATTCCTCATAGAGCCTTCGCATGGGCAATACCAAAGGGAACGTATGCACAGTAGCCGATGCAGACGATGACTAACAGGTGACTCAGTAAGTTTATCACTAAGCCGGCCGCCTGCAAACGTCCGTGGCCCACGCTATCTCATAGAACTGGCGCATGGGCAATACCAAAGGGAACTTATGCACAGTAGCCGATGCAGACGATGACTATCAGGTGACTATGTGAGTTTATCACTAAGCCGGCCGCCTGCAAACATTCGCGGCACACGCTATTTCATAGAACCGGCGCATGGGCAATACCACCGGGAACTTATACACAGTAGCCGATGCAGACGATGACTATCAGGTGACGATGTGAGTTTATCACTAAGCCGGCCGCCTGCAAACATTCGCGGCACACGCTATCTCATAGAACCGGCGCATGGGCAATACCACCGGGAACATATACACAGTAGCCGATGCAGACGATGACTATCAGGTGACTATGTGAGTTTATCACCAAGTCGGCCGCCTGCAAACGTCAGCGGCACACGCTATCTCATAGAACAGGCGCATGGGCAATACCACCGAGGCCTTATACACAGTATGAGGTGAATACGACTATCAGGTGACTATGTGAGATTATCACTAAGCCGGCCGCCTGCAAACGTCCGCGGCACACGCTATCTCATAGAACCGGCGCATGGGCAATACCACCGGGAACTTATGCACAGTAGCCGATGCAGACGATGACTATCAGGTGACTATGTGAGTTTATCACTAAGCCGGCCGCCTGCAAACGTCAGCGGCACACGCTATCTCATAGAACAGGCACATGGGCAATACCACCGGGAACTTATTCACAGTAGCCGATGCAGACGATGACTATCAGGTGACTATGTGAGTTTATCACTAAGCCGGCCGCCTGCAAACGTCAGCGGCACACGCTATCTCATAGAACAGGCACATGGGCAATACCACCGGGAACTTATGCACAGTAGCCGATGCAGACGATGACTATCAGGTGACTATGTGAGTTTATCACTAAGCCGGCCGCCTGCAAACGTCCGTGGTCCACGCTATCTCATAGAACTGGCGCATGGGCAATACCAAAGGGAACTTATGCACAGTAGCCGATGCAGACGATGACTAACAGGTGACTCAGTAAGTTTATCACTAAGCCGGCCGCCTGCAAACATTCGCGGCACACGCTATCTCATAGAACCGGCGCATGGGCAATACCACCGGGAACTTATGCACAGTAGTCGATGCAGACGATGACTATCAGGTGACTATGTTAGTTTATCACTAAGCCGGCAGCCTGCAAACGTCCGTGGCTCACGCTATCTCATAGAACTGGCTCATGGGCATTACCACCGGGAACTTATGCACAGTAGCCGATGCAGACGATGACTAACAGGTGACTCAGTAAGTTTATCACTAAGCCGGCCGCCTGCAAACGTCCGTGGCCCACGCTATCTCATAGAACCGGCGCATGGGCATTACCAAAGGGAACTTATGCACAGTAGCCGATGCAGACGATGACTATCAGGTGACTATGTGAGTTTATCACTAAGCCGGCCGCCTGCAAACGTCCGTGGCCCACGCTATCTCATAGAACCGGCGCATGGGCATTACCACCGGGAACTTATGCACAGTAGTCGATGCAGACGATGACTAACAGGTGACTATGTTAGTTTATCACTAAGCCGGCCGCCTGCAAACGTCCGTGGCCCACGCTATCTCATAGAACCGGCGCATGGGCATTACCAAAGGGAACTTATGCACAGTAGCCGATGCAGACGATGACTATCAGGTGACTATGTGAGTTTATCACTAAGCCGGCCGCCTGCAAACGTCCGTGGCCCACGCTATCTCATAGAACTGGCGCATGGGCAATACCAAAGGGAACTTATGCACAGTAGCCGATGCAGACGATGACTAACAGGTGACTCAGTAAGTTTATCACTACGCCGGCCGCCTGCAAACATTCGCGGCACACGCTATCTCATAGAACCGGCGCATGGGCAATACCACCGGGAACTTATGCACAGTAGCCGATGCAGACGATGACTATCAGGTGACTATGTGAGTTTATCACCAAGTCGGCCGCCTGCAAACGTCCGCGGCACACGCTATCTCATAGAACAGGCGCATGGGCAATACCACCGAGGCCTTATACACAGTATGAGGTGAATACGACTATCAGGTGACTCAGTGAGTTTATCACTAAGCCTGCAGCCTGCTAACGTCCGCGGCACACGCTATCTCATAGAACCGGCGCATGGGCAATACCACCGGGAACTTATGCACAGTAGCCGATGCAGACGATGACTATCAGGTGACTATGTTAGTTTATCACTAAGCCGGCAGCCTGCAAACGTCAGCGGCACACGCTATCTCATTGAACCGGCGCATGGGCAATACCACCGGGAACTTATGCACAGTAGTCGATGCAGACGATGACTATCAGGTGACTATGTGAGTTTATCACTAAGCCGGCAGCCTGCAAACGTCAGCGGCACACGCTATCTCATAGAACAGGCACATGGGCAATACCACCGGGGCCTTATACACAGTATGTGGTGAATACGACTGTCAGGTGACTATGTGAGTTTATCACTAAACCGGGCGCCGGGAAACGTCAGTGGCTTAAGATTCCTCATAGAGCCTTCGCATGGGCAATACCAAAGGGAACGTATGCACAGTAGCCGATGCAGACGATGACTAACAGGTGACTCAGTAAGTTTATCACTAAGCCGGCCGCCTGCAAACGTCCGTGGCCCACGCTATCTCATAGAACTGGCGCATGGGCAATACCAAAGGGAACTTATGCACAGTAGCCGATGCAGACGATGACTATCAGGTGACTATGTGAGTTTATCACTAAGCCGGCCGCCTGCAAACATTCGCGGCACACGCTATTTCATAGAACCGGCGCATGGGCAATACCACCGGGAACTTATACACAGTAGCCGATGCAGACGATGACTATCAGGTGACGATGTGAGTTTATCACTAAGCCGGCCGCCTGCAAACATTCGCGGCACACGCTATCTCATAGAACCGGCGCATGGGCAATACCACCGGGAACATATACACAGTAGCCGATGCAGACGATGACTATCAGGTGACTATGTGAGTTTATCACCAAGTCGGCCGCCTGCAAACGTCAGCGGCACACGCTATCTCATAGAACAGGCGCATGGGCAATACCACCGAGGCCTTATACACAGTATGAGGTGAATACGACTATCAGGTGACTATGTGAGATTATCACTAAGCCGGCCGCCTGCAAACGTCCGCGGCACACGCTATCTCATAGAACCGGCGCATGGGCAATACCACCGGGAACTTATGCACAGTAGCCGATGCAGACGATGACTATCAGGTGACTATGTGAGTTTATCACTAAGCCGGCCGCCTGCAAACGTCAGCGGCACACGCTATCTCATAGAACAGGCACATGGGCAATACCACCGGGAACTTATTCACAGTAGCCGATGCAGACGATGACTATCAGGTGACTATGTGAGTTTATCACTAAGCCGGCCGCCTGCAAACGTCAGCGGCACACGCTATCTCATAGAACAGGCACATGGGCAATACCACCGGGAACTTATGCACAGTAGCCGATGCAGACGATGACTATCAGGTGACTATGTGAGTTTATCACTAAGCCGGCAGCCTGCAAACGTCAGCGGCACACGCTATCTCATAGAACCGGCGCATGGGCAATACCACCGGGAACTTATGCACAGTAGCCGATGCAGACGATGACTATCAGGTGACTATGTGAGTTTATCACTAAGCCGGCCGCCTGCAAACGTCAGCGGCACACGCTATCTCATAGAACAGGCACATGGGCAATACCACCGGGAACTTATTCACAGTAGCCGATGCAGACGATGACTATCAGGTGACTATGTGAGTTTATCACTAAGCCGGCCGCCTGCAATCGTCAGCGGCACACGCTATCTCATAGAACAGGCACATGGGCAATACCACCGGGAACTTATGCACAGTAGCCGATGCAGACGATGACTATCAGGTGACTATGTGAGTTTATCACTAAGCCGGCCGCCTGCAAACGTCAGCGGCACACGCTATCTCATAGAACAGGCACATGGGCAATACCAAAGGGAACTTATGCACAGTAGCCGATGCAGACGATGACTAACAGGTGACTTAGTAAGTTTATCACTAAGCCGGCCGCCTGCAAACGTCCGTGGCCCACGCTATCTCATAGAACTGGCCCATGGGCAATACCAAAGGGAACTTATGCACAGTAGCCGATGCAGACGATGACTAACAGGTGACTCAGTAAGTTTATCACTAAGCCGGCCGCCTGCAAACGTCCGCGGCACACGCTATCTCATAGAACTGGCGCATGGGCAATACCAAAGGGAACTTATGCACAGTAGCCGATGCAGACGATGACTATCAGGTGACTATGTGAGTTTATCACTAAGCCGGCCGCCTGCAAACGTCAGCGGCACACGCTATCTCATAGAACCGGCGCATGGGCAATACCACCGGGAACTTATACACAGTAGCCGATGCAGACGATGACTATCAGGTGACTCAGTAAGTTTATCACTAAGCCGGCCGCCTGCAAACGTCCGTGGCCCACGCTATCTCATAGAACCGGCGCATGGGCAATACCACCGGGAACTTATGCACAGTAGCCGATGCAGACGATGACTATCAGGTGACTATGTGAGTTTATCACTAAGCCGGCAGCCTGCAAACGTCAGCGGCACACGCTATCTCATAGAACCGGCGCATGGGCATTACCACCGGGAACTTATGCACAGTAGTCGATGCAGACGATGACTATCAGGTGACTATGTGAGTTTATCACTAAGCCGGCAGCCTGCAAACGTCAGCGGCACACGCTATCTCATAGAACCGGCGCATGGGCAATACCACCGGGAACTTATGCACAGTAGCCGATGCAGACGATGACTATCAGGTGACTATGTGAGTTTATCACTAAGCCGGCAGCCTGCAAACGTCAGCGGCACACGCTATCTCATAGAACCGGCGCAGGAGCATTACCACCGGGAACGTATACACAGTAGCCGATGCAGACGATGACTATCAGGTGACTCAGTAAGTTTATCACTAAGCCGGCCGCCTGCAAACGTCCGTGGCCCACGCTATCTCATAGAACCGGCGCATGGGCAATTCCACCGGGAACTTATGCACAGTAGCCGATGCAGACGATGACTATCAGGTGACTATGTGAGTTTATCACTAAGCCGGCCGCCTGCAAACGTCCGCGGCGCACGCTATCTCATAGAACTGGCGCATGGGCAATACCAAAGGGAACTTATGCACAGTAGCCGATGCAGACGATGACTATCAGGTGACTATGTGAGTGTATCACTAAGCCGGCCGCCTGCAAACGTCAGCGGCACACGCTATCTCATAGAACCGGCGCATGGGCATTACCACCGGGAACGTATGCACAGTAGCCGGTGCAGACGATGACTATCAGGTGACTATGTGAGTTTATCACTAAGCCGGCCGCCTGCAAACGTCCGCGGCACACGCTATCTCATAGAACTGGCGCATGGGCAATACCACTGAGGCCTTATACACAGTATGAGGTGAATACGACTATCAGGTGACTCAGTGAGTTTATCACTAAGCCTGCAGCCTGCAAACGTCCGCGGCATACGCTATCTCATAGAACCGGCGCATGGGCAATACCACCGGGAACTTATGCACAGTAGCCGATGCAGACGATGACTATCAGGTGACTATGTTAGTTTATCACTAAGCCGGCAGCCTGCAAACGTCAGCGGCACACGCTATCTCATAGAACCGGCGCATGGGCAATACCACCGGAAACTTATGCACAGTAGTCGATGCAGACGATGACTATCAGGTGACTATGTGAGTTTATCACTAAGCCGGCAGCCTGCAAACGTCAGCGGCACACGCTATCTCATAGAACAGGCACATGGGCAATACCACCGGGGCCTTATACACAGTATGTGGTGAATAAGACTGTCAGGTGACTATGTGAGTTTATCACTAAACCGGGCGCCGGGAAACGTCAGTGGCTTAAGATTCCTCATAGAGCCTTCGCATGGGCAATACCACCGGGAACCTATGCACAGTAGCCGATGCAGACGATGACTAACAGGTGACTCAGTAAGTTTATCACTAAGCCGGCCGCCTGCAAACGTCCGTGGCCCACGCTATCTCATAGAACTGGCGCATGGGCATTACCACCGGGAACTTATGCACAGTAGCCGGTGCAGACGATGACTATCAGGTGACTATGTGAGTTTATCACTAAGCCGGCAGCCTGCAAACGTCCGTGGCCCACGCTATCTCATAGAACTGGCGCATGGGCAATACCAAAGGGAACTTATGCACAGTAGCCGATGCAGACGATGACTAACAGGTGACTCAGTAAGTTTATCACTAAGCCGGCCGCCTGCAAACATTCGCGGCACACGCTATCTCATAGAACCGGCGCATGGGCAATACCACCGGGAACTTATACACAGTAGCCGATGCAGACGATGACTATCAGGTGACTATGTGAGTTTATCACCAAGTCGGCCGCCTGCAAACGTCAGCGGCACACGCTATCTCATAGAACCGGCGCATGGGCAATACCACCGGGACCTTATACACAGTATGAGGTGAATACGACTATCAGGTGACTCAGTGAGTTTATCACTAAGCCTGCAGCCTGCAAACGTCCGCGGCACACGCTATCTCATAGAACCGGCGCATGGGCAATACCACCGGGAACTTATGCACAGTAGCCGATGCAGACGATGACTATCAGGTGACTATGTGAGTTTATCACCAAGTCGGCCGCCTGCTAACGTCCGCGGCACACGCTATCTCATAGAACAGGCGCATGGGCAATACCACCGAGGCCTTATACACAGTATGAGGTGAATACGACTATCAGGTGACTCAGTGAGTTTATCACTAAGCCTGCAGCCTGCAAACGTCCGCGGCACACGCTATCTCATAGAACCGGCGCATGGGCAATACCACCGGGAACTTATGCACAGTAGCCGATGCAGACGATGACTATCAGGTGACTATGTTAGTTTATCACTAAGCCGTCAGCCTGCAAACGTCAGCGGCACACGCTATCTCATAGAACCGGCGCATGGGCAATACCACCGGGAACTTATGCACAGTAGTCGATGCAGACGATGACTATCAGGTGACTATGTGAGTTTATCACTAAGCCGGCAGCCTGCAAACGTCAGCGGCACACGCTATCTCATAGAACAGGCACATGGGCAATACCACCGGGGCCTTATACACAGTATGTGGTGAATACGACTGTCAGGTGACTATGTGAGTTTATCACTAAACCGGGCGCCGGGAAACGTCAGTGGCTTAAGATTCCTCATAGAGCCTTCGCATGGGCAATACCAAAGGGAACGTATGCACAGTAGCCGATGCAGACCATGACTAACAGGTGACTCAGTAAGTTTATCACTAAGCCGGCCGCCTGCAAACGTCCGTGGCCCACGCTATCTCATAGAACTGGCGCATGGGCAATACCAAAGGGAACTTATGCACAGTAGCCGATGCAGACGATGACTATCAGGGGACTATGTGAGTTTATCACTAAGCCGGCCGCCTGCAAACATTCGCGGCACACGCTATCTCATAGAACCGGCGCATGGGCAATACCACCGGGAACTTATACACAGTAGCCGATGCAGACGATGACTATCAGGTGACGATGTGAGTTTATCACTAAGCCGGCCGCCTGCAAACATTCGCGGCACACGCTATCTCATAGAACCGGCGCATGGGCAATACCACCGGGAACATATACACAGTAGCCGATGCAGACGATGACTATCAGGTGACTATGTGAGTTTATCACCAAGTCGGCCGCCTGCAAACGTCAGCGGCACACGCTATCTCATAGAACAGGCGCATGGGCAATACCACCGAGGCCTTATACACAGTATGAGGTGAATACGACTATCAGGTGACTATGTGAGATTATCACTAAGCCGGCCGCCTGCAAACGTCCGCGGCACACGCTATCTCATAGAACCGGCGCATGGGCAATACCACCGGGAACTTATGCACAGTAGCCGATGCAGACGATGACTATCAGGTGACTATGTGAGTTTATCACTAAGCCGGCCGCCTGCAAACGTCAGCGGCACACGCTATCTCATAGAACAGGCACATGGGCAATACCACCGGGAACTTATGCACAGTAGCCGATGCAGACGATGACTATCAGGTGACTATGTGAGTTTATCACTAAGCCGGCCGCCTGCAAACGTCAGCGGCACACGCTATCTCATAGAACAGGCACATGGGCAATACCACCGGGAACTTATGCACAGTAGCCGATGCAGACGATGACTATCAGGTGACTATGTGAGTTTATCACTAAGCCGGCCGCCTGCAAACGTCAGCGGCACACGCTATCTCATAGAACAGGCACATGGGCAATACCAAAGGGAACTTATGCACAGTAGCCGATGCAGACGATGACTATCAGGTGACTATGTGAGTTTATCACTAAGCCGGCAGCCTGCAAACGTCAGCGGCACACGCTATCTCATAGAACAGGCACATGGGCAATACCACCGGGGCCTTATACACAGTATGTGGTGAATACGACTGTCAGGTGACTATGTGAGTTTATCACTAAACCGGGCGCCGGGAAACGTCAGTGGCTTAAGATTCCTCATAGAGCCTTCGCATGGGCAATACCACCGGGAACTTATGCACAGTAGCCGATGCAGACGATGACTAACGGGTGACTCAGTAAGTTTATCACTAAGCCGGCCGCCTGCAAACGTCCGTGGCCCACGCTATCTCATAGAACTGGCGCATGAGCAATACCAAAGGGAACTTATGCACAGTAGCCGATGCAGACGATGACTAACAGGTGACTCAGTAAGTTTATCACTAAGCCGGCCGCCTGCAAACGTCCGCGGCACACGCTATCTCATAGAACTGGCGCATGGGCAATACCAAAGGGAACTTATGCACAGTAGCCGATGCAGACGATGACTATCAGGTGACTATGTGAGTTTATCACTAAGCCGGCCGCCTGCAAACGTCAGCGGCACACGCTATCTCATAGAACCGGCGCATGGGCAATACCACCGGGAACTTATACACAGTAGCCGATGCAGACGATGACTATCAGGTGACTCAGTAAGTTTATCACTAAGCCGGCCGCCTGCAAACGTCCGTGGCCCACGCTATCTCATAGAACCGGCGCATGGGCATTACCACCGGGAACGTATGCACAGTAGCCGATGCAGACGATGACTATCAGGTGACTATGTGAGTTTATCACTAAGCCGGCCGCCTGCAAACGTCCGTGGCCCACGCTATCTCATAGAACTGGCGCATGGGCAATACCAAAGGGAACTTATGCACAGTAGAGAAAGCAGACGATGACTATCAGGTGACGATGTGAGTTTATCACTAAGCCGGCCGCCTGCAAACATTCGCGGCACACGCTATCTCATAGAACCGGCGCATGGGCAATACCACCGGGAACTTATACACAGTAGCCGATGCAGACGATGACTATCAGGTGACTATGTGAGTTTATCACCAAGTCGGCCGCCTGCAAACGTCAGCGGCACACGCTATCTCATAGAACAGGCGCATGGGCAATACCACCGAGGCCTTATACACAGTATGAGGTGAATACGACTATCAGGTGACTCAGTGAGTTTATCACTAAGACTGCAGCCTGCAAACGTCCGCGGCACACGCTATCTCATAGAACCGGCGCATGGGCAATACCACCGGGAACGTATGCACAGTAGCCGATGCAGACGATGACTAACAGGTGACTCAGTAAGTTTATCACTAAGCCGGCCGCCTGCAAACGTCCGTGGCCCACGCTATCTCATAGAACCGCCGCATGGGCATTACCACCGGGAACTTATGCACAGTAGCCGATGCAGACGATGACTATCAGGTGACTATGTGAGTTTATCACTAAGCCGGCCGCCTGCAAAAGTCCGTGGCCCACGCTATCTCATAGAACTGGCGCATGGGCAATACCAAAGGGAACTTATGCACAGTAGCCGATGCAGACGATGACTATCAGGTGACTATGTGAGTTTATCACTAAGCCGGCCGCCTGCAAACGTCCGTAGCCCACGCTATCTCATAGAACCGGCGCATGGGCATTACCACCGGGAACGTATGCACAGTAGCCGGTGCAGACGATGACTATCAGGTGACTATGTGAGTTTATCACTAAGCCGGCCGCCTGCAAACGTCCGTGGCCCACGCTATCTCATAGAACTGGCGCATGGGCAATACCAAAGGGAACTTATGCACAGTAGCCGATGCAGACGATGACTATCAGGTGACTATGTAAGTTTATCACTAAGCCGGCCGCCTGCAAACGTCCGTGGCCCACGCTATCTCATAGAACTGGCGCATGGGCAATACCAAAGGGAACTTATGCACAGTAGCCAATGCAGACGATGACTATCAGGTGACGATGTGAGTTTATCACTAAGCCGGCCGCCTGCAAACATTCGCGGCACACGCTATCTCATAGAACCGGCGCATGGGCAATACCACCGGGAACTTATACACAGTAGCCGATGCAGACGATGACTATCAGGTGACTATGTGAGTTTATCACCAAGTCGGCCGCCTGCAAACGTCAGCGGCACACGCTATCTCATAGAACCGGCGCATGGGCAATACCACCGGGAACTTATGCACAGTAGTCGATGCAGACGATGACTATCAGGTGACTATGTGAGTTTATCACTAAGCCGGCAGCCTGCAAACGTCAGCGGCACACGCTATCTCATAGAACAGGCACATGGGCAATATCACCGAGGCCTTATACACAGTATGAGGTGAATACGACTATCAGGTGACTCAGTGAGTTTATCACTAAGCCTGCAGCCTGCAAACGTCCGCGGCACACGCTATCTCATAGAACCGGCGCATGGGCAATACCACCGGGACCTTATACACAGTATGAGGTGAATACGACTATCAGGTGACTCAGTGAGTTTATCACTAAGCCTGCAGCCTGCAAACGTCCGCGGCACACGCTATCTCATAGAACCGGCGCATGGGCAATACCACCGGGAACTTATGCACAGTAGCCGATGCAGACGATGACTATCAGGTGACTATGTGAGTTTATCACCAAGTCGGCCGCCTGCAAACGTCCGCGGCACACGCTATCTCATAGAACAGGCGCATGGGCAATACCACCGAGGCCTTATACACAGTATGAGGTGAATACGACTATCAGGTGACTCAGTGAGTTTATCACTAAGCCTGCAGCCTGCAAACGTCCGCGGCACACGCTATCTCATAGAACCGGCGCATGGGCAATACCACCGGGAACTTATGAACAGTAGCCGATGCAGACGATGACTATCAGGTGACTATGTTAGTTTATCACTAAGCCGGCAGCCTGCAAACGTCAGCGGCACACGCTATCTCATAGAACCGGCGCATGGGCAATACCACCGGGAACTTATGCACAGTAGTCGATGCAGACGATGACTATCAGGTGACTATGTTAGTTTATCACTAAGCCGGCAGCCTGCAAACGTCAGCGGCACACGCTATCTCATAGAACAGGCACATGGGCAATACCACCGGGGCCTTATACACAGTATGTGGTGAATACGACTGTCAGGTGACTATGTGAGTTTATCACTAAACCGGGCGCCGGGAAACGTCAGTGGCTTAAGATTCCTCATAGAGCCTTCGCATGGGCAATACCAAAGGGAACTTATGCACAGTAGCCGATGCAGACGATGACTAACAGGTGACTCAGTAAGTTTATCACTAAGCCGGCCGCCTGCAAACGTCCGTGGCCCACGCTATCTCATAGAACCGACGCATGGGCAATACCAAAGGGAACTTATGCACAGTAGCCGATGCAGACGATGACTAACAGGTGACTCAGTAAGTTTATCACTAAGCCGGCAGCCTGCAAACGTCCGCGGCACACGCTATCTCATAGAACCGACGCATGGGCAATACCAAAGGGAACCTATGCACAGTAGCCGATGCAGACGATGACTAACAGGTGACTCAGTAAGTTTATCACTAAGCCGGCAGCCTGCAAACGTCCGTGGCCCACGCTATCTCATAGAACTGGCGCATGGGCAATACCAAAGGGAACTTATGCACAGTAGCCGATGCAGACGATGACTAACAGGTGACTCAGTAAGTTTATCACTAAGCCGGCCGCCTGCAAACGTCCGCGGCACACGCTATCTCATAGAACCGACGCATGGGCAATACCACCGGGAACTTATGCACAGTAGCCGGTGCAGACGATGACTATCAGGTGACTGCCAGTTTATCACTAAGCCGGCCGCCTACAAACGTCCGTGGCACACGCTATCTCATAGAACCGGCGCATGGACAATACCACCGGGGCCTTATACACAGTATGAGGTGAATACGACTATCAGGTGACTATGTGAGTTTATCACTAAGCCGGCAGCCTGCAAACGTCAGCGGCACACGCTATCTCATAGAACCGGCGCATGGGCAATACCACCGAGGCCTTATACACAGTATGAGGTGAATACGACTATCAGGTGACTCAGTGAGTTTATCACTAATCCGGCCGCCTGCAAACGTCCGCGGCACACGCTATCTCATAGAACCGGCGCATGGACAATACCACCGGGGCCTTATACACAGTATGAGGTGAATACGACTATCAGGTGACTATGTGAGTTTATCACTAAGCCGGCAGCCTGCAAACGTCAGCGGCACACGCTATCTCATAGAACCGGCGCATGGGCAATACCACCGAGGCCTTATACACAGTATGAGGTGAATACGACTATCAGGTGACTCAGTGAGTTTATCACTAATCCGGCCGCCTGCAAACGTCCGCGGCACACGCTATCTCATAGAACCGGCGCATGGACAATACCACCGGGGCCTTATACACAGTATGAGGTGAATACGACTATCAGGTGACTCAGTGAGTTTATCACTAAACCGGCCGCCTGCAAACGTCCGCGGCACACGCTATCTCATAGAACCGGCGCATGGACAATACCACCGGGGCCTTATACACAGTATGAGGTGAATACGACTATCAGGTGACTATGTGAGTTTATCACTAAGCCGGCAGCCTGCAAACGTCAGCGGCACACGCTATCTCATAGAACCGGCGCATGGGCAATACCACCGAGGCCTTATACACAGTATGAGGTGAATACGACTATCAGGTGACTCAGTAGGTTTATCACTAAGCCGGCCGCCTGCAAACATCCACGGCACACGCTATCTCATAGAACAGGCGCAAGGGCAATACCACCGGGGTCTTATACACAGTATGAGGTGAATACGACTTTCAGGTGACTTTGTGAGTTTATCACTAAGACGGCCGTCTGCAAACGTCCGCGGCACTCGCTATCTCATAGAACCGGCGCATGGGCAATACCACCGGGAACTTATGCACAGTAGCCGATGCAGACGATGACTATCAGGTGACTCAGTGAGTTTATCACTAAGCCGGCCGCCTGCAAACGTCCGCGGCACACGCTATCTCATAGAACCGGCGCATGGGCAATACCACCGGGAACTTATGCACAGTAGCCGGTGCAGACGATGACTATCAGGTGACTGTCAGTTTATCACTAAGCCGACCGCCTGCAAACGTCCGTGGCACACGCTATCTCATAGAACCGGCGCATGGGCAATACCACTGGGGCCTTATACACAGTATGAGGTGAATACGACTATCAGGTGACTCAGTGAGTTTATCACTAATCCGGCCGCCTGCAAACGTCCGCAGCACACGCTATCTCATAGAACAGACGCATGGGCAATACCACCGGAAACCCTTGCACAGTAGCCGGTGCAGACGATGACTATCAGGTGACTGTCAGTTTATCACTAAGCCGGCCGCCTGCAAACGTCCGCGGCACACGCTATCTCATAGAACCGGCGCATGGGCAATACCTCCGGGAACTTATGCACAGTAGCCGGTGTAGACGATAACTATCAGGTAACTCAGTAAGTTTATCACTAAGCTGGCCGCCTGCAAACGTCCGCGGCACACGCTATCTCATAGAACCGGCGCATGGGCAATACCACCGGGGCCTTATGCACAGTAGCCGGTGCAGACGATGACTATCAGGTGACTATGTGAGTTTATCACTAAGCCGGCCCCCTGCAAACGTCCGCTCTCTCACTTTTCCGTCGCATGGGCAAGACAATTCTGAGACGTTGCTGGTTCACACGTCATGATAGCGCAGGATAAATTAGGTCGGTTTGTGTGTTTTATCCAAATTAATGTCCATTTAAAATCATTATTTTATGGTTTGCCTAATTAGGGACATTCCCTAATCAGTAACATAACAATATCCCCCCATACCCACTCCCGATGTTAACAATACCCCTATAAATCCCAATATGCTTTTACATGACAGCACTTATGTGCCAACTCATCTATAAAGACGTGCAATATGAGAATTGTTTAGGTTTTTTTTCCTGGCGAAAAACAAAATCAGGTAATCACCGCCAATCAATAGCAACGTGTGGAAAACTCAAATTAAAATATAATCACAAAAATTAATAAAAAGTAAAAATATTGCAACAAATAACGACAAGAGTTTTCGGAAACAACAGAAAAAGTAACAATATATATATATATATATATATATATATATATATATATATATATATATATATATATATATATGTGTGTGTGTGTGTGTATAAGATAAATAAACAATATTAATAAACAACAAGAAAAAAATAAAAAATTATAAATAACAATGTAACAATGAATAACAACATAACAATTAAAACATTATAATAAATGTCAATATAACAATAAATAAATTGTAAGGATACAATCAGTATTCAATATTTAAGAAAAATCACAGAAATAAACATAAAAATAATTATAAACAAAATTTGAAGCATTAAATTTTAGGTTGCCTACAAAACCAATGACCCTATATCCCCCGATTCTTCCCGACGCTAATAATACCCGTATAAATACCGATACGCTCCCACTTACCACGAGTCAGCGTATCTGTATGGGCTTTGTTTATGTGCGGAAAATATACTTTATTCAACCATTTGTAAGAGTTTGTTATAACATATAGTTACAGACCTCTGCTTGAGAAATAGGCTGTACTCTGTCCTCTGTGCTCAGGCATCCTCCCATCTTGAGCTGCAACAAACACCACTCACTGTACACTTGGAAATGAATGCGAGCCGTATGAGTATTTAACTACCCTCTGCTATCTTAGCGCCTCTATTAGGCATAATTGTTATTCGCAAATCACTTGTTAATTACCAATATCTCTATTTATTTACGATTTTCATTACTCATTTGGCTGCTACTAAGATTTAATTATTTTTATTTTCACGTACTTTTTTTGTTTTTATTTACTACACATTTAACTGGTTGTAAATATCCTGCTTTTATTTTAGTTTCTTTATTTGTATATTCTCTCTGGGAGTAATGCTCGCCTTTTCCTTCGTTTCGTTATTTTTAGTTTCACCAAGCATTTAACTGCTCTAAAATATTATTTCTGTGTTATTTTGACTAACAATATATATATATATATATATATATATATATATATATATATATATATATATATATACACATATATACACATAATATGTTTTCTTGTAAATAGTAAAAATCAACTGAGGTTATTCAAATGCAAGAGTTATTTACTAATTGTTTATTTTTATTATTTATTATATATAGTCTATATATTATAACATAAAGTAGGAGGCTTTAGAGTAAATTCAGTTAGTTGCTAAAATAATTATCTGTAGGATTAGCAAAGAAAGACACAAATAGTTTTGTAAAGTGCCGACAAATCAGGTACCATCCATTATCCTTTTCCAGGAAAGCTATAAACTGTGTGCCGGCAATTTGACAATAGAAGGGTCCAAACTTATTAGGACGGGAAATCCACTGATCGATATAGCCTGGGAAAATAACCGTGTACCGTTAGATGGGAACGGTGGAAACTTACAAAGAATACATGGTAGTGGGAGAGATTAGCGATTTCACAAAAACTAAATGATCGAGAGAAGTTGGGAAGTTTGAAGGGAACTCGAGAAGAAAGCAGACGGATTGGTGGGGACCAGGATGGGAGTGTTGTAAAAAGAATAAATTAGTTAAATTAAGTAGAGTTTTTTTTTGTTTATAAGTAAAAATTATAAAAGTGCGACGTAAAAGTTTTTTAAGTATTAAGAAAGTAAGTTTTTGTGTCAAGTGTAAGCGCAGAAGGTAACCAAGGCCAAGATTCCAGGATAACTATAAAACTATAAGTACTAATTGGATATAAGTGTAGCCAACAGAATTTATATTTTAGTAAAGTTCAGAACAAATTTTAATTTCATTACAATTTATCAAAATTAATCTAGTTTCACCATTTCTAATTTAAGAAGCAAAGTTCCCGTATATGCGACCCGAGAGCAACTATAAAATTTTATTACTGAATTTATTATCTTTGATATGTTATTTTATTAGAATTCTAAAGTCTCAAAGTCCACCTTTTATAATTGTAATGTTAGTTAAGATATCAATCCTGTCACTGCTAAATATTAATATAAATTTGGTATAATGTGTAAAGAAATAAATGCAAGTGATGTTTAAAATTTATAAGATTGTTAATTCTTTATAAACCTGAAGGTGTGACATTGGATACGTAAGGTAAATAAAGAACATTAAAAATAAATTATAATTATAACAAAAGTTATTATTGTTCAAAATTTCAATAGTTAATAAAATACTTTTTATTCTTGTACTCAAGTAAAAATACATTTTTTAAAACTTGTAGTGGATGACACTTGATGTTAATACAGTTATTTCAAATGTTAATTTTTTAATTAACTTTATTCAATTAATTCTAATAATTAATTTCGCTTTCTATTTTGGCATTTGTGATTCTGTCATATGTATGTACATATGTTATTTGTAATTATTTATTAAAAAGTAACTAAAATATAATTTTCTCTTTGTTGCCCTAAATAGGAATTGATTAAATTTTTTTTTTTATAACTTGTTATTATTTACGTAAAACCGGGTAAACCCTCAAGACGGCAGCAGCAGTAGGAGTTGTAAGGTTGCACATTATTAAAGGTTATCTTTACAGTAGTTGACACTTTTGCTAAAATTAAAGGCCTAATTATATTTACCAGGACAAGAAGTTTTATAGTTCAGTTTTAGAATAAATTAAAGTTTTAATAAAAAATATACCATCTGGACACATAGAATTATATTTCTTGAGAAATAATAGACAGACGTTTTGTAATTATTTAAAAGAAATTTTACCAAAAAATTAAGAAAATCCTTATTATTGAAGCAACAAACGTTAATTTAAACTATCTTTATTTACAAGCCCCTACTTAGTGTAAGGACTTAAAAATACACCTTCCTTATTGCAAAACAAGTGTTATTAACTTACAATAAAGGCCAACAAACTCTCAGCTGCGATACACTTCCAAATGGACCATGAAGTGGAACTCCACTCTCTGGATGGCGTACACACTAGAATGGCGAGCCTTCAAGGATACGGTTCGTTGCCCCGCGCATGCGCGCCTTTGTGTAGCGGCTGGTTGTCTTGGTAACTGTCAACAGTAGCGGTTTTCATTTCACCAATTGTAAACAAATCATTATTTCTCTGAAATAATATGTTATGTGAACATTGCGCTAGGTATGTTGCCCCGTAGCAAAACCGGAAACGAGTGAATAAATAATACGCGACTGGCGCACAACACTAGGAGACCCCATGTAGCCTCATCATGAATTCTTGCCCCACTACTGACAATCAGTAATCAGATTAGGTTTTCACATGACAGTTGCTTGTAAATGGACACGCATTGTAAAAGTATAACACGGCATTTTTATGCGAGATCGTGTGATGCAATAACGTGCATTTTTCTGGTAGAAAATCGTGTAACGAAATATCGTATAGTTTGATATAGTCTGGTAGGAGACTGCAAAACGAAATATCGTGAAGTTCGATTTATCTGGTGGAAGATCGTGTAGTTTGACGTCGTCTAGTGGAAGATAGTGTGATGCGATATCGTGTGGCTAGATGTTTGGTGGAAGATCGAGTAATGCAATATAGTCCAGTTCGATTTATCTTGTGGAAGATCGTGTCACAATATCGTGTGATTCGATTTCGTCTGGTTGGAGATCGTGTAATGCAATATCGTGTAGTTCGATCGTCTGGTAGAAGGTAGTATGATCCAACATCATGTAGTTTGATAGGGTCTGATGGAAGATCGTGGGGTGCACTATCGTGTAGTTCGATACCGTCTGGTAGGAGATAGTGGATGCAATATCGTGTAGTTTGATACCGTGTGGCGGAAGCTCGTATGACGCATCATCGTGTGGTTCGATATCGTCTGATGGAAGATCGTGGGATGCACTATCGTGTAGTTCGATACCGTCTGGTAGGAGATAGTGGATGCAATATCGTGTAGTTTGATACCGTGTGGCGGAAGCTCGTATGACGCATCATCGTGTGGTTCGATATCGTCTGATGGAAGATCGTGGGATGCACTATCGTGTAGTTCGATACTGTCTGGTAGGAGATAGTGGATGCAATATCGTGTAGTTTGATACCGTGTGGCGGAAGCTCGTATGACGCATCATCGTGTGGTTCGATATCGTCTGATGGAAGATCGTGGGATGCACTATCGTGTAGTTCGATACCGTCTGGTAGAAGGTAGTATGATCCAACATCATGTAGTTTGATAGGGTCTGATGGAAGATCGTAGGATGAACTATCGTGTAGTTCGATACCGTCTGGTAGAAGGTAGTATGATCCAACATCATGTAGTTTGATAGGGTCTGATGGAAGATCGTAGGATGCACTATCGTGTAGTTCGATACCGTCTGGTAGAAGGTAGTATGATCCAACATCATGTAGTTTGATAGGGTCTGATGGAAGATCGTAGGATGCACTATCGTGTAGTTCGATACCGTCTGGTAGAAGGTAGTATGATCCAACATCATGTAGTTTGATAGGGTCTGATGGAAGATCGTAGGATGCACTATCGTGTAGTTCGATACCGTCTGGTAGGAGATAGTGGATGCAATATCGTGTAGTTCGATATCATGTGGTGGAAGCTCATGTAATGCATTATCGTGTGCTTTGATATCGCCTAGTGGAAGATGGTTTGATGTAATATTGCCTGATGGAAGATTGTGGATGCAATATCGTGCAGAAGACACTAATAATGATTTTAGTTAAGTACTTCGTAGTACACGAATTAGTTGTAAAGGTAAGGCTGAATGACTGAACAAATACTGACCCCAGAGAAATAAAACGATTTAAAGGAATTCTAATATGGATGGGTTTGGTTTCAATGCCACCATTGTCTGATTATTGGTTCAAAAATTTGCCCTAGTAGAACTTTATTGCTTTAAAGGTAATGAGTAGAAACCGGTTCCAGTTGCATTCCAATTACAATTCTGGCACTTCAATACCAAAACTAATATAAAAATTATCGACGTATAGCGAAACAATACCTTTCCATGGGAGCTTAATTTACAAACAATATATCCGTGTTAAGTTCACTAAAAATATGCCATCATAACTTTCAAACTGTGTCCTAAATCTGGCTATAATTATTCTGTCAAGCTTTTATATGAGCAAGAGAACTAACACAAGGGAAAACATGCCTGTGGCAACTGCAGTTGTTATGGAGTTAATGAAAAACTTGAACAAAGATCACAAGTTGTTTTTAGAGAACTATTACACAGAGGGGTGTAGTCCTAGAATTAGCAGTGGAAGAGCTCTTGTCACTAGAAAGTCTTTAGATTACGATTCCTCCCAGAGAAGTGGGGGACCGGGGAAAATTAGAAAACGAAACTCTATAAGTCACATATTAAGCTAACCTGGAACTAAAAATTAAAGAAAAATTTGCAGGTGTATAACTGAAAACTTAGTGTTCCTTAACTGAATAAAATTATAAGTTTTATTTGGGCATTCCAAGTTTACTGAAGGGTACCCAATGGAAGGTGCTCTTTCAATTAATACAATTTCCACTAGGTAGAGGTTGCAGGTAGTAGGTCTCCACATATGAGCTATTCACTGTCAGAATGGCTCGCTCTGTATATAGTTAGGTTGAACCAATTAAAAAACAAATTTTATTCCAATTTTCTACTAAGAAATCTCTAAAACTGTATTTGTGATATTACTGAAAACTCACAAAAAATACTTTTAAGGCTTAAATTATTTATTACACTTCTTTACCTTAGAATAATGGTGTATTTTGCGTTATGAATGTATTGTAACTTTTTTAATTAACAAGTGGACCACCAATCTACTCTAAAAAACAGTACCATAGTGGAGCAAATCTCCATCACCACTACATACCTGATTACAGATGTATTGAGTTGGTCAAAACTTTTTTGATACATAAAACTCATTTGGTTGGAACAATTAGAAAAAACAAGAAAAATATAACTATTTAGGAGCTATGTGAAAAGGTCAAATGTTATGTTTGGAAAATGAAGACGCATTGTAACTCCAAATGGCAAGATAAAAGAGAGGTGAGGAAACTGTCATCATGCCGTGGACCAGAATGTGTTGAAATTGGGGATCTAGATCATGACGCGAGACCCATTGGCTATTTATGACTAGAACGAGGGCAAAATAGATATTGATGTTTCTGACCAAATACTCCCTATAGTGAGGCAGTTCGAAAAACAATAAGGTGCTACCGCAAGGTAGATGAAGAGCTTCTTCTTGGCACAGCAGTAGTAAATAGCTGGCAGGCGTACAAGTCTGAAGTCAATACGCATATCTGCTACATCTCGAAGAAAGATGTTTCCATCAATTACACACCAAGGGGCAACTAGCCTTTTTGCCAGAGGACATCGTTATTCCAGAGATAAAAATTAAAATGATCATCACTACCTTACATCGTAAAAAGCACACCTACTTCTTCGTCCATAATTTGAGGTAGGAAGAAAAAAAAGAATTAGGAAGTTATGTAAAAGTAACACAAGAAAAAAGTACAAACCAAGGTACATCTCCGAAGATAAAACATATTCTGATAAATGTCCGACCAATCCCACCCTCTATGAACCATGTTTCAAGGAACTCTATAAATAAACATCAAAATGTTTTATTATAACTTACTTTTCTTGAATTTTGTAGTCCATTACATTCGGTGAAACTTAATTAATCACTTTAAGATTAGTTTATGACTATCCGAACTTTAAATTTTGTAAATTTAAAAACTTTTGTAAGTTTTTACAAAATTTAAAGTTTGGATAGTCATAAACTAATCTTAAAGTGATTAATTAATTTTCTTGTTGTTAACAATTGTTTAGTCAAGCTGTGTTCGAAAGTGAAAGTTATATTGCTTTAAACTGATTTATATAAGTGTAGCAATGTTTTTATTTTGTTTCAATCAAATCCATCGTTTAAGAATTATTTTAAAACTAAATTTAATTCAATATTTTTGACTGTTCTTTTTACCAAGTTTTATAAAGTTTTGAAAACAACAGTAAAAATTAATATAATTCAGTCATAATGAATTATTAATTTTATTATTAAAATATATATTGATTAACTGCTTTCAATGAGCCACTTTTTTTGGTATAAACAACTTGCAATAAAAAATTATATTTACAAGTTTCGAAAAAACAAAGTGTGTCGTGATTACTATAATTTGTTCTATAAGATGTGCGATCCCTGTTGTAAAATTTTAAACGTATCAACAATATAATTAAAGAATAAAAATATGGTACAACTCACAAATATACAATTTTTTTATTTCAAACGCGTTTCAACGACTAATTTGTCGTCATCCTCAGTGAAGATACACAAATGAAATTAACTAAAAAGTATATATATATTAAACATAAACTATAAAGTTTTAGCAAAAGTAAAAACAAAAGTGAAAATCAGATCTGGGCATTGTCATATTTGTATATTTGTGAGTTGTACCATATTTTTATTCTTTAATTATAACTTTCACTCACAAGCCAGCTCGAATATAATGTATCAACAATAGTCTCAGAATAATAAAATAAGCTCGAAAATGAGAACATGTAATTAAAGTTCTCAAAAAGTCAACTCGCATATGTACCGAGTTAGATTCTTGTTTAAGTACATTAAAGTGTAAGTGATAATATATATATATATATATATATATATATATATATATATATATATATATATCCTATTAAGCAAGACATTACATCCCATCACATATTGGATATACACATATACATCACATTACAAATCAATTACATATCACATCGAGAATAGCTCAATGAAATTCAAACGGGCTATGAATTGAACCTGGGCAAAGTGAGTGTCTGGTAGTTTCCATTTTTAAATAATACCTTCAAGTCTTTATTTCATAATTACTGTTGACACAAACATATACAGTAGAGTCTCGATAATTCGAGGTAGATGGGTCCTCGGATTACCGAAAACGCAGATTACACGGAAATACGTTCCTGTGTGTTAGAAAAAAATAGAAGTTTTAATAAACCCCAATACAGTACTATAATTAGGGATGCACAAAATACATTCATAGAACTTTATATAAACATTTCTTTGAATCCCGACTCATTTTGATTTGCATACCGTATTGATATAAACATTTCTTGGAAGCTTGACTCGTTTTCTTTGCATATCGTATTGATATAAGCATTTCTTAGAAGCCTGACTTACTTTTTTGCATATCATATTTATATAAAAATTTCTTGAAACCCCTGCTCATTTTCTTTGCATACCGTATTGATATAAACATATCTTACAAGACCGACTCATTTCCTTTGAATACTGCATGGCTACAAACATTTCTTGGAAGCCCGACTTATTTCCATTGAATATTGCATGGCTACAAACATTTCTTGGAATCCCAACTAATTTCCTTTGCATAACATATGGCTATAAATATTTCTTGGAAACTAGACTCATTTTCTTTCAAATAGATAAAATAGGATCAAATAGATTGTTGAGACTCTGTACACATAAATAACATGATATATCTTTATATATAGGTATGTACAAGGAATAAAAGTACAAAGCACATCTAATAAATCTAGGAAATGTATAGCAGTGTGTTCAGAACTAAATTACGTTTTTGTATGAGATACATTGTTTATCTCTAGGATGAGTGCGTCTTTAGCTTTTCAATGAGAGATTTTTTTAATATAATGTTTACCACTTATGCCCCCTCCCCCTAAACGGACCAGTGTAAGAAAGTCGAGAATACAAAACTGTCCTGATTATCTGAGTACTAGTTTGGCAGCGAGCTTTTCAATCGCTAAACTAAGAGATTGCTTCATATACACCACATCACATTGTTTACTTTGAAGATATGTAGATACTGGGCCTTATTATAAGCTAGTTTTTCTTTTTGTTGAGACTTGAGAATTTTCAATTGGATTTGGAGCTAGAAAGTTACAGGATTTGATGAATTCGACCTTGACTGAAGCAACTTATTATGGTCATCGAACCATCGGAGTCACACGACCCTGGACGTCTGCAGCAAGAATAAAAATCTCACTACATACTAGTTTATTAAAACACACAGACTAATTTTGATGACGATATTGCCTTCATCAGTGATTGGCTACTACTAAGCTCTAATTAGCTTAAGGAAAAAAACACTCAACTATTTGAATTCATACTGTCTAAGATTAAATACAATAGCCTACAAGTCTTAAATAATCAACAAAACACAATATTTATAAGAAAACATATGTTACCATTTTAATTTGTGCTTCAAATCTTGGACGGTGTTAGTCAGTGGTCAGTGTGTGTGCCTATAGCCCTTGCTTGTGCTTTGGACTTGCGCTGCAATGTTTCCAATCGACAACATCGTCTGCCCCTCTGATATGTACATTACTCATTAGGTGAGAGGTCCATGCTAAAAACTGCTTTTTTACCATACTTTTCCACACAAAATAATGGTAGTTATGGGTTATTCCATTTGAAATCTACCAATAACAAAATAAATTAGATTTCTAGCCTTAAGGAAATTGGAGGTGAAAAAACATTTAAATACTTTTACTCTATCATTGTTACATTTGATCTGTTGCCAATCAAAAAACTAATATTATTTCAAGTGATGTGTCCATTATCAACTCAGGCCGTCGTTTAAATAAAGCTACTTAATTTTTATTTCATTATCACCTTAGTTTCCAGCTCCTGCTGAATGTCCAAGGTGGCATTACCTCTAATTACAATCTTCCTACAGGAGCTTGATCGAAGGTATGGTACTGAGTATGTAGATTGTTAAGGCTGTGATCCAATCTCACAAAGAATACCTAAATAGACTATCTGTGGCTTTATTCATAAGAAAACTGCTGTTGAGGCTTTTAACAAATTTTCAAAGAAGTGTTTTGGCTTAGTGTTTCTTTATAGAATTATAAATTTGTATTAAAAATAAAAGTTTTGCTTTTAAGAGCTGTTATTTTTTTCAAACCACCTAATTTTCCAAATAAATACTATCTTATACATGTACTTGAATTTAATATACATTTAGTGCTTTTTCAATTTTAAAAAATTTAAGAACAATTTTAAATAAAGTAGTTTTTTATATGGTTTTGTTTGACAAATGTTATAACTTCTATAGAACAGAACATTAGGTTAAAATACGCTTTAAAAAAAAACAAAAAACAAACTTGCAGTTTTTGTGTTGTACATCTTGAGGTTTTTATAAAAACACCATAGCGCGAAACACGTCTGATGAATAAATCCGTAAGTAATAATTATTTGCTAAGATAATACAAACAAACTTCTTAAAATATTAAATCTATTGAATTCTAACTGAAAATCTTTTGAAAAATCTATAAAGCCTTTTTGTTTTAAGACAAAGTTATCAATATGAAATTGAAAATTTACTTTAAAATAAAAGAAATACACCCCCAAGATCCTTAAAGGGGTATCGACTTGCTTCATGTTATTATTAGTGAGTTTATAAACAAAAATATCTACAGTTTCTGCTAGAAGTAATACTGGAACATTCATTTGGATTATATAAAACACCATTGGTTAACTGAATTCAAATCTATTGTAAAAGTATTCTATCCTGAATAGATTTTCTGAGTTATAGTAATTATTTTGTTGAGGTATCTTGCAATAATTAAATTTAATACCAATCCAGTAAATGGTAAAAATTTATATTAAGCAACCATTTAGATATGTGTATCATGAACAATTTAAATAATGTTGACTGCATTAATAATTATTTATTACAAGGCTAAAATAGTACATTTTCTGTACAATAATATATTTTAGGATGGTATGATTAAAAATTCAGTTGATAATGCAATCAACAATATCCATTTTTTATCACCAACATTGCTGATTCAAAACAATTATTGTCACTACTAATGGTAGTTGTATAAATATTATTTATTTTTAAATAAATAAATATTTTTGACTTGTTATAAACTGTACTTTCATTTATACCAAACTTTGAGTGATTGTATAAACAGGAATGTACTTTAGCACCTAAACTATTTTAATATTTTCAGAATTTCAGTCAACATACTAAAGAATACTAAACATATTTTAATTTGGAAATTACCTTGATTTTGTAATTAATGAAAAACTCTACCATTTTTTTATGTTAAAGGATGACAAACTATAAATTCCAGAGCACTTTTATATTCAATGAAAAAATTAGTTCATAAATTTCCCCATAACATAGATAGTAGTACTTTACAGGAAAGGAGTGTTGCCAACATTAAATATACTATGGACGTATCTTTCTAGTAAAATTGCAAACGAAAAAATTATATATTTTGATTTCATATAACTACCTTTGTACTGTATTTTAAAACTATGGTAAAACAATTTAGTATTACATTTATAATTCATTTTGCATTAGTATAGCATTGTTGAATGCTGTGAATTACATGTAATAAAACGGATACATTTGATATTTTGTATTTTATACAAAATGTTTTTGCCTAGTATTTAAAATATAAAAATAGCGATGCCTCAAGATGAAAAAGACTCTCTATCGTAAACTCTCTAATAGTAAACAACCATAAACAGACTCTTTTCAATACTTCTAGAAAAGGTCGTTTTCATATGACAAAGAATCATTATAGTACTTTCAGTATTTAAAAACACGTATATATTTTTAAAAGTATAATATTTAGTGTTGTTATGCCCAAGATGGACAAAAGATGTTGAGGATTAGTTATTATTTGCCTTATATTTATTTAAAAACAACATTTTTCTTATTTTTTAAAAATTTTATTATTTTTTTTTTAAATATTTTTCAGTACCATATATGTTTTGTAGAAAAATTGTAATTTAATTTTGTTTTCAATTTCAATTTGTTTTTAAATGAAAGTTACAACTTAGAAGAGATATTGTCAAAAAAAAGTATAGTGGGTTCTTTATTATTTTAATTTCAGGAGGATAAGTAGAGAAATAACTGTATATATAATTAAGAACCAATATAATTTTCTTGAAATTTGTAGTCCATTACGTTCGGTGAATCTAATTGAGACATTGGCGTAGATCGGCACATTGCAATCGAAAACGTTCTGTCTCAATAAGTTTTAACAAATTTACTAAATTTAAAGTTCGGATATTCATAAACTATTTTTTAAAATACAATTTTACAATAATATAAAATTGTATCAATATTATGAAATGTGGAAATAAATTAAATTAAATTTTGTTTCAATAATACTATATGTTCAGTTATAATAAAGAGCGAAATAATAGTGGCTGTGATTTTCTTCGTATCTTGTCCTCTCTCAGACCAGTTCTGAAAGACTAAGAATTGAAATTTCTGGATTTATTTTTTGCTTATTGAAGTGTTGTATACAGGTACTGTTAAAATTTAATTATTTTTCTAACCATGTAAATTGTTTCAAATTTCATTTTCTGTATACGTTGTTTTTAGAAGAACATATTAATAATAGTAATTTGGTTGTAAACTCCAAGGAAATTTTAGACAATAACACTTTTAACATAACGTAGCACTTCATATGTTTATTCACTATACCTAGTCATCTTTTTCCTATTTTATCGTACTTCTGCATTTTTTACGAAATGCCACTAATAATCTTAGTTATAAATGATGTTTAAATTCATGCAAGAAAAATTGAATTCGTTGAATAATAATGGCCTACTTTGAGACTAACTCTTGAGGATGGGCTACAAAAATTTATTTTCTGCTCATTTTTAATCATCTATGCAAGTTGTTTTACAAAATAAAATAAGAACATAGGCTAGTTAACGGTTATGCAGACCTCATCGATTTTACAAGTTACGTGGTGATTAAAAAAAAAATACAGTAAAAATGCATAAGGGCGGCCACCTACGATATTTTGGAAAATTGTTCAAAACCACCATATAGGACGATATCCGCAAGAATTTTTTTATTTTGTACGTAGGAAACTTACTTTTTTCAATTTAAAGTAGGGTAAAAAATTAAGCGCAGAGGCATGAGTTGTGAATAGGTGCGGAGTGATACAAATGTTTTGTGAGTCACAACTGTAGTTGGTGTTTTAGCAATCTAAACTCTATTTAACAAAAACATGTCTTGAAGCTATATTAGTAACTATTATTTTTGCTATTGCCTGGGAAGGTAAATTTAATATATCTATATTGAAATATACCTATGAAGTATCCAGTTAGGATAGATTTGGTTCTAATTGTATACATGTAACCATTTAGATAATGTATAGAATTAATACCAAATCTAACCTGACGACACGTTTTAGGTATATTTTAATATAGGTATATAGTAATATATAAATTTTAAAGCAAATCTATCCTAAGTGGAGACTTTATAAGTATATTTAAATATGTGTATAAAAATTAAGCCAAAACGTTGTTTCTCAAATATCTATACACACAAGGTATGCGTAACATCAATGTATCACTTCGTAACCGATGTGCACAACCTTATGCTCATCACTGACGTCACGAAACATTTGTGTCACTCCGCGCCCATTCACAACTTATGCCTCCGCACTGAATTTTTTTACCCTACTTAAAATTGAAAAAATACTTCTGCCAAAAAAATTTCTCCTACTTTAAACTCAAAAAAGTAACTTTCCTCAAAGAAATTTTTTTTTTTTTATATCGTACATTTTTGTGCTTTGAGCAATAATCCAAAATATTGTAGGTGTCCGAATTTTTACCATAATTTTATTCAACATTACTATCCTCTTTATTAAAAGTTAAATATTTAGAGTTTAGTAAAATAAATTGATTTTGACGTAGTGCAGTGCACTGCAGCTATTGCGTGGTCGGTTCATGCTATACATGCCATTACAGATTAACATTTAAAATGTGCAGAAAATTAACTTTCCTCATTTTCCACAGAGAATAAGTTACTATTCCTATTCTACAGACTAACATTTAAAATGGGAAATGTATATCTGTATTTTCCGCAGAAAAAAAGTTGATATTAATGTTCTACACCTAAAACGAGTAATTAAAAAAAAATTATAAAACAAGACTATATTTTTACCATTATTTCTTTCTTGCATATAATCTATATTGGCAAAATAAAATTATACCCGATAACGCAGGAATCCTTTATTAATATGGAAGAATAGTCAAACCTGATAGTATCATCCAAATTTAAGATTTTGAAAAAAGACAATACTAGTTATAATAAATTAAAATGTACCTCCATACCTACAACGTATCTGGTGTATATAGATTTTATTATATAAAAAAAGTTTGTTAGAATACCACCAAGTATTTAGCGAATGATATGGCATCTATTTTGCTGTACATTTTTTCATCTCTGGACAGATGGACAGAACAAGGAGGCAATGTTTAATACTTTCAAATATATATCTTGTGCATTAGTAAACTTTATAATTTTTTTAAAACCAAATATATTCTCACTGGATGCTATGTAGCTGTATTCTAATGTACCATAACAGTAATCTCTTGTATTAAAAAAAAAAAAAAACTATTTTAAATAATTTAGTGAATATTGTAAAGTTTGTATTTATTTCCTTTAGCCACGTAATCAATTTTGACAAAAATTATACCGGGCAATGCAGAAAGTCAAAATACAGAAGAAATAACAATAATTTCTGCTGCAAATTCAATATTTTACCATTATTTTTTCGAGGTAGAAACTATCAAAATGCCTCAAAAAGTAATTAAAACCTCTGGTGACACCACAAGTAATATAATTTTTGAATGACAATCACTTTTCCAAAGCCACCACATTGACCCTTTTTTTGAAGAGTATGAGTCATACCGGAATGTTAATTATGTGGGGAACTTTACCAATTTTTTTCACATGTACAATACATTCTAAAAATAGGACTTGATTTTTGAAAAAAAAAATACAAATTCTAATCTTAATTTCATAATACACTTGAAACTACCAAGTCTTCTCAACAAAAGTGCAAGATGCTAACCCAGGTTATTTCTTCAGTGCTGCCAGTCATTATCTAAGTAGGAAGCCCCAGTTTTATATCTAAATCTAAACTTTTACTATGTATAACCTGATTGTAAACTAGAGTCTATACTAATATTTTATTTTTAACTTAGCAACACTGTTTTCTCGTATTCGTTTATCTTTACACTATAATGTACTTGAACAAGAATCTTACTTGGTGTATTGTATTTGAAAGTTGACTTTCATGAGCTTATTAAATAACATACTCTCTTGAAAATAAAGCAAGAGTCTTGTTTAAATACATTTAGTGTAATTGATAACTAATATTTTAATACATCTAATTAGTAAAGTAGCATAATATAAAGCAGCAATTTATGGATATACTTGATGAAGAGCGTGATAAAATAAATACAATATGTTTCCAATATATCATTTAAGTTTTAATATTATATATGACATTTAAAATCTCTTTTTTTTAATGCATTTTTTGTATTTTTTTCCCATTCTCACGTAATCGATTTTAGCAAAATAAATTATACCGGCTAATGGAGAAAGTTATCAGGAATATAAATAATATTATGAATACCACCCTAAAAATTTAAAATTTTGAAAAATAACACCCCTCCATAACATTTGTAAAATGTTACCAATTTAACTTTTGGGGTATTTTTCTTTGTCGCAGTTACTTGCAAAATGCTTCAAAGCGTATTTAATTTGCTGTTGACTTCCAAAAAAGTACAAATTTTGAAAAATCACTTTGACAAAGAACTATTGGCAACCTGTTTCACCCGGCACAAACTTTATAGACTTATTAAACTTACACACGCATCTTATTATTATTTTTTTTTTGCTGTAGTACTTACAAAATTACTCAAAAAGACAAAACAAACACTTACAGATACTATTCCATGCACAAAATAGAAAATATTGCATTGAACATTTACACACCTTTTATTTTCAAACTTTGCCATAAAAACAATAGATCTTATTGCTCAAACGTTACAGTTGGTTCTTTCAAAACTTTAAATTTGTTGGGAGTCAACAATTTTAATTACATTTCCAGACATTTTGCGAGTTACTACATCAAAAAAAATTAAACCAAAACGTTGAATTAGTCACACTTTGGGTGTCCGGGGGGGGGGGGGGGGTATTGCTATTTTGCCAACATTTTTAATCTTGAAAAAAAATTTCGTTTTTTTGAAGATTTTCTGCATTGCATGATACAATATTTTTTGCTAAAATTGACTACGTGGGAACCGGAAATAAATACCATATTTTTGAGTAACATAAGAAAACAAATATGAGTTAACACATTCTTTAAGGTCATGTTTAAGAAAGTTTTCAAATGTAGAAAATTTCTTTGTGTTGTTTTGTCATATTACACAGTTAATACCCAAAACTGTTTTAGAATGGTATTTTCATGAGTGTTTGCTTGTAATGGCTGGGTAGGGAGAGTTTAGAATTTATACCCTTTCCTGCACTAGTATAAATTTAAGGCAGCACGTTACCTTTTATGCCTTAGAAATATGGTCTATTAATCAAAATAACACTTATTTTTTTATCTTTTAAGTAAGATAGATTTTTTGTCATGATAAATTTTTTCTTGTTTGGAACATATCATTATTGTAGAAAAAATATTGTTAAATGTGATTTATTTGTTGTATTTATCAGAGTATATTATTTATTCACAGTACTTAATACTTTAAGAATTGCATATAAAAACCGTCGGGTCTCGAGCTATCAAGAAATTTGATTGAAACTTATGGGAGGCAGTTTCTGTTTATTATAGGTGGCACTGGTGAGGTGCATTGCAGTGCAATGGTCTATCACAAGTCTAGTGATGGTCGAGGAGATGAGAAGCCTAAAAACGTCTTCCTCAATGATGGTAGCTTCTTAGAGATGTTCAAGAAACTTCAGGAGCCAGGGACTGGAAGTAGTCAGGAGGCGAGTTCTTCAACAACTGAGACAAGTGTATCAGATGGTAACGTTAATCAATCTACAGATAAACCAACAGTGTTGTCAGATTCAAAGCCTAGTTCAAGCCGATTTCAAGGGATAGTTGGTAAAAGAAGGGGTGGCCGTATGTTGCCTACTGGTAGAGTAAAGAAAGTTCGTGTTGAAGGTCAAGTTGAAAAAGAACCTGCTCCAAAAGATGCATGGTCACTTTACTTGGCCGAAGTGAAAAAATATAAACAATCAACTTGTGAAGAAGAAGGCAAAACAAGGCCTCTTGTTAAATGATTTTGACTTTTTTTTTGTAAATAGACATTTTATTCTTTTTTACTTATTTTAAACAAATCAAACGATTTTCTTTTATTATTTAAGCACACCTCACTAGTTTAGTGCAAAGTGCAAAAATACGGCCTTGAAGTGTTGTAAGAAATCAGAAACTTTTGAATTGTACATATAAGTATATTGTAATAATAGCTTAGATTTCTTGGTAAATATATTAAATTATATACATAATTTATTCCATGAAATTGATTCACTTATAAATAATAACAGGGCTATTTTGCTTTCAAGAGTATAAACATTTTGAAGACAAAAATTTCACGAGTTGGTCATATCTCCTAATTTTTGTTCCTGCACTTGATTTGATGAAAATTATTTGAAATTTACAGAAAAATTCACGTTCAGCAAACCTCATATGTGATTCCCTTTTAACAAATTGTTAGGTCTTAAAAATGTTTACACTATCGTAGGCAAAAACATTTGGTTGTTTTAAAAAATGTAATTTCTTAGAGTAAATTTACTTTTTTATTAATAGAGAGAGATTTATGGGTAGTTTTGTAGTACTGACTCTTGTGCAACCTAATTTAAATTATCGATTTTTATTTTTTTAAATAGAAATAATATAATAATAAGTTTTCTCATCAGATAGTTTTTTTAAAGCATGCTGCTTATACTAGGCACATAGGAAATCATACTATTTTACCAGATAATAGTAATAATTATACAGTGAAACTTTCTTGAGTTGGAATAAAAAGAACTGTAAATAATCCAAGAAATAAAAAATGAGGTTAGAATTGTTAAAGTAAAATTTATTAACCCATTCTCTGATACGACATTTCCCTAGGAGCTGAAATATTAATAAAAATGAACTTTTTTGCTTATACATTTTGTTTTACCTCCTTATAGACATCTAAATCAACTGAAGCTGAAAAAATGGTCATAAAATCTTACATAATAATAGTCCCTTTTGATTATCATGCATTCGCTGCACTGATTACACAGTACATAACACCACTGTTTGAGCTTTGTTGTGTCTATTTTTTATATTGATAAAATAATATTTTACTAAAAATAATAACACTTATAAAACATATACTTACATCATCGATAACTCACACAATAATAACAGAGTGAGGAAAATAAGTGGGAATTGAGCATTTTTATATTGAATCTGTCAACATCCTCATGTTTTTATCCATAACCCAGTGGTTTGTAAAAAAACACGGAATAATGGTTATTTGAATAGTAATAATAACATGATCGGTTGCAAATCTATAAATAACCAGAAACATCATCTACATTGTATAGAAATATGAGAGTCATTCAATAATTTAAAAAACAATATGATAGAGAACAATAACTGTATTTTTAAAAAATAAGACTTTTTTAAATTTCTTATCATAAACTCCAATGATAAATAATTTCTTATAAACTGGAATGAAAGAAGTATTTTTGTATTGTTTAAGCAAATTCTTTGACCTCTTTGTCGTAGCTGAACTTTTTCCTCTTTGAGATGAGCAAACAAATCAAAATCAGAGAGAGCCAAATCTGTAGTAAACAGTTGATGATGTATCTCCCAACCCATTTTCTCTACAGTTTCTTGGGTCATTGTGTCTTAGTAAAATTATCCCTTTTCTTTGGGGTCTACGTTTTACACTAATTGCTGGCCTCATTTAATTAATGCAAGATACTGTCTATTGTACACTGATCTTTCAAATAATCACAAAAATATGACACCCTGTTTTAAAATAGCTATCGCAGGTTTTTTCACAGGTTGAAATCTTGTTTAAAAAAGAATCATTTCTTTTTTTATATTATTCAGTTCTTTCCAATTCTAAACACTTCGAGTTTTGTTTCCTAAATGTTAACTATTTTGTCACCTACCTTGCACTGGTTTGACTGTAATTAAGGTTGTTACTGTTAAATTAATGCTCATTGGCAGCACTTAAAACATCTGTTTAAGCTATAAGTGCTACTGTTATTTGCCAGTCTTAACAAATAATGTTATCAATTCAAGTGAAACAGTTGACGCTTTAACTGGCTGGCCAGGGCGTTCCTCATCAGGTATTGTGGTTTGACTGGTTTTTAACTGTTCCACTATTTCCACGGTTCATAGAACTTTAATCATACTGTAAAATCATTCGAGAAATGATTTTTAGCACTTTTCACCTTCAGAAAGCAAGAAACGTATCATTGAACATTGATCAATTAATGTTGAAACTTCAAGTGGAAATGCACTTTTAAGTATAGTCTTAAGGTTAGCAACGAAACAATCATTGTGCGATATTGTTATCGGCTGATCCTATCATAATATCTTATAACTATAGATCTTGGGAAACGTTGTGAAACCTGGCTAGGGAAAAAACAGTGGGGTAGTTTGGACGCCGATGTATAAGCGCCTGCTAGTTGGCCTTTCTATTCAACCATTTTGTCTTAAGTTTAAGATTTAAATTTTTGAATAATTCATTTGTTTTAGTTATTGTTTTTTCAGTTTCAATTTCTACTCCTACTAGATATTCTGACCAATGTTCACATCTCACTTCTGATAATAAAACAGCAACAAGTCAGGTATTCATAAAATCATTTACTCGTTGACTGTGAATAAAGCTTTTAATAATGTCTATATAATAAATTGATAAAATTCTTTGAGCTATTAATTTTACACATAAATTTCTTGTTTATGGTATGAAATGTACATCCATTGCTAGATATCGCTAACATTAACACATAACTACACATTCTGCACATAAAAGTTGAAAAAACTCAACCTAACAAAAAAAATTTGAAAGGTATAAATGCTACAAAAACCAATCTCATATTTTCATCAACAGAGCACACTATTAATCCATTTTTGGGCTTTTTGAATCTGTAATTCATAGCTAATAGACAAAAATAAGTTTGTGATGACAAGTAACTCATCACATCATATTTACAGATTGTACACATAGTTCAATTTCTGTCTCACATTGTGTGAACCACTAGCTAGTATGAGCCAGTAAATTAGTAGTTATAGTCATGTATTTAAATAACCTCAATCATGATAAGTAACAAGTTATAAAATATATTTTTATTTACATTGCTGTTGGGACCAAACTTGGGAATTTCAGATTTGATCTTCTGTCAACATACCATTCATATAAATCAAGTGCTTTAATAAACTTAAAAAGGATTTTTGTGTAACGAAAATAAAATTTGAAACCTATGTAGCAAGTTTACTGCTTCTTGAACTTGTAAGTAAGCATTGTACTCCAAAAACATTTCATATTAAATAAATGGTATAGATATTGTTACAAAATAATAAAAAGAAACAAAATGTAATTCTAGAGAGATGACAAAATTTCAATTATATCTGTGATAAATTTCATTAGCCAACTCTGAAAAATTGACAAAATATTTCTTGAATACCTGACAAATATCTCAATTCAGAGGAAACAAAAATCTTAATAAGTCCAACAGCTAAAATGTTGAACAATTATGTCAAATGTTTTACAGAGAATAACACACAAAAAAAGGGGAAGTTGTGGTTTCCAGACTGAGGCAGGCATATTCATACCACAAGGATTATTAACAGGAAAAATGAAATTACAAAGTAAACCTAGGTATATAGAAATATTGCAAAGCAAATCCCAGCATCAATATTTGTACTTTATGTAATAAATTAATTTCCATGTAACTATTCTAAAAAAATAATCTATACAAGGTATGTGAATTATGAATAGCCTAATAACAATTAGAACGCATTACACACATTAACATAACACAGTTAACACATTCGGTAAATTTAGTTTATATATTTATTTTTAGAAAAATATATGTTCTTACAAGAAATGTTTATGTTTAAAATATCTTGTATTTTTTAAAAGACGCCTAGGTGTTAAAATCAAAGCTATAGGTATAAAATATTTGTACAGTGAAAAAAGACTTCATTAATTGGTTTAAGAACATTATAAAAGTAATTTATATCTTTCCAAATACATGAATATTAATTACAATCATAGCCATATTCTTTTATCTTGCCAAAAAAAAGGATTTGATTTGATAGCTGCTGGTATATTCAGAAATAAACTTGTATGACATAACTAATTGATTCAATTTGCAGTCACCTAAAGGCTGTGTATACAGTAGTCTTGAGTTATGTTATTGCTCAAAAGCAACATTAAAAAAAGAGTTTTGTTCAGTTTTAGTAGTTAAAGATGGTTGCATGGATAGACAACGTCTATCATGTCTCCTACATTAGGCTTTATAAGAAAGCAGTTAACTTCTACTTCTTTCCTCATTCATTGTTTCTATTTTATTTTGAAGTTGCTTGATGTAATTATCTTGAATTCACTGACTAAACTATATTTAAAAAGTACTTAACTAAGTGAATACGTAATGGCTTACTTCCTGAGGCGCTTCAAAACAATTTGTTCTTTTTACGAAGCTAACCCTCTATTGGCGGCATCGGTTAGGTTCAAAGCCTGTAACAGGATGGATTTATGACTGTGGAATGGGGTTATTTTGGTTATGTGTCATGTAATGGAATTGGCTGTTGGCTTCAAAATGTGTGTGATCATTTAATATGTTTTCTTTATCTGTTGTGTAGTGTTTGTATATCTCGTATTTTTCTAAGGTTGTTAGTTTTTTTTACTTTGTTTTAATGTGTGTAGAACATTTAAATTAGTAAGTATGACCATGTGTTGCATATTTAGGTGTTTTGTGTAGATGTATTTTGGGTTTGTTTGTTTTCTTTGGGTAATGTATTCTTCGAAGCATGTATAGAATGACCTGCCGGTTTGGCCGATGTAATAGCTGGGACAATCGTTACATGTTAATTTGTAAATACCTGATAGTTTGTATTTGCCAGTTTGTTTTTGAAAAGGTTGTATGTGCTGTCTTAAAGTGTTTGTTGTTTTGTAAGCTATTTGGTAATGGAGTTTTTTTGAATGTGGAGGCTATTTTGTGTGTGTTTTTGTTGTGTTAGGTGAGAGATATGTATTTGTTGTTTTTTTTGTGTAGTTTGTCTGCGTAGCCGTTTGAGGGTGTTTATGTATTATATTCCTATGTTAGTACTCGTTTTGTTGAGCTATGTATTTTATGATATTGAATTTTTCATCGTAGTCTTTCTGTAGCATAGGTATATTGATTAGGCGGTGTAACATATGATTAAATGCAGCGTGTTTGTGTTGTGTGTTTAATCATATTATGATTAGATGTATTAAGTAAGGCAGTATTGGTAATTGTTGGTTTTCTGTATACAGTAAACTCCCAATTATCTATGGGCGGAATAACCGGTTTGCGGATTATCCGGGGTCTGCCATTGTTTTACAAATATCCAATTTTTATTCCAATCAGATTCATGTGTTTAAATTTCCAAACGGTGAATTACGACGTAAATACATATAAGGCTTAATAGGAGGTAATATGAAGGGAATAGATATGTAAATATGTACATACTAGTGAAAGGGAAGCATCCCGATGTGGGCCAGCGAAATAAAAGAGACAATGATAAAATGCTTGGGCGCCCGAAAACCTAATATGTATCATAAGATTGTAAACAAATGTCAGCTAATCTCGGCTATAAATAATATAGGATTATCCATGACTGTCATATACATTATCGATCTTTATGGCTTTGTGACACACGTGGCACAAGTAAACACTGTGCAACAAAATGGTTCTCAAGAAACTTAGATCGCACATTAAAGCTAAATCAATGCTCACAAAAAAAAACAGCAAAGTGACAGATTTTTTTGTTAAAAAGTGAAAGTATTATATGTAAAGGAAATTACATATTTACATACATACTTACTTTTGACATGTACTAATGTACGTATTGTAAATAGTTAGACATAAATGTACATGTTATAATCCGTCAAATTATTTTTCGTATTTATTTTGTCCTCAAGATTATTTGTGAATTGCATAACCGGGGTCATTATATGTATAACTTATGGTGTAATAATCGTTTTGCGTATTCTTTCTTCATAGCGGATTATCCGGGGAATCCGTTATCCGGCGTTGCCGGGCCACCCTATTCCGTGGATAATCGGGAGTTTACTGTACTTTGAAATTGTGTCTGGTGTTGTGTTTGGTGTTGGTAAGGTCTAGAAAGTTTATTTTATTGTTTTCTTCTAATTCGAGGGTAAATATGAGGTTTTGGTGTATGGTATTAATGTAGTTGTTTGATTTGCCGTTGTATAATATTAAAATGTCATCTACATATCTATGGTAATAAATTATTTTATGTGTGTGATTGTTGTTCAAACGTAACACCAGACACAATTTCAAAATATACAGAAAACCAACAACTAAAGATGCTGTCTTACATAATACATAATACACAACACAAACACGCTGCATTTAATCATATGTTTCACCGCCTAATCAATATACCTATGCTACAGAAAGACTATAAGGAAGAACTCAATACCATAAAATACATTACTCAACAAAATGGCTACTAACATACACTCATAGACAACATACTCAGGAATATTAAACAAAAACACCATCAAACGGCCACGCAGACAAACCACACAAAAAACAACAAATACTTATCTCTCACCTACCACAAGAAAAACACACAAAATAGCCTCCACATTCAAAAAACTCCATTACCAAATAGCTTACAAAACAACAAACACTTGAAGACGACACATACAACCTTTTCAAAAACAAACTGGCAAATACAAACTATCAGGTATTTACAAATTAACATGTAACGATTGTCCCAGCTATTACATCGCCCAAACTGGCAGGTCATTTTATACACGCTTTGAAGAACGCATTACCCAAAGAAAACAAACAAACTCAAAATCCATCTACGCAAAACACCTAAAAAACACGCAAGACATACACACGGACATACTTACTAATTTAAATGTTCTACACACATTAAAACAAAGTAAAAAACTATCAACCTTAGAAAAATATAAGATATACAAACACTACGCAACATATTAAGTGATCACATGCATTTTGAAGCCAATTCCAGAACATGACACAACTAAAATAACCCTCCACGGTCATAAATCCATCCCGTTACAGGCTTTGAACCTAACCGATGTTGCTAGTAGAGGGTTAGCTTCATAAAAGAAATGAATGTTTTGAAACGCATCAGCAAGTAAGCCATTACGTATTCCTTAGTTAGTACTTTTTAAATATAGTATTTTATTTTGTTTAGTCTTTTTTAATAATAATATTGTGAGTAAAATATATATACAAGCAAAAAGTATTTTAGGGCTAGCGTTTTAAACAAGTTATATCTGTAGTATCAGTTTTTATTATTGTAACTATATGAGGTATTTTTTTTAAAGTTAAAATTTTGCAATATTATGCCTGACAAACTTGTAATTAAAAGAAATTTTTAAAGACTTTATTGATACAAATCATTTTTAAGTGCACTTAAAAATTTTTATCATTGTCTAAGGTTGATCACCAGGATCCATTCTTGAGGGTGTGGCACTAGTTTTAAAGCTCTCTGATCTGATTTTGTATAGGGTTTGTTTATTTGATACAGCATTAATTGCGCTCTGGTATGTTTGAATCATATACTCTAATTGTTGAGATGCTAAGGAAGTTTATTTATAATACACTTCAACTAAAGTTTGTGTGGGGGGAGTTAGCAAAGTTTGAGGAACGTTTTTATTAATTAAAGGAGAATTGATTTATTGCATTCATGAATTTATTGTCAATGTTTAAGTAATAAATGGTTCTAGTTGTATGGTTGATTGTCATGATTTTTGTAATGGTTAATCTGCCATTCACAAACAATAAATTTGGCTCCTTGACAAGAGAGTTTCAAGTGAAATATTTTTTATATTTTAGCATTTTGTATTTTCTTTATTATTTTTTAAAATCTGTTGAAAATTACTTATTTTTTAGTTGAATAATTTGAATTGAACCATACAAAGGATTTTCCTGATTAAAGCAACTATGTGTGTAATTTCTGAAAGGGGCAGTATAATTACATAATGCTTATTTGCCATGGAAATTTAAATTCACTTTTAATATTAAATACTGTTAAAGTATACTGATAAAGTTAAAATATTTAAAAATCCAGAAGTTATAAATGGAAAAAAATGAACGTAGTTTAAACTACAGAATAATAGAGTAGGAAGCTGAAAAGGATGCCTTTTGACCTTTTTCTTTCCCTCACTAATTCTTGTACTTAATCTTATATATATTAAAAAAAAAAAAAAAATTTTTGGACAGTAGTGTATATATGTAGAATAAAAATATTGGCTACGCAACATTTATTCTGTTAGATATTTTCCTCTACTGGTGTTCTTGTATCAATTTTATTAGAAGGAAAAGTTTGTCTGTAGAAATTCATGTGAAAATAATAAAGTACAGTAGAATTTCATTAAGTTACACCAGATTCCACTGCAGCTAGTCGACATAACAAATATTTAGGTTAACCCGGAAATGAGAAAAACTCATTAAAAAAATATATCTACTATAATTTCATTCATTTCTAATTAAAACATTTAAAAAATATTTACACATCAGGATAAATTTTAAAACATAAAAAATAAGGTTAAAGTGCACATTGCCCCACCACCTGAGAAAAAAGTATAAAATTGTTCAAAAACATGTCCTAAGACAATATCCATAAGATTTTTTTACACAGAAGGTTATTTTTTATTA
Source organism: Prosapia bicincta (assembly GCA_036971475.1). Lineage (NCBI taxonomy): Eukaryota > Metazoa > Arthropoda > Insecta > Hemiptera > Cercopidae > Prosapia > Prosapia bicincta. The sequence continues at coordinate 219,141,471 of JBAIZL010000001.1, read as the reverse complement.
AATTTATTTTGGGTGAAAAATTCGCTGCAAAGTAGTAAGAAATGTTCGCTTATCAATGGAGGCAGTACTGTATCTATAAATATACCTATAAGTCTCCAGTTAGGATAGATTTGGTTGTAATTTTATTCATTACTATTTACCTATAAAGTATCTAGTTAAAATTGATTTGATTATAATTTTATTTAACATTATTAGACGTCTACTTCTGATACTTTTTGCTGGGTGATGTCTCGTGATATCTATTCTAAATTATTACTACAGCTTCAGGACATGTCTCGGGTGGTGGACAATGTGCATTTTTACCAAAAGTAATATGTTTGCACTATATAGTAATTCCCACATTTTGGTCAACAAACTTGAAAGTCTGCTACTTAGGCTTCAAATACCTTTTACATGTTTACACTGTATTTCTTATGCTTTGTATCTATCATCCAAACTGTTTTATTATCATTTTAAGGTAGATTACAATCATTTGAAATCAAATTTTTCAAATGTTGCCAGTTTTCTTTCAGTTTTACAATTTAAACAGCAACAGTTCATTTTAATGATTTATCCTTATCAATTTGGCTTAATGATTCAAATTGTTTTTCTATTTGTGCAACAATTTTTTTGTTATGTTGCTAGCCAATATATAGAACTGCACACACTCGAAGAAATAAAATTAAATACAGCTGAAAGTCAAACTCAGCTTCCACAACTAATCGGTCTATGGTAGTTGCATGTTGTCTGAGTTTCAGGAACCTTTTATAAGTTCGGCAGGAACGTGAAAGATGTACGATATGTGCTGGAATAAAACTGAAATATTTTGAAATGTTTCAAACTTATCCAGGTTAACTGAAGATGTGAGTTAGAGGGATTGACTTGACAAGGTTTTGCTGTAGTAACTTGCTCAAACAAAAGTAATCTTACATTATTGGAATTAAGAACATTTCTACCCAGCTGAAGTTGTGGCAGACAAACCTGTTGTCTAGAAAGTTATCAACAGGGATATTAAAACTATAAAAAAGCTCAGTAGTACTTAATGTTTAAAAATTTTAATTCATTAAATTTTAGTATATGTAACATTTAGATTATTTTTGACAGAGAACTTTTTTGTTTGTTTAACATAATAGATTTGTTTACGAACCAAATAAACATATGTCTCAAACTGTTAGATTTCATTGGTTTGTTTAAATGGCAGATGGCTTATTCAGTAATGTTTAGTTAACAATGTCCCCATTTTTGGCATTCTAATAACTAAAGGCAAAAGTACAAAATATTGTTATATAATATTTCCTAAATATCTAATTCCGCAATTTAAATTGAGCTGGCAACATTTATAAGTGTAGCAATCTCATTTAGGTCAAGCTAAAATAATTTCAGTTCAAGTTGGAAATTTAAGGACATTTTATGTTCCACTGGGTTACTTTTAAAAGAACACTATAGTATATTGCAAGGATATATTTTAAATCTCTTATATTAAATTATAAAGTAGTTTATATAATTTCAGTTCCTGTACCACCTGGAGTTTTTTTTATGATTACTGTAATATAAATTATGGAGAAGTAATGAAAATAGACATTAATAAAATAGATTTTGTTAATTTTAAATAATATTAAAAACAACCAAATACTGCTATACGGATTTAGGCATAATTCCTTAATGTAAAATAGAAATTAAATTTCCTTGTTGGTATTTGTCACAATTTAAATACGAAAAACCTGAGATACACAAGGAAATTAATAGTTATAAAATGTTAATGAGCATTTCTCTAACATGTATTGCAACTGTAGTAACAACAGGCAAATTTAACATTTTGTAAATATTTACGTCCTTTGTACGAGACTTACTTGTATTTATATTTAGTATGTACTAAATATTTTCTATTATTGTATTAGTGATTGTGTCATGTTGAATAAATGTGAAGTGAAGGTTTACAAAAATATTGTTTGTATAAATATTTCTATATTCCAAAACAAAAGTATTTACACAAAATATTTTTACCAACAGTGCAGTTTCAGTAATGTAGTATTTGGAATGAGAGGAAGCATTAAAGTGGTATAGAAGCATTAGTTTTTTTAAAAAAAATGTAAATACAGTTTTTTTTACTTTAAAATTTATTGTGTTGAAAAAAATTAGCTTTATTGAAATTCATTCAGTTATTTTGTAAAATGAAAATAAAGATTAAACGATAATGTGTTCCAAGCAAGAAAAATATTTGAATGTACAAACCTTTATTATAATAAATATTTAAAACTTCTTTGATATATAATTATAAAAATATTGCTAAATAATTAGTAGGATTTTAAAATTTTGAATTGTAGATATTGTATTTACAGTTTGAATCTTTAAATATAACAGGGCCAAATGTTGTAGCATGACTTTCTTCTTATGTTCCTTTCACCTTTTTTTTATTTTCTTTTTAAGCAGTGTGTGTGAGTGTGATATTTAACGTTGTCAATTATTACTCCATTGCACTGACTTTGTAAGGTTATTATATGTTAATTGTAAACAATTATTCCACCATTAAGTACAATTAATTACAAGGTAAAAATTAATTGCACTTAATGGTAGAATAACTGTTTACAATTAACATATAATAACTTTATATATATTGTTCAAATTTTCAATTGTTAATAAAATACGTTTTATTCATCCACTCAAGTTCAAATACATTTTTTAACATTGTAGTGGATAACATTTAATATTAATACAGTTTTTCAAACATTAATTCATTCATTAAGTTCGTTTTCTATTTTGCTACTTAATATTGTGATTCTGTCATACGTATATATAGAGAGAGATTAACTTCTTAGCATTTCATGGATTCACTGTGTGAGTGCTGTGTGTAAAGGGAGTAGTCCTGAGACCTGTGATTCAGAGTATAATTTATATTAATTGTAATTATGTAATAAAAATTAACTATAATAATTTTTTTTTACCTAAGAGGGAAATGACACAGTAGAATCTAGACAATTCGAGGTAGATGGGACTGAGATTTCCTTGAATTACCAAAACGTCAGATTACATGGATATTCGTTCCTGTACATTAGAAAAAACAATTAAGAACAAGAGTTCTAACAAACCCTAATGCTATATTTAAGAATGAAAAAAAATGTTTATAGAAGTTTATTGATTACAGTACTTACATAAATTGATGTTGCTTTGGAATACATTGTTCATCATGGTCGCTAAATATCTTGGTTAAAAATTGTTTAATGGCTTTTGCGTTTGCTTATCAGAGTGTTTTTGTGGTATTGTGATGCATAGAAGCACATCTATTGACATGGTGTCTGTCTGTTGGTAAATATAGTGTAGTGCAGTTTCCAAAGACGGTTCTTCTTTCACTGACTAATTTTTCCTTCTTGTACTGTCTCGGTCGAACCTTCATCATCAGTGCCTTTAGTAGTTTTTTCTACCATTTCAATAATCGTAACATCTGTTATCTCAAATTGTTTAGATCGTAATTTTAACAATATGGAAGTTTCTTGATAAGAAACGGCAAATCTGTGTCTTCTTGTGTATCAATAACACAGTCAACAGTTTCATTATGACTCAGGATTTTATTCCATGACTTACTTGATGTTTCTTCTTTTATTTTGTTTTGTGATTCAGCTATCCTGTACCCAACTTTTCTAAGTTATTTTTTTAGAACGCCTACAATGCTTTCTTTCTCTTAGTTTCCAAGTGAGGTTGTAAAAGGTAACATGTTTTTTTATACATTCCAGAACACACAAACATTGGCTGGATTAGACTTGTAACATTTGCAGACAAATATAAAGCCTAGATATTAGAGCACAATTGATGTTCATCAAGATGCGATGGTGCATTGTCAAACAGGAAAATAGCATTCAAAGGCAAATTCTTTGCTTTTAAACATTTTTCAGTTTCAGGCACAAACTTAATTAAAAAACCAGTCTTAATAGTTTCTATTCATCTAATCACCTCATTTAGTTTTTAAATGAAACCGACAATGCTAACATTGGAATGTTTTTAAACACAGGAGGCTTGACTGAGTCGAAGCCAGACTCGAATTTAATGAAAGTTCGAAAAATCAGAACTTGGGGAATTTCAAGTCTACTTTACTTGTTACAAGAGCAGTTCGTGTGGATGTCATTAGCTGAAAACTCAGAAATCTAGTTTAAAATTTTTGTTGAATTCGTTTATTTGGGTGCATGACAAAAGCAACATATCCTGCATAATACTAATTAATTCTATAGGTTTCCAATTGTTATAAATACATTTTTAATGTCAAGCAATAATAAATTATATACGTCATAAATTACAAAACTTTGTCCTGATATACATTTTTATTTACAAAGCAATCATCTTCAGACGAAATTACTACAAGACTAATTCTTGAGGAGTTAGTCCTGTAGTTATTTCCTCTGAAGTTGATTGCTTTGCAAGTGAAATGTACATCAGGACATGAATAAAAAGTTTTTGTGGCTTAAGAGATTTTATTTACTTATAATTAAAAATTACACCACAGATGTTGCAAGTTATTATATACAATTTCTTTGACACAATATTTTAAACTTTTGTAAATATTTTGTAGAATCTGTTGATCAGAGTTATCATCTGTGGATAATAAATTAGTTTTACTTATTAATCTTAATTTTGTTACTTATAAATGATGTCCATAAATTACTTATCAAATTCACCAGATGATTTGTCAGGAAAGTATAGTCCTCTTTTGCTTTGTTTTTATAAACAAAAAGGTATTCAGAATTTATAATGTAATTACAGCCTTTTTTTAAGGAATATTTGACACAAATATCACTTCAGATTTCAAAATGGGGGCATTACAAAGATTTCAAACCAATAATTCTAAAACAAGATTTTATGAAACATTCGTAAGAATAATAAAATATGAGGTACTTTAGTGAACATACTAAACCATCATACCGCACAAAATGGACACCTGCAAATTTGCTCTTCATCCAATACAATAAGATGTAAAATTGACAACAATCAGGTGAAAATTACAGCTGTTAAATGTAATAATCATCTGAGAGTAAATGTAGAGAATTCTGCTGGGTAATTCCGTTTGCTGTATTTGGATCATTTATGAGCTGTAACAAGTCCATTATTTATTTTAAAAACATAAGTGTTGTAAATGATACTTTTCAATCTCATCCTATATATGACCTCAGGTATAATAACTTCTAGTCATTCTGGAAGTCGGACCAAACTTCTGCAAGAACATGTAACAAAAAGGCCACAAAAACCCACTGCCATGAATGAAGGTAACAGTGACATACATCATTGTTTTAACACCTTTAGACAATTTTCTAATTGAGAGTCTCCATTCTTCTCTATGACATATATATATTGCTACAGTTTCTCCCTGTATAACTAAATTCCTGTCATCCACCTATCTCTCAAAATTCAAACACTTTTTACATTACTAACTATTACCTTATCCTTTTTGATGAAATAACTTATATAATAAAATTATCAACTCAACTAATAAATATAGTTGTATGGATGCTCTGTTCCCAGATCTTTTAAGTATATTATATATTTAAGCACAAGACTCGCATATACATAACAAATTTTAATTTAACATTATAAATTATTTTTTTAAAATCCATTACCACTAGGCAATTTTTGTTCTGTAAAATTCTCTGATCAATTCTTTTAATCAATTTAATGAAAATTAATAAAGTTTACAAAACGTTTTGGAACATAAATTAAAAGCATTTATACGTTTGTTGGATTTACAAACCCTTTAATTGTGTACTAGTGCATTCCTTAATTCAATTAACTGGGTGAATCTTGCCTAAGACCGCTTGCGATAGTTGAAGAAGTTTTCAGTTATCTTAAGTTTGTATTGTTATTCTATAAAAGTTACCATCCCTCATTATATAAAACTCTGTGAATTGCATTTGCTTAGAATATCGAGTTTAATTTAATACTCCAATTAGATACTACCCCTAAACTCTGTTGTAGTAGAATCAAAGATACACTTATCTTTTACTTAACGTGTTGCTCCCTAGAGTTGAAAAACTTTCTCCCTTAGCTAACTTTAATAAACATTATCTTCTTGTCTTTGAACAGCCATTAAATGTGAACATATTCTTTAAAATCTTCTGGTATTTGGTTCTGATTTATGCATAGACAGGCCGAGATTGTTTATCCCCTATCTTCCAAACTAGTGTAGTTTTACATCCCTATCTTAATTTTACCTATGATTCACCATCATTCTACATTCCTCATGGGCAAACAGTAGCCTTAATAATTAATACATTTTCATGATGTCTAAATTGGGAACATTTATTTGTGACAGCTCATTTAGCAGAACAATATACTAGCCACCCTAAACACATTAATCAATTACAGAGTATGCTATGAACTATTTCTTTGCATAGAACAGTCACAAAATTAATACACTATCTGTATACAAACAATGAAATACTGGAGTTCAGCTAAAATAATAAAAGGGGATTTTCAAGCCCAAAAGTATGAATTTTTTTGGTTGAATTAGAATGAGAAGACAGATTTTGGCTGCAAACATGTTACAAGATGTGGTTTTTTTATGCACGTCTTGTGCAGTATAAGTCTTGAACTGAAATGCACAATTGACATATGGCAAAGCAGAAGGAAACCCAATCGGTGTTCAAGGGCTGCTCCAGGATAGACTTTCGAGGGAGGTACAATGGCTGGAAAACATGGGGTGGTTTGGGGAGGAAAACTTTCAGAAATAAAAGGCCTGGAAGTGATATTTTAAGCTACTTCTTGTACCTAAAAATGACAGGAAATTTGACATTTTTTTTATAAAAACATGCATTTTACCTTAATTTACATGATATTAAAATTATTATTTTGTACATAATACAAAATATAGTTCAACTTACATCAAACGGCTCGGTCTGACGAGGATGCACAGTCATAGTACACCGACTGTTGGTATAGCCGAGCCAGTACGGAACTTGTAACATGCCAGTGTTGTTTATGCTGGGTGGAACTACCAATGTTATCAGATGAATTTATACACTTAACATTACATTAATGTAAAATCAATATACATTACTTCAAAATAAAAGTCAAATAAAAAATATTTTTTTATAAGTAAACTGGGATAAATTAAAACGTGTTCTGAATATGAAAAATATATTTCTAAAATAAATAGTACCTAAATTCTCAGTGGGGAGGGGTTAATCCATCCTCTCCTGGAGCCGCCCTTATCAGGGCTCAAACACAGACGGAAACAAAGATCTAGTTAACCAGAAGAGGGTGGCTAAGATTGTAAAAGAAATACAGCAACAGGTACTCTTCAGCTGTATAGACATTTAATTAATCATAAGTAATTGAATAACTAAGTGAAAACTTTTAACTGAGTTGCTGACACGTTTGGTTGAAACGATAGTTTTGTCAGCAATTAAGTTGATAAAATAAATCTAAGAGGTTTTAGTGAAATTATTTCTTTTGTTATTATGAATAACAGATGGTATTCCTCTAATGTCCTTGAATACAAATTGATTTGTTGATTCAAAAAATGTTGACTCATTTAATCTACATATTGTACCTTAAATATAAATAAAATATCAACCAGTTTTTTACTTTGTAAAACCCAAAATTTCTCATTGAATCGGTTTTCAGCACATAATTGTTATTGGTCCATATTTCTAATTATAATGCCAACTAAAGAATTTGTTTATGTTAAGGGTTACTAGAAAATATATATCCTTTTTTCCATTATTTTAATTGAGATGGTTCCTTCTAAATCCAGAAAGGGACGAAATGAAGCCAGCCATTCAGATTTCCAATGTCTGCAAAGAACTGAAATTTAATCATTAAAATATTTACAGTTTTGTTTTTATTTCTAGAATAGTCAAGCTATAAATTAGTCCACTAGTTCCCAAGATGTGCACCCTTTAGTAAAAAGCAGAGAAACAAAATTATCAAGCAGTGTGTTTGGATATCAACTTTAATTTAGAGGTCCAAAACCATCTGAGGTAAAAGTATCCAGGGTCATCTCTGACAGTTTTTTGAAAGTATGTTGATAGAGTCATATTAATTACAAGACCCAAGTTTGGGGCTACTAAGCAATGCTGTCTTGGCAGAAACATTCTGTAGAAATGAACAGTGGAAGGCTGTTCACACCTGCTATCAATTACTGAACTGTATTATAAAAGTGATTTTAAATTTGAAGAGCCTCTGAGTATTAGTATAGATTAAAATGAGTGTTTACAACCACCATGTAAACATAACATTTTTGTTACACTAAAAACAAAGTCATTATGCACTATTGAACATTCAGGTTTACCTTTGTCAGTCATTTAGCTACAATACACAGCCAGCACCCATGGAAAAATTAGCAACTAATTTACATATATTTCGCTCATAAGATTTACGTTACAACAGCAAAAGTGAAAACTATTATCCTTAACTGAAAAAATATTAAATAACATATAAACTTTGTAATATAACAGCTTTTAAAATTATTAGTAGTAAGGTACTTTTTATCTTAAAAATTTTAATGGATGAGTTACAGGTGTGTATATTTAGTGAACATTACTTTTTTATTTATTTACATCTTGTTTTCTTTGTCATATTTACAGTTTATATTGTTGCTGAATGAGTTTGCATGTACATTATTTGTTGTTTCAGTTGTCAAATGTCGGTCGCTGTTATGGCTTCTGCAGAAAAAACCCCTGAGCTTGAGACAGCCCCATTCGATCCTCGGTTTCCCAACACCAATCAGACAAAGTAAGTTAGTTAATTACTTTTAATAGTTACTGATGTTTTAAAATAATGAAAGCTTCTATTGTAATTTATATAACCAATATTTATTATTATTATTAACAGAGAACTATGCAATTATTTATAGATAATTAAGTTATTAGGATTTCTTATAACAGATGTTCCTGAATATGGGTTAGGGGTGGTTAGCAAGTAAGCAATCAGTTTTAGCAGAGTTTGCGTCAGAACTCTTTTTTGCATTTTGTATTAGTACCATCTGTTTTCTCCAATTGAGCATAGTTTGAACTCAACAGTTTCCTAACTAAAGTAAACTTTGTGCTGTAGATGATAAAATTTTAATATTTATTGATTAGTAATTAGGAAACTGAATAATCTAGAGATTTGGAAAAGGTTTATTAATATTAGACTGGCTATGTGAAATAGGAACTTGATGTAAAATAACGTGGCTATTGATTATGAAATTATGAGGTAAATAATAGTTTTATTCTAAATGTATTCTTGATGCTGGGACAGTATTGTCTTTTTATCAATTACCTTAAAGCTGGAGAAGAAACAGGATAAAATTATAGAGTTGAATGTATTAATATGAAAATACCTATCTATAATAGCACTTACTTTTTATCTAAATGAGGATGGCTGATTCGGTAGATGTATTCCATTGTCAACAAATCTGTAACTCTGCTTGACTTTAGTTTTAATATTGTTAAAAGATTTAAAATTAACTTTTAGCACATGTATTATGGAATATCTCAGCGACCATAATTTCTGAAAATATGTGACATGATATCTTGTATTAAAAATATTTTTACATTTGTGTCCTACTGAAATTTACTAAACTCAGTTGATGCTCGACAATGAAGATACTATCATTCTTCGAAAATTAACTCGGATAAATACCAAGTAAGATTCTAACTTACATATATATATATATATGAAGCAACGGAAAAACAATGGATAGCGTAAAATATCAACATATATATATATATATATATATATATATATATATATATATATATATATATATATATATATATATATATATACATACAAATATTTAAAAGGATGCATTGCAGGCAATGAATTTTGTAAAGTTTGAAATTCTTTTTCTTACTGTGTTGTTAAAATGATTTAAGTTAATTGTCTGTTTCCAATATATTATAATTACTCACAATTTAAAATTATTTCAGATACTGTTACCAGAGTTTTCTGGATTACCACAGATGTCAAAAGGTAAAAGGAACCAACTACGAACCATGCAATTATTTCCAAAAGGTTTTTAAGTCGATGTGTCCCAACGAATGGGTAGAAAAGTGGAACACACAATTGGAGGAAGGGAATTTTCCAGGAAATATCTAAATTTATAGAATGAATTAGGCAAGCATTAGTAACTACAAAGAAAAATATTTCCTGTTTCTTGTGTTGTAATAGATATTTTATATTGAAGGATTTACAGCTGTAAGGTATCACTTAACAGAACTCTTAGCAGAATAAAATAATCAAATTGTATTTGTATTACATATACATTTTTTTTTTTTAATTTGGAATGTAATAAAAAAATTGTTACATTTTAAATGTTTTATATCTAATCCTTGTTCAACATAAGGGTGTTCACCAGTTGAAGTAAAAGATGCAAATCGTTATATTGATGAATGAAAGAATACAACACTGGGTGCAGGTGGTTAAAACTTGAAAACATATTTTTCATGTCTTTTAGATATGTGTGTGTGTGTGTGTGTGTAATATATAGTAATATGTGTGTATAGTAATATATTAACTTCATAAAGTTAGTGCAACGGAAAAACAATGGATAACGTAAAATATCAAGAATATATATATATATATATATATATATATATATATATATATATATAGATTTTTTGGACTAGGAGACTGGCAGACTTACCTTGGTAATAGTCCACTCTGTAGTCTTGAAATAGAAACACATAAAAGCACTTAAACAATGAAATAGTGCTTAACATCAGTACCAACATTTTTCATTCCTGATGATGTTGGTACTGTTTGCCAACGAAAAGCTTTGGATATAAATTAATAAATATTCTTGTATTTGAATAACCTATGTTGTTTTAAATTATTAAACAAGGAAACGTATTTTATATTTATATATATGAGAATTTGAGAAAATAAGAATTTTATTTCATTCTCTCATATTTCTTTTTGTATTTTCTCTTTGATTGACAAAGACCACTGTGTGGTTGAAATATATCATTGTTTAAGTGCTTTTATGTGTTTCTATATCAAGACTTCAGAGTGTACTCTTACCAAGGTAAGTCTGTCAGTCTCCTAGTCCAAAAAATCTAAATATATATATATATATATATATATATATATATATATATATATATATTCTTGATATTTTACGTTATCCATTGTTTTTCCGTTGCACTAACTTTATGAAGTTAATATATTACTATTGTAAGTAATTTTATCCACCATTAAGTGCAATGATTTTACCTTGTGTGATGAGGCGCCTTTCGGTCACTTGACCATTGTCGAATCACTGATTACTTTTTTTCAATTTTTCTGATGTGGATGTTCGGTCCGTCGTGTTGGTAATTGTTGACGTCATACACGTTTCCTCTTGAGTCTTGTGTATAATATTTTTGAATAGTATGTTTTGAGGTTTGTATGTTTGGTTTGTATGTTTGAGTGTAGTATTCTTTGTTGTATATATTTGTTATTTTTTCTATTTTGTTATTGGTGTATTTATATTTTAGGTAGATTTTTTTATTATTTTTGTGTTCCGGTTGTAGTGTTGTGTTGAGGTTAGGTTTTTTGTGAATTTATTGTATATATTTTTTATAAGGTGTTTGTTGTATCCATTTTCTATTGCTATTTTTGTAATGTTATCTAATTCTTCATTTAATTTTTGTTTGTTATCCTGTGTGTATTTTATTGCTTTATTTATCATGTTACTGTAAGTGTTAATTTTGTGTGTCCAGGGGTGGTTAGATTTGTAGTGTATTATGGTGTTGTTGGAAGTAGGTTTCCTGTATACTGTAGTTTCTATTTTATTATCATTTATATCAACTATCTATGAACACATAAGAAACAATATTAATAATAAAATTAACCTAATAAAAACGGGAAAAAAATCCGAACAATCTATAAATAAAAAAGAAATTATAAAACTCAGAGAAAAAATAGAAAACATCGACTACAGTACTTAATATTAAAATCCAATAAAACAAATAAAACACCAGTAAAAATAGAAAAACCGATTCAATGACTAACTACATAAAAGAAAATAAATACAAACACATCCCAGACCCAACTAGCAAATACCTTATTACAATAAAAAACCTAATAGTCACTCACCGAAATATCCTAAACTATAACAATAAATTAAAATACCACACAAGACTTTACCCATTCAAACCATGCGCATCAAAATTAACAGGCATACCTAAAATCCACAAACCCAACACACCATTTAGACCACTAATAAATTTCACAACAGCACCATCTTACATAATCGCAAAAATACTAGACAAAATAATAAGATCTAAAATACATATCAACAACACATACAATATAAAAAATGGATAAGAATTAATTAATAAAATAAAAAACATAAAAACCAAAAGCAACACAAAAATAATAAGTTATGACATAACTAACATGTACCCTAGTATCCCAATAGAAGAAACCATAGAAATAATAAAAAACAAACTAATACACAATAACGAAAAAAGAAACCCAATAGATAGTATCATTACGCTAACCAAACACATATGTAACCAAAACTACTTCCAATTTAACAATAAATACTATAAACAAACAACTGGACTCCCCATAGGATCACCCATATCATCAGTCATGTCAGAAATATATTTACAACACCTTGAACAAATAATAATTACACCTATACTAAACACACACAATATTTCACTATGGACAAGATATGTAGACGATATACTTGTAATATACCAACCTACCATTCACAACGAACACATCATAATATTAAACAAACTAAATACATGCAACGAAAACATACAATTCATCGTCGAAACAGAAACAAATAGAACAATCAACTATCTCGACATCACATTAAATATAAATGATAAAATAGAAACTACAGTATACAGGAAACCTACTTCCAACAACACCATAATACACAACAAATCTAACCACCCCTGGACACACAAAATTAACACTTACAGTAACATGATAAATAAAGCAATAAAATACACACAGGACAACAAACAAAAATTAAATGAAGAATTAGATAACATTACAAAAATAGCAATAGAAAATGGATACAACAAACACCTTATAAAAAATATATACAATAAATTCACAAAAAACCTAACCTCAACACAACACTACAGCCGAAACACAAAAATAATACAAAAATCTGCCTAAAATATAAATACACCAATAACAAAATAGAAAAAATAACAAATATATACAACAAAGAATACTACACTCAAACATACAAACCAAACAACAAAATAATAAAATATCTTAATAACACAAACCACAAAACAAATTCAGAAAAACATAACCTATCAGGAATTTACAAAATTACATGTAACAACTGTAACACATTTTACATAGGGAAAACAACCAGATCATTTAAAATAAGATTTGAAGAACATTATAGAGCATTCAAAAACAAAAATTCAAAAATATCAAATGTTGCAGCACACCTAATATTACATAAACATGAAATAACAAATTACAAAAATAACCTAACCATACTTGAAATAAATAATAACCCAATAGAATTAAACTCACTAGAAAAATACCACATTTATAAAACCATACACAACAATTTAATAAATCTACAAACAACATATACAGAAGACATACTATTCAAAAACATTATACACAAGACTCAAGAGGAAACGTGTATGACGTCAACAATTACCAACACGACGGACCGAACATCCACATCAGAAAAATTGAAAAAAAGTAATCAGTGATTCGACAATGGTCAAGTGACCGAAAGGCGCCTCATCAAACAAGGTAAAATCATTGCGCTTAATGGTGGATAGAATTACTTACAATAATAATATATTAACTTCATATATATATATAATTTTTCCACCACTAAGTGCAATGGTTCTCCTGGTACCTCATCACAAAGGTAAAAATATTGCACTTAGTGGTGGAAAAAATTATTTACAAGTAATAATAATAACTTCACAAAGTTAGTGCAACGGAAAAATAATGGACAACGTGAAATATCACGATATATATATATATATATCGTGATATTTCACGTCCATTATTTTGGACTAGATAGGAGTCTGACAAACTTACCTAGTGGTAATAGTCCAAAACTGCAATTTCAGTTTTGCAGTTTTGGACTATTGCCACTAGGTAAGTCTGTCAGTCTCCTTATCTAGTCCAAAAATTCCTAAATAAGCTTTAAGCTCTACTAGAACTAACCTATATATATATATATATATATATATATATATATATATATATATATGCAGTATTCTTGAAATTACGAGTCCCAATATTTCAAGCTTCCGTTAAATTAAAAAATATTTCTGTTCGAGCATATTTTATCTACTTGAAAGAAGAAACAAAAGAGAAAGATGAGTTGGGGCTCATTGCACCTCCTATTTTTTCTAATGCACAGGAAAGTATTTCCGTGTAATCCGAGTTTTCAGTAATTGGAGGTAGTCTCGGTCCAATCTAACTCGAACTATTGAGACTCTACAGAATATATATTTATTTAATTATTTTACTTCTATGCAGGTATTTGAAGTAAGTATTTAATGTCAGAAAATACAATTTGGCCTTGAGAGATCGCAATAGGCGAGACAGAAGGTAGAGGCTGTGTTTAGTCAGTATAAATACTTTCCTACAAACATGATAAGAACTGTCAAAACAGTCATAGTTAGTAATTATAAAACTAATACAGTCCCCTCAGTTTCCGTTCAAATGCATTGCTGATCGTTACCTTCTGTAATTTAGTAATTGTTCAATAACTAATCAAGATTTTTAAGTATATTTAAGCAATCACCTTCAGAGGAAATTATAGCCAGAATAACTATTATAATTCCCTCTGCAGATGATTTTTTTTTTTTATTAACTTGGGAGCGGGTTTAAACTGCCCGAAGCACTGCTACCTTAAGGTATATTGTACTTATCTCCCTGATCTAGTCAAATAGCCCCTTTCCTCTTACCAGGTTTAGGAGTTTCCTGACTAGTGTTTTACCTTCAGCATCCACCAGAGCTGTACTATCACCAAAGAGGTTGAAGCGCCTCTCGGCAAGTGCTTCACATCTATAAATAATGTGTGTGGCAGTCTCCAGTTCTTGCCCGCATAATCTGCACACTGGTTCATCTTTGTAGATACCCATTCAATGCAGATGTTTTCTTAGTCCACCGTGTCCCGTGAGTAGACCTGTGGCTATCCTCAATTCCTGCCTAGACAGATAGATGAGACTCTTCTGCAGCCCCAAGGAAGGTTTCCTAATGGTTAGCTTACTGTGTCTCATCCCTTCAGCCCTGATCCAGTGCTCACAGTGTCTTTCAGTCATCCACCTTCGCACTGCAATCTTGACCATGTATTTGGAAATACCTACCGCAGGCTCTGGTCCAATCAGGGGAGTCGAAGACCCCTCTCTGGCCAGCGCATCTGCGGCTTCATTTCCAAGTATTCCCCTATGCCCTGGCACCCAACCTATCTTGATTTGATTGTGCCTTGCCAGGGCTTGTAGGTTATTTAGGCACTCCCTGACTATGGCCGAGGTGACCACATGTCCGTTTAGTGCCTTAATTGCTGCCTGACTGTCGGAGAAAATAGCAATCCGGGTCCCGTGTGTTCCCCTTCTCGCTATCTCTCCCAGACAGGCATTTATAGCATATATTTCGGCCTGAAAGACAGAGGTATGCCTCCCCAAGAAAAAAACTAGTTTTACCCTTGGGTTTTTACAATACACCCCCGCTCCAGTGCCAAAGTCCATCTTGGAGCCACCTGTGTACCAGATCTGAGCTCCCGATGTTAATGTCCCTGACCATTCCATCATAGTTTGGTGAGCCTGGTCAGGTGCAAATGTTCGAGTATGTGGTCGCTGCCCATTTCCAAGACGGGTTCTTTGACCACGCACTCAATACTCATATGTCCCGAAACATCTGGGAGGTTAGCCCAGTTGTTCGAGCTGCGCAATCTCCATGCCGCCAGCCTCGCCTCTCCCCTAAGGTCAAGGGGGGGAGGTTAAGCATTACTTCCGTTGCTGCACCAGGTGTAGTTGACATCGCTCCCAGTCTGCACAGACAAGCCAATCTCTGGATAGAGCTCAGTTGAGCTCTTGTTTGTGCCTGGTTGGCCTTTGTCCACCACACCAGAGCTCCATAGGTAATCATAGGTCTTATCACCCTCAGATACATCCAGTGCATCATTTATGGCTTCAGTCCCCATTTCTTACCCACCATTCTTCTCACTGTCATCAGTGCCCTGTTAACTGTCCTCTCAAGATGTGGGTTCCAGGTGAGTTTCCTGTCCAGAGTAACTCCCAGGTACTTAACCTCCCCCACAAACTCAAGGTATTCACCAAACAAGCGAGGCATCCTGGTTGTCAGATCTTTTCGCTGTCTGGTGAAGTTAATAAGAGCAGTCTTTTTCGGATTTACCCTAAGGTTCTCCTTATTACACCACTCTTCAATCAGACGTAGAGGATTTCTGATTACCTCAAGGACTGTATCAGGGAATCTGCCCAGGATCAGAACAACTATGTCGTCCGCATATCCCAGACAGAAGTACTCCTGTTCATTCAGGAGTTCAATAAGGTTGTCAACCACTAGGCACCACAACAGAGGGGAGAGAAACCCCCCCCCCCCCCGTGCACAGCCCAGACTTGTCTCTGCCCTTCTGACCTCCCCTGCCACCTCTACAGAAATGCTTCTGTTTGTTAACATGGAACTTATCCAGCCACAAGTGGTCGCATCCACTTCATGACGTCTTGCACCATTTACCATCGTCTCCACTGAGGGGTTATTGAAAGCCCCTTCAATGTCGAGGAAGGCATCAATGGCACAACCTTTCTTAGTGATCATTTGCTCAATCCTACCAACCACTTGATGTAGAGCTCCCTCGCAGGATTTCCCCGGTAGATAAGCATACTGGTTCCAATGCATTGGTTTTATGGCCAAAGCACCCCCAACCCCTAATATGCCTATCAACCAGTTTTTCAAGTCACTTAAGCACAAAGGACATGAGTGTAATAGGTCTGTATCCTTTCCCTTCCGATTGGTTACTGGTGGGATTAGGTATAAAGACCACCTTACTACATTTCCAGGCTGCCGGCACATGCCCTAGAGCAATGCTTAGCCTGTATAATTTAGTAAGTACCAGCACCAGCATATCCATTCCCTGATGCAGCAGCACAGGATAGATCCCATCTGGACCTGGAGATTTGTAGGGTTTAAATGTGCCAATAGCCCATCTTACCCTTTGTGGAGTTACTATCCTCCTTGCCACTTCCCAGTCCTCCCTCTTACCACGTCTTGTGGAGGGTTTGACAACTGGTTCAGTGTCTGCTCCCCCAAGTTTCCTCAGAGTACTGCAAGGGAAATGTGTTTTGATTAATTCTTCCACAGTTTCCCCTGCAGTTTTTGTTATATTTCCCAGTGGAGTTCTTAGCATCCCCACCGGGTTAACTGGGTCCTTAGAGAGCACTTTATGCAGTCGTGCCCCTTCTCGAGTTTCGTCAATCTCTTGAAAAAACTCCTTTCAGGACTTCCTGCGTGCTTCTCTAATTGCCCTGTAGTATTCGGTTAGTGTTTTCCTATACTGGTCCCACTCCCCGTTCTTTTTTGCTGTATTAAAGAGTCTCCTGGTGGTCTTCCGAACTTTGGCTAGCTTCTTATTCCACCATGACGGATCCCCTACTTTTCTCCCCTCACTGAGAGGGCAGTTATCAGTAAAGGATTCTACTATAGCCTCACCAACTAATGTGGCAGAGTCTTCTAGCTCTCTCCTCCCACCATACTCCAATCCAGCGTCCTCAATCCGAACAGCCCTCCTGTAGGAGTCCCAGTCTGTTCTTCTTGGATCCCTGATTGGCCGAAGCATGGCTGGATTGAGGGAGATATCATACCTAATATGTCTGTGGTCAGAAGAAGATGGTTCATCCAACACATGCCAATTTAGTACTTACCTAGCCATCTGGTTCGATGCCACCGTAATGTCCAGGACCTCCTGTCTGGGCCTAGTGACAAACGTCGACTCTTTCTCCTGATTTAAGAGTAGTAAATTCTTAGAGCAAAGATAAGCTAAAAGTTCCTCACCTCTAGTGTTGGTACCTGTACTTCCCCATGAAGTGTAATGGGAGTTAGCATCCATCCCCACCAGCAGCTCCTCATCCACAGCCCCGCAGTGCTCGACCAGCCTCCTCAGCTCTTGTGTTGATAGAGCCCCCGCGTAGTCAAAGGGAAGATATGCCATGGCCAGGTTCAGCCTCTTCATCCTCCCCTCCGCCCGCAGCTCCACCATCACTGCTATCAAGTCCCTGCAGCAGAAGTCCGTTAGTACAAAAGCACTCAACCCCCTCCTAACCAGGATACATGTCTTGGGAACACCGGAGTTCTTATCATACAACAACTTACCTCCAGATGTCGCCAGCCCTCATATTCGTCCTCCAGAAATCCATGGCTCCTGGATGAGAACCAAGTCCACCTCTCCCCTGTCCAGCATCCTACACACGACAGCACTAGCCGCCCTGCTATGCAGTAGGTTCACTTGGAGGAACTTGATCATCGTTCTGCTTACTTAGCAGTTGCCTGGGTCCGCAAAGCAGCCCCAGGACTAGAGAGCACATTGAACGTGGCCTGTCTCAGCCCCACATTCACCCTCAGGTTGTTCCGCAGTGCCCTGAGGGAGCCCTCTCCTATATACAGGATAAGGGTAAGACCTGCATCCTTCCTTTTCCTAACAATCACCTTCCAAGTATCCTGAACTATCCCAGGGTTCTGGGTTTTGACCACCTTCAGGATCTCTTCCGGCTCCTTGTCATTGTAGGGTTTGGGCACCCACATTGAAACTTTTGCAATGCAAAAGATCTCCTTGGGTGGCCCTGCCCTCAACTTTACCCCCTCACTCAGGGTGAAGCTGGCAGGACCCGAAGGACCCACTCCAGGCTCTCCCGTGAGGAGTATACGACATTTAGAGACCCCTCTCTAAGTATGCTGTCCTGAACCCTCTATCCCCACTCTCCGTCTCAGCGGACAGCAGTTCTGAGAAGAACAGCTCTTCCAACTCCATCTCTCCCGAGAGTTGTCTCTCTGGGTGACTAACTGGGACAATGGCTAGCTTTTGCCGAAGGGTATCGTCGTATGTGCCCGAAGACACTGCAGCATCCCCCCCTTGTCCCAGCTTCACTTTCTTCTTTCCTCCCTCCACTGGAGAGAGATTGGACGTCGAGCTCCTAGGCCTTTTGGACGTGCTGGGGTTTGGTGCTCTTGGTTGATTGCTTCCCTGTTGCACCTCCCTCCTCACAAGCCCTGGACTTTGACAAGCTCGGCTCGGTTTTGGCCTCCCCTACGTTTTGTCAGGATTATTGGCCCTCTCGCTGCTCTCGCCTGTTCTCTTCGGAGCCGCTCCACTCATGCGCTTTCTCCGTAAAGACAGCGTGCTCAACTCTACAGCCATTTCACCGGTTTCTGCAGTCGGCAGCTTGAAAGCTGCCCCCGCACCCCTAGGGATGGTTGCCATTGACACATCTGCCTACAGACTCATGGTTTGCCGTCTCATTGGCTTTCGCTGTGTGCAATCTCAAAATCAATTTTTTTACTTGTTTGGTCCATTAACGTCCCACGAGTATGGGGGAAATAACGGTCGACCAGAGCAGAGCCCCCACTGCCCCGGCAAGACAACATACAATGAGATTTTGTCTGGTTCCTCAAGGGAATCGTGTGCGACTGCATTTTATACCCTGCAGCCATTCATCCTTCGGCACGATGCCTTCC
The DNA here is from genome assembly GCA_036971475.1 of Prosapia bicincta. Taxonomy (NCBI): domain Eukaryota; kingdom Metazoa; phylum Arthropoda; class Insecta; order Hemiptera; family Cercopidae; genus Prosapia; species Prosapia bicincta. The sequence continues at coordinate 219,121,836 of JBAIZL010000001.1, read as the reverse complement.
ACCTTGCATTTGGTATTCAGTCACTGACCTTGAAGCCTACCCCAAGTTCAGGACATTATTAACTGTTGCTCTTGGAGCGAACAGCCTGCTTTACTCTCTTTTATTACAACTGTGTCGTTAGGGTAGTTTCCCGCCCAAACTTCACTGCCGCATTGCCCTTGGTTCACCTGGGAGGTGAGAGTAGCATTGTGAGGACTTAATTCCTAACTACCCCAGTCTCCCCAGTCAGAGCAGTTATTTCTACCACACCCAACCGGTTGACTAACGAGGAGGGATAATTCCTCACCTTTGAACCATTGCCTTGGTCCAGGCCTGCTTATTCAGAAACCTTCAGGGAATCCTTATTCACAAGTAACCTACATATCTGTAGGCCGTTCCACTATCCGCCACCTGTGGACCCGCCCGGTTGCTCAGGCCAGCTAGCCGGGCTGCAGATGATTGCTTTGCAATCAAATGTACATAAGGATTATATTAAAAGGTTTTGGGGTTAAGAAGTTTTATTTATTTAATATACAAAATTATATCAGTTCTTTCAAGTTTTTCGATGCGTTAGAATTATGAACAAAGAAAAAATTAACTTAACCAGAACAATTGTACTTTTTTTTATAATTCTTTGTCGGGCTTTTCTTTATAAATGCTTCTATACAACTGTTTTTTAGCCCAGACATCCAGTAAAGATTTAAAATTTGTTGCTGTTATATGATTTTGAACGTGAAAAAAATGTTTTTTTGTGCAAATAAATTGAAGTATTTTGGATAAAGGTATGTGCCAAATATTTCATAATATGATTTTGTACTTCAACAAACATAATTTCTATGGTATATATTTTAAAATTCTTCATAACAGTAAAAAAAAACACCTGTAGGTATACTTGTGGTTTTAGAAAACATGTCTGCCAGCTCACAACACAAATCTAATAAAAAAGCACAATGCCTAAGTATTGCCCCAGAGCACTTAAATTTTTGGTTGCAGCATGTTTGAATAACATTTGTTGCAGCAAATTGAATGAAATTAAAGTTAATACATTTGCTTTTCTATTCCCTTTCTTATATTGTTGATAAATGGAAAAAACAATTTTAGTGAATTTTGACTTGATAAAACACATATTTTTACTAAATAAAAAAACAGTAATTTTTTTTATAACTATGAAATTTATATGTGGTTTCAATTTAGTTTTCTACATAAAGCTTCTAAATAAGCATCTAAAAATGCTCTCACTACACATAACCCATCTACTATAATATTTTTAAAAGGAACAATTACACTCACAATCCAGAAGAAAATCCTGCCTTCTCACCTAACTAAAGAAGATCACCAAGAAGCACTCTGCAGGAATCACTGGATATGATACAGAATCTGTACTCGGGCTCCATTCAAATCTACACTGATGGATCAGTAGACCTGGTCCAAGATAAGTCAGGAGCGGGCTATTATAACCACTCCACCAAAGAAGAATTTTATATACCAGCGAATGCAACCTCCAATGACGATGCAGAGCTGCTGCTAATAAATGCAGCCTTGGTAAATACAGGCAGAGAAATTCTGTATACTCACTGACTCCAAGAGTGTGTTGTACATGATGAAAAAATAAGAATCAAGAAGCTACTCGTTCAGCTAAAGTTCAGGTCTTGTAACTTTGCTCAAGAAATACAGTTCCAGTAGATATACCCTAAGTTACAACATCGATGGCAACGAAAAAGCGGATACAATTCGCAAAAGAGCAGCTAAAATAGTTTTCTTAATATAATACTCCCTGAAGAAATGATTGAGTGCTGGGAAAGCATCAGTCAGGGAAAAATGGATCCACCGTTGGAGAGAACCTAAAGGTAGAAACCTCTATGCCATACAAAAAGAACCAAATGACCTAAAGATATATCAAGGAGTACCCAGATCCACAGCTGCCTTTGCAGCAGGAGCAAGGATTGAAAAATGTCTTCAACTCATAAGCCAAAGAGTAATCTTTTTTGTAAGAAGAAAAATGTATATTGATTGATTCCATCTTCACATGAACTACTAGTTTTTAACTAAAAATACTTGTAAATATGTTGACTTGCCTATAGTAGCACTTACTGTTATAATTGTTGAGGACGGCTGTTTTGGGAGATGTGCCACATTGTCAACTCAGACTGTAACTGACTTCATAGTTGTTTTGTAGGTTAAGGCAGGGGTGGGGATGTAGTTATTTTTTGTGAGAATTGGGGTTATTATGTCATATTTACAAAAGTGTTTTTGGTTAAGAAATATGTATTGTGTAAATAATATACAAAATTAAAAATCTATAATCAAAAATTCTAAGTATGTACATTTTCATTCTCAATCAATTATCTAATGACTCGCACAAACATAGAATAAAATAAAATTTACTTTATTGTAACTTTGTGCAAGCCATTATAACAAAAAGACTTAATGAAGGTTATGACAGCAAAATCAGTGAGTTTGAAATTTATTGCAATTACAAAGAAGAAACAAGAGAACTAGCAAGTCTGCCAAAAGTCAATGAGGACAAGGGAAATATATTTATTTTTGGGGAATAAGAAATTGACTGCTATTATAATTATACTCATTCTGATATAGCTTACAATGTTTGTCTATCTAAGGTACCAGATAATGAAATAGGGTCTTTTCCTTAGTTACACTATAATTCCGCTTAATTCTTCCAAATTTGTAATCCTTCCTACATGAAGGTATAATAAATGTCTAATTCCCTAAAATTTGATAGTCATAAGTCTATTTCACTTTTGAAGCATTAATTGTTATCAATCTGTTAATAAGTGTGAAAATTTAATAACGTAATTATTTTTGAAAATACAAGTAGCAATATGAGGAAGACAAACTTAAATCATTATTGTTAACATTTTCTGCAGTTTAATTTTTCATATATATTCCGTAACGTGCTGCCATCTCTTGTAACCAATGATCATAATAAAAGATTTGCCCTAATACGTGCAACTCATTTAGGGCAATGATATTAGTTATTATTTCAATAAGATTGTTATAAATCTTGTTTTTATGTCGTGCATAGTAATATAAAATAGGATATTTATAAATAATTCTCTTTTTCCATTTTTACAAAATTTTAAATCGACCTATATTTTACTAATACGGGTTAAGAAATATTTATTTTATACAGATTAGTTTCGCTTACAGTATATATAATTATAGTCTATATTTAATGCATAATTTAATTAAATTAATAATTAACCTTCTATCTTTATTGTAAATAGCTGACATTGAAGCAAGTTTTATTACGTAAAATTCAATTTGACTAACGTAGTACGTCCAAATTGTGACCTGCGTGTTTTTGTTTTAGGTCTGCTCAGTCTGCTGTCAAAATCGGGTTTTCCTTTTACCGTTGTGGTAGTGCTAAAAGTGTTTGTGACTGTTATTTTTACCAAACTGATGATAGTTTTGTAGAGTGATAGTTATGTGGGTTACTTAGATTGTAAATGTCAACCATGACTGAAAACAGTGATCTAAATTTTGAAACTTCGATTTATAACAAGTTTAACTACTAACTGGAATATTGGTGTAGCATATTTTGCACAACCAGAAGAGGTAGACGTTTTCATCCAGTGGTAAAAGTAAGCCTTATTGAATTCGTAGACTATGCATGTTTGTTTATTCTCACCAACTGTTTTTTTACAACGTAATATTTTAATTGTTTTTCGTTATATCTTCATTTATAAACTGTGGAGGTTTGATAAGGTCATAGGTCAAAATCCATATGGGAAACGGCACTGCCTCGATTCTTAAAATAGTTCTTGCCAAATCTTATTTATTTCATTAAGACATTCAAATTATAATTTTACTATTAACAAATTTATGACATAGTAAGTATAATAATGAAGAGGTAATCAGAATTTTCTTTAGAATTTAGTTGTACATTAGATACAATGGTTAAAATGCACATTGGGCACCACCTGAGAAAAAAATATAAAATCGTTCAAAAAAATGTCCCAAGACCATACATAATTGTTATTTTTTTACACGGAAGGTTATTTTTTATCAGAACTAGTCTAACAAGCTCTGATTCTACAATAATTACTGGTTGGCCACACAGCGCAAGATAAACTATTGTACTGCATATTTGGTATTTGTTTTCTTTCCCCCACTTAATTGACATGAGTAATGCATCAAGAACACGACAAAAGTTTTAAAAAACTTCGGCTCACACCACAAAAAATTACAAATTTTGAAAGAGTATACATCACCACAAACCCAAAGCAAGGTTTTATGAGAGTGCTAGCCATAGCTTATTTTAGTCCATGGCCTTGGAATTTTATTACAAAAGTATATTAAAATATAGCTACAAAGTATCCACTCATACTAGATATGGTAATAAAAAAGGAAACCTTAGCAAACTCAACAAGTAAAGTGGTAAAAAAATGGGTATTTATTTCCCGTGCTGGTAAAAATACACACTGCCCACCCCCAATACGATGCATATAAAATGAATCAAAAATATGTTCTGAAGCTATACTGATAATTATTGTTTTTTATTGCCACGGAAGGTTAATTTTATATATCTACGAAGTATCCAGTCATAATAGATTTGCTTATAATTTTATATGTTTAACCAAATGTACACATGTAGAGCCAGAATAGAAATCGCGTAACATCACCTGGCAAAAAGTATTACTCCGCTGAAGCAAACGTCTAATTAGGTAATGTACAAAAATTAAAACCAAATCTATCCTTAATGGACACTCTACAGGTACATAGTAATGTATAAAATTAGAACCTAATCTACCTTAACTGGAGACAGGTATATATATATATATATATATATGTAGTACTGGGCGCTATTGATTTGCGGTACTTCTTACGACAACAACTTGAAGCAACTTTGGTGTAAATGTTAATTAAAACAACCTCTCACCACAAATGCAACAAATTTTATTTTAACCTTATGTACATTTCGATTACAAAGTAATCATCTTAATGTACATAAAGTTAAATCAAAATGTACATAAGGTTAAAATAAAATTTGTTGAATTTGTGGTGAGAGGTTGTTTTAATTAATATACTTCTTACTACTCTGCACTGAATTTTTTACCCAATTTTAATTTGATAAAATGGTATTTATTTCCTTGGGCAAGAGTTTTTGTTATGTTTTTCGTATCTAGTTGACTTTTAGCGTCAGCCAGAATAATTTTTTTTGCTAAAATTGTCACGTGAGCACAAGAAATAAATACAAAAAAATTAATTTTGCTATGTTTTTACAAACAAAATATTTTTGCAATGCCACAGAACAGGAAGCAGAGTTTCACTCAAGTCATGAATTTACATCTTAGTTTGGTATTTATTCTTTTATAAAAACCAAATCTATCCTGATCGAATATGTTATAGTCATTCTAATGTAACTATATTGCAATGTAGTGCTGTATTTATAAAAATAAAAACTTTATACAATACAATGCAATGCTTGCCCTGGACTTGTGGTATCTATATATCTTTTTCTAAAATTTGTAATTTTTGGGTTGTGAGGAAGTTTTTATTGTTTTCCGTATTCCATGTATAAGGACTTTCTGCATTGCCCAGTAAAACCTTTTGCCAATATCGAAAACATGGGGAAAGGAACTAAATACCATGTGTCATTCTCTTCCTCAAAAACACATTCTAAATAACAATGTTATTTCAAGTGTCATTAACCATAAATAGTATTTGTTTCACAAAATTTTAACACCCTAAATATATCAACATATATAAAACACTATAGAGTAAAAGATTTTTTATAAAGCAGAATGGTATTTTACACGAAACGGATTTGAGTATACAAAAATTAAGGTTATTAACTGTAACATAGTCTTGGCAAATTGTTGAGCTTGGGATAAGTTATTACTTTGTATACAATTCTGTATAAACTCAATGTTATTTTAATAAAACAGGGTATTGTATTAAAATCCATTACCACTTATAATATGTACTTAGTATATATGCTACATTAGTTATAAATAGTTTATCTGTATTACAAAGTATCCAGTTGGATGGTTTAATTATACAAAAAAGATTTTATGTATTAGTTACCATGGTGGATTATTTCATCATATACATACTTTACAAGCCGGAGGTCACTTACTCAATGCAGATGGCTTAGTTTACATTAGAAACTTTAACATTTGTTGATTCCATCTTCACGTGAGTTATTAGTAATCACTTACACTTTTAGAATGTTTTAAACTTGCCTATAGTAGCACTTACTTTGCTTGTTGAGGGCAGAAGCAGAGCAACACATTTAAAAATTATGTCTACATCAAACTATTACAGTATTACCATTGAGTTAATTAGAGCTGTTTACACTTTAAACACGACACTGAAGTTTTCTGAAGTGTTGTGTTTTGAATCCGCACTGCAGCCCAGTCCAACCTAGCGTTATCAAGGTTAGAGACACAGTTAAACCTCACGCACTGTATTTGACCGTTTGGCTATTTAGTTTATCAGAAAAAATCTATGGTGCAATACCCCAGTCGCTTCAAAACCTTCAAGGAGGAAAGACGTCCATCATGTAAATAAAACTGAATTATCTCACAATAGTAAATTTTTATTATTACCCAAATATGATTCATTGGCAGACAATTCAGTTTGCACTTAACATTAATGTGTTAGAGCAGCCTCAACTAAAACAAACCGCCATATACGCCAAGATGGCTAAGCTAAGCTTGGAAATGAGAGGTAAGAATGGATATGATCGAAAGTTGGTTAAGGAATTCGTGAAGAGTGCAAAGGTTCAAATAGAAAAATCTCCCAAAAATCCTAATCACTAATGCAGTTCTTGAAGTTATCGGGAGTATTTCGATGGTGGAAAGTCTATCGCCGAACTTCACAGATTCAGCTCACTCTACCATTTAAAAAGAAGTTGAGAGAGCACTCCAAAGCGGACCGATATACTTACCTTCCCAATATGCCATGGCCATGAAAACGGCAAAGAAAAGTGACAAGTCTTACCTGGTTTATTAGTTGAGTCATGAGAACTTTTTTCACATAAAAGCTCTGAAGGACTCTTAAAAAATTTTACCCATGTTGGTCATTCGAATGTTTAAAGTTATTAAAGATGACAACTTACTTCAAAACACATGTCTGGGAGGAGGCGAAGAAAAGGAATAATCGGAGCAGTTGGAGCGTGAATCCTGTTCTGATGCAAGCTTATACCATGAAACTTATGATTGATGAGAAGAAGAAAACGGGTATCCTAAAGTTTGTTACAAACGGGATAATACCGTCAATTTATTCAGATTTGTGAAACTTTGAAGCTACCAGCAAAAGTGAAGAGCTATATTATGTTAATTGTTGTTTAAAAAAATTTGTGAATCAATAAATTTTTTTTAAGGACAACATTCTTATTTTTTAAATTTAAAACAGGTACCAAAAGAGGAAGTCATTGTGATACAAAAGCAAATATTATACTGATATTAAAGTCATACTGGCACATCTGCATATTTCTCTTAATTTAAGCAATTATCTTTTTAATTGCAACTATTAGTTCAATAAGCAGTGTTCGTATAAATTTTACTCTTGCAAAAGTTGGCTTGAAGTAAACCAAATGGAAGTTAAAAGGAAATATCAGATGGTAAAACTTTAAAGCTCTAAGGTGAAAAATATGCTTTTTTTGCAGATATAACGGTTTGATTTCACAGAAACAATATATAGGTGATGTACATGGTTAGCCTAGATTAAAAATCGTTTGTTTCCCCCCCACTTAACATACTTGGCAGATAAGTTATACAGTAGAACCTCAATATTTCAGACCTCTTTATTCTGGATCGACGCATAATCTGAACAATTTTTTTGTGGTATTTGTTTATTTTAAAAAATGGTTTTAGACGATTAAATTTTAATTATTGATTTTAATATATTAATTCTAGACATAATACTGTATGTTTATAAAACTTACAGTACACAATATACCGTAAAGGTATTTGTCTTTTATACTGTAATTATGGTCAGCCACTATTCACAGCACAGTGCGTGAATGTGACCGTAAAGTGTGATGCAGTGCAGTATATATGTTTACATCATTCGTGCTACATAAAGGTGAATTTCTGTAAGCATATGTTTTGTTTTCTGTTTTTTAGGCATTCTCTGGTTAATAAGGATTTTCAGTAATCCAGATCGGCTCCGGTCCCAATTTGTCCGAATTTTCAAGGTTCTACTGTAGCTATATCATTGTAGTATTCTATTATAATATTGTGCTATATTTTATTAAGAAACAATGCATTATAAGTTCTGTGTGTGTATGTGAATAAAGGTTTTACACTTGTATTTTTTCACATATTAATCTATTCTTTCTTTGAGATGTTTATGACATTTTGCTTATCTAAACTCACATACCATTAAGAAATGGAAATCTGAGGTGCTTTGAAAACCATATTTAGGTTTGAAATTACAGGATGATACAATGGTTGGTCATTTCATTCATTGAGATGTTACCAAAAACATATGAATTTTCTTTGTGTTTGTTCACAACTAAAACTCAATTTTCTTTCATTTACAGAGTAATGTATATCTAAATGTGTCATTAAATTAATGCAGATAATGCTCTTATTTCCTCCTTGATTCATACTAACAAAAATATTAGTAAGCATATTTTCATAGGAATCAGAAAAATTAATATAAGGTATTAAATAAGTTTATTTGCAGGTTTCAGAATGGCACACAACACAAACTCTACTAGTATTGGCCTGTTGTATAACACAACAGCAACAACTGTTCCACAACCCATTAATGTATGGACACCAGAACCTCAGGAACAAGTCGAGCCAATTTTCTTACAATCCAAACTGGCTCAATGCATTGCTGGTATATTTGTGTGGGTTGCATTATTCTTCACATGCCAACAGGTAAGAGACATTTGGGCCTTTTCTGCATTATTTTCCTATAGCTATACTTTATTTAAATGTTTGGAAATGATAGTATATTTATTATTTCCCGATCTTTAAATCTTTGTAACGTGTCTTCAAAGGAAGATCTTTTTGTAACATGAAAAGACAATTTATTATTGACTATGTTTTGATTTAATTTGGATTTAATCACATAGTCACTGTAAAGTTACAATGATAAATCAATTGACGAATGTTAAATCCGATTGAGCTTGTCATATTACAAATATGTCAAAAATTGCTAGGAAAAATCTTTTACTTATAAATATAAATAGTTAATATGCTTTCTTTAAATAATTACGGTAAATTATTCTTTGAATAATTTTTGTGCAGATGAGTTATTTATTGCACATAATAAGTAGAATATAATGTAGACATTTAATAGTAGGCTACATTTATTAAGAATTTGTAAATATAGCAATGAGAGATTAAGTTGTAGATTTTTGGGTGGGGGTAGATTTTGTAAGAGTTGATTGCGGCCTAGGAAAACCAGTTTTGACATGGAACAATGACTACATCACCATGTTCCATGGTTTTACTTATCAGTTTCTTTAATTTAATTTTGAAGTGAAATACTTATTTCATTTTCTTTCTTCTTTAAAATGCATGCTTCTTTCTTAATTTAGTAAATTGTAGCATTTACTTAAATTAATTTTGTTTGTATATTATTATAAACATTAGGTAACTTTGCCTTTTAAATATATATGAATAAACCATTTGTAATAATTAGGAATATAATGGTAAATGCACATAATAATAAAGTACAATTTGATAATTGATGTTAATTAGGGACAAATGTTCTGTTAAAGTACATATTATTTAAACTCTTGAATTGTCTAGTCTATTACTTTTGTTGAAACTTATTATTTATTATGAGTAAAGTTATTAAATATATATTTAAATTATACAGTGCAATTACATATTTTACTTTAAACTATATGAAAAATAGCCTCTTGTATTTGTCACTTTTAAACAATTAAAAATCATGCTTATCAAGTATAGACTGAATGGGCTTCTGTGGATATAAATATCAGTACTCAGTACCCATGGGTATTTCAAAATCAGTATAAGAAAAATATCCATGGTTATTTAAACACATTTTAGTATAATTACAGAATAATGATAAAAATTTAGTCATAGCTAGTGCAATGAATGATCACAAAAAATGTTTAATTATTAATTCAAAAGTGATTTAAAAAAAAAATACTTCAGGCTTAAGAATGGATGGTGAAAGAAAGAAACATAAAACCATTGTTATTAAGGTTTTAAACTTCTTGATATAGTTGTTAAGACGATTTGTTTAGTGATGTAAACATTATTTTTGTTATAATATTTTAAATAACAAACCCAATAGCCACAATATAACTTTATTTAATCACTTGATGTACATTTCGGTTACCAGGTAACCATCTTCAGTAATACCGAACAAAATTAATTTAATTTACAATGTAACATATATAGCAAAAAATATTGAGGTCATCAATATCTTAACTTATATTTTTTGCTATATATGTTACGTTGTAAATTAAATTAATTTTGTTCAGTACTTCTGAAGATGGTTACCTGGTAATTGAAATGTACATCAAGTGATTAAATAAAGTTATATTGTGGCTATTGGGTTTGTTATTTAAAATATTATAACATTAGGCCACAGTTGCTCAAGAAATCATTATTATTTTTGTTGTTTAAAATAATTATATTGGAGCCCATCTAATTCAAACTGCATTAATCTTAAAATCCGGATAATCTGAACCAAGTTTTAATAAAAAATATTAAATTGTATGGCATATAAGGACATTTTGGAGTAAAATAATTATGTAGAGATATAACTATTGGCAAAATCGTTATATTTCATCAAGTTTAGAACAATAACTACTGTAAAACAAACAATATAATAGAAACAATTTAATGTGTAACAGTTTAAAAAAGAACACTAAAACAATGTTAATAAAAATAAAAGCCTTTAAGTGTTAAGAAAAGTTAAACCATGTTAAGATTCACGGAAGTTGACCGAAACTGGATGAACTGGCGCATTGTGAATAGAACAGCTGACAATTTAAACGGAGATATAATATTTAAATGCAGTCACCTGCGAAGAAATTAAAATCTAGTTATTAAGAACATGAAATGTACAAAAGGCAGTGAATACAGCATCAGTGAAGCCGGTAACAACGATTATAAAAGGAAATAGTTTGTTCTAGCCATTTTAAAAGCGTGGCTTAGCGTCGTTTTTCAGTCCTACACACGTATTCGAGCAAGACGGACGTGTTTCAGAGTTGGCCAGCAAAATTTAACAAATTCAACTTAGTGCGGGAGTGTTGGTCTGGAATTGAATTAACACTACGGAATACTTACAAGAAGATAAATTAAAACTATTTATTTAAAAAAGATATTATTAAATATTTGATAAAAGGCTGAAAAGTGGAATCTGCAATCTAAAACACTTGAGTATCTAGGCTAGATCCATTAATACATTTTGAAATTTTGCAATCAGACATTTGTAAAAGAAAAGAAATTAGAGGAATTTATTATAAAATTAAACTATAAAAGAAAACATTTAGAGAAAATATTAAGGAACAATTTTACTTAGGAATAGATTGATTTGTAACATAGTTATAACATTTAAAGATTAGATTTTTTTGTTCTTGTACTTTAGAGTGCCAAATAAGATTTCAGTATTCAAAATTTAAAACCCACCAGATAACCTGAGATTAAGAGAGCTTGTGCTAAATCAAAATTAAAATCAATTTAGGCTAAATTAAATAAAAACTGTTGCTGCCCAAAAAGAGAAATACAATTTAGAATAATAAGATTTGTAATAAAAAAGGAAACTTATAGTAAATTTGTAAAACTTTAAAAAAAGAAAAAAAATTGTAATTGATTAATAAAACTTATAATTGTTAAGAAAGTGTTTTGTTTATGATACATTAAACTTGTTATAAAAAAGGAAAGCTCTAGAAAATTTATTTATCTTAAAATAAATTAGAAAAGTTACTAACCTACCTTGATTGAAATTATTATTAGAAAAATTACATTTTAAAAACTTCATTCATAATATCATACTAAAAGAAATTACTTACAATATATATATATATATATATATATATCAGAAGTTTTAAAACTCAAATAAATTTAATTTATCAATGAAAATTATTAAACAAACAGTACCTTACATTACTCATTTATTACTTTTACAAAAATGATGAGATAACTATAAAAAAACAGCTTTATCAACTACAACATTTTGAAATTTTTTACCTTTTCAACTCCATTCTTTATAACAGTTCTACACAATTTTTCTATCTTGATTTTTTTCTTGGACATCATTGATTTTTTGACACTAAATTCAACTTATTTTTATTCCACATTTGCCTTTATTGAAAATTTTAAAACTTCAATATTGACAAGTGTTTTTTGCAATTAATAAGGACTATAATTTTGCTCTACTATATTAAAAAAAGTTTTTATTGATATCTTGGCAAAAAACCCACTATTACTGACATTTTCCAGATTACATATTTCACACTAGATCAATGCATTGTTTAATACTGTGAATCATAGCTAATGACTTAAGGTGTACAACACAAAAACTGCAAGTTTTAAATATTTTAAACAAACAATAAAAATATAACCACTTCACTGGTTAAAAAAAATCAACTTAGCACAATGCAGTGCAGTAACTTCACATTCATAGTGTTTTATGATATGGAACTCAAGTGAGGTGAAATCAAAGTTCTCAAATGCTCAGACTAAATTCAGGTCATGGGCTCATCCCCTGATTATAGAAAAATTACGGAAGATAAAATAATGAAGGACTAATAAATTGTGGACTACATATTGTAGTCACATTCACAGAAATACCATGAAACTGATTATAGATAGTGTGAATGATCATTATGTAGTATCTGTGCTCTCACATCATAACAATAACTCTTCTAAGAGTGCAACAAATGAGTTGAGTTATCTTGTACCCTTCATGTACTGTTAGGGCCTAGTTATATTAATTATTAGTTACAAATATTTACTAGAGTTCTAGCAAATCTTAACAGACATCAGTCCCAATTAGTTTGACCTGATGGCAGTACCAATTATGTTGTACGATTAGTTTTGTTTTTATTCAGTAAATATTATAATTGGGAAGTATACATTTTCTATTGTTAAACAAAGTAACGGAAGAATTAATAAAGGTGTGAGAAAGTTTAGTGTTACTTTTTCTAACAGTGAAGGGAGGACACTCTCTATTAAGCTAAATAATTTACAATTTTTAATTTGATTTGGATTTGGTTGATCAATAATTTTTTTTAATGTTTATATGTTAAATTTAAAACATAGCGTATATGTATACAGTATATACTGCATACATTACTGTATGTAGAACACAAGAGATACGACTCTTTATTTACATCTGATTTCGATAAAACTACCTGCCAATCTAAACAATAACTGTTAACAATATTTAACATATTTGTGTGCTATAACAACTTACCTATTTTTTTAAACAAAAAGAACTTAATTTAATTTACTTATATTATGTATATCAATACTTGGCTTACTCTGAAGTAAGGATCATTTACTGACCTATGCTTTAAGGCTATAAATAGAGGGAGGATTATATTTCATTGATTTAGGGGTAGTTATATAATTTAGCATTTGGAAATTATTGTGTAAATGGATAGATTGTAGCATTCAAAATAGTTTCCCATAACTCTCCGGATGGTCATTATGAAATGAGTCAACCACTTCATTTGGCATTTGAACATTACAGGTTCTAAACAACCTTATTAATAACAATTAGTTATTCTATAAATAAAGTTTATTGCTATAAATACAGCACAGTAATTTTATTTATTAGCACAATGGACTAAATATTTCAGTCACAATATTTATTGTGATGACATGGAAAATGAGTTTGTATATCCTTAATATTATATTTCTTATTAAATTTTAGTCTATTAAAGCTATATTGATTTGAGTGAATTTGTTAAATTGATTGAGTAAATAAATCTTACATTTATATTTCTTTATTCATGTTAAAGTTAACCTTAGAGATAAGATACGGAGTAAGGGCATCTAGACATAGTTTTGTCACCACACTCACACAATTGTTCTTGGTAACATGCTTACTCTGCCTTACAAAACTTTAATTATCACACAATATGCCACTACAATCTTTGTTTTAGTTTCAAGGTAACCATTATGGCAGTTATCACCTATAATTAAATAAAATAAAAAAGGGAAGTAGGTGAAGACATTTCCTTTGCCCAAAGAGTAAAAGCACAAGAGGAGAATAGTATTAGCATATAAGGTGTATATGAGTGTATCAGTATAAGGCTGGATATACCAGTATTACATGTTACAGCAAATGGCTTCTGAGTGTAGTATTGGACTACAAACATTATATGCTATTTTGAAAAATCCAACTTTTACCTCAAAAGAAAGGCAAATGTAGGCGTAAAAAATTGTACCGGAATGCATGATTAGCTATTAGTCTAAAAAGGTAAGGTGGATCTAAAAAATATAGGGTTGGATTAAATCGAGAGTTATAGAGCCAGTGAAACAAAATTTGTTACGAAATATTTACAAATTGTATATAAATAATTTTGTTCATAAATAAGATAACATTTTGTTAAATAATTTGGTTTGGGTTAGCTATACTCTTTTAGTAACACAGCTGGATAATAAAAATATAATGTTACAAAACATTTTTAAAATTCTAAAATAAAAATTAAAGATGTTTAAAAAATTTGAACATTTCACTTATAGCATTTAGTATTTGACAGTTTCCTTTTTAAACCATGAAGCGTAAGTGTTAATTTTGCTGTCCTTAAACAGAAATAAGATCTTTTGGATTAATATTTTATAGCAGCTAAGAGTATTAAATTGCAGTATTTCTATTTTGTCTTTTTTTCAATTTTCCCAGCTTGAAAACTTATTGTTATTTAATTATATTTTTTACATTAAACACTGTGGAACAATTCTGGGTAAAGCTATTAAACAAAGACTATTGTTAATCAGAAAGAAAAAGGCTGAAGTGTTTGTGATACATGCTACATGAACAAAAGTAGGCTACTTGGACACCAAGTTCTCAGGAGTGAAAGTCTGTTACAGACCTATCAGTACTCATACTTTCCCACTATTACTGAAATTAGTGGAATTTCTATGTTAATCAAGTTTTTGTAAAACTAATCAGATATAATATAAACAAAAAAATCTAAAAATATTTATAATTTTTCAAACTAAGAATATGTTTAAGTAAATTCTTATTTATATTTGTTTTTTAAAAATAGTTAATTTTAGAAACTTAATTAGGTCAGCAATGGGTTAATAGTACTGTAAACACCAACAATCAAGTCTAATTGTTAGAAATAATTAATACTTATGAAACATTTCCACCTTATTTGGAGTGATTGGTAGACACCTCTTTATAACACTAATATAGAATAGACCTATTTCAGGTATGCCTAAAAATTATTTAAATAATAATACTTGTGTTTAAAGTAGTAACAATGCTAAGTTGCCTTAAATGGATCTATATCTTTCTTCGAGTAGCCTCAGATTGTTCTTTGAATAAATTAATAAATGATTAGTATAGTATAATTGAATATAATCATAATAAATTGGCTTTATAATGATTCTAGCTATGGTTTTTGACATAGCCCTTTACAAGCTGTAGAGTATAGGTTCCCAAACTGAGAGGTGTGAATGCAAGTCAGGGGGGCACAAGACCAGTTGGAAAATAATAAGATAAATTAAATATATTTATTATTAAAGGAACAAACATGATCTTGCTAATGACTAAGATGGTGCCCTTACTAAATACAACCTCAAATAGGCTTACTAGTATAGAAAATCTAAGCTCAAGCATCTTTTCAACAGATTTTTTTCTTATCAGTTAAAATTTACCTTGCAAATTAAAACTTGAAAAGTTATATCATGTCTCTTGTGAAAGTATGTATAAATAAATAAATTGTTTTCAATATACATATATATATATATATATATATATATATATATATATCACTTTCACTTATGTACTTAAACAAGAATCTTACTTGGTATTTATGCAAGCGCTTTCAGGAGCTAGCGGTGCTTCCATCGTCTGGCGTACTCGAGAGTATGCCAGACGATGGAAGCACCGCTAGCTCCTGAAAGCGCTTGCATAAATAAGTACATAAGTGAAAGTGATAAGTGTATACAAGAAAACAGTGTTGCATAATCTACAAATATATATATATATATATATATATATATATATATAATATTTGATTCTTTTTATATGCCCACACAATTTATTTATAGCATAAAGCGGAGGGGGCGTGGGAGGATTTCATCTTAAGAGGACCCAACAAGTTTGGTAACTCCTACTGTATAGGCTAGCTTGTTGCTACCATAGGTTGCAGCTGTAGGAAATCACACATTTCTTAACAATAGCCTGTAGATAATATCAAGGTACAACAAAAAAAATTACTTTAACCAGGAAATTTAAAATATACAACTTGAGTCATTATTATTAGGATTTAATAACAGAATAATAATCTAAAAAGTTAAATATATTCCTAAATTGTTAGTTTCTTTCATGTAGTGTACTTATGCAGCTAGTAGCATGTAGTGTAAATTATTGCAAGATAAGATAGTTAGTGACCATAAAAAAAGCACAGAAGGCCTTACCTAGATGTTAACAGTAAATTTTATTACTCATTGCTTCAAGTAGCAGCAAGTTTTTGTAGATAAGATAAATAACAAATGATAAATAAACATTGTCTATGTATGATTAAATGTTCATTGCTTTGATACCAATGAACCATTATACTTTATTCTGGTAGCAGTTATAACTTCTCTAAGGTGAAAGTACACAATAAACATTAAATTTAAGTACTTACACAGGCTGTTATTCATTTAGGGCATCGTATTAAAGACTTGCAGGAAGTACAAATTTTAAAGTACAATTTTACAACTTGCCTATGGTAACACTTACTTATATTTGTTGAGGATCTCCGTTTTGGGAAATGTGTTCCATTGTCAACTCAGACCATAACTCAGTAGCTCACGTGAAGATGGAATTAACAAATATCTAAATTTTCATTTTCATAAACTAAAATTTTTGTAAAGAAATGCGAAGACTTCTTTAAAAGTTTGTTAAATACTTTGTCATGAATGTAATGCATAGCTAGTGCTTTTAAGAGCTTTTCACAAGTGTTATTTTTTTAATATGCCGCCATCTCTAATCAAGGCTATGCACATTGCAGCCATTTATAGACATTGTACATGCATATTTATTAAAGCTCTTCCTAATTGCCAACTTGTCTCAGAAAAAGTATCCTCAAGTTATAATATTTAAACGTTTAGTTACATATATAGTTAAATAAAAACATTTTAAAATAGATAATTGAATATATAAATTTTAAAAGTATGAAATTTATATACAGTTTGTTAAAAAACTGGCCAAATTAAAGTAATTTTGCTTAATATTCATTGCTTATTTTTGATTGGTTAAAAAAAGTATTCAAAAAGGCTGTATGGTTTGATGAATTAGTAATCCACATACAGGGTTGCACCCAAAAGTGGTAGGACTGATTTTCTCTGGAACGGAGCGGTGGAGGGGGTCTGCCTGGCAGGGTAAGGTGGAGGGGGGTTCTTAGCAACAGACCGACACCAACCTCATTCGCCTGCGGGCTGTCGTTGAGTCACGACACCGTTTTTATTGAAGCAAGTTTTTTGTCCGCGTCGAAAAACGAAATGAATCCGAAATTAGAGCAACGTTATTCCGTGAAGTTTTGTGCGAAACTCGGGAAGACGGCAACTGAGACCCTCGATATCATCAAGCAGGCTCATGGGGATACTGCCTTAAGCCGTTTCACAGTATTTGAGTGGCACAAGTTGTTTAAAGAGAGTAGGGAGCTTGTTGAAAACGACCATCGCTCTGGACGGCCGTTGACGGCAAGAACCGACACGAATGTGGACAGAGTGAGGACACTGCTGAACACAGACCGATGCTTAACCAGTGAAGAAATTGCAGACCAGTTGGGTCTGTCTGCATCCAACGTCCAACACATTATTTCACAGGATTTGGCCATGCGCAAGGTGTGCGCCAAGATGGTGCCGAAAATTCTGAGTGTCGACCAACAGGCAACGCGCGTGCGCATTTCCGAAGAAGTGTTAGCCAATTTGCACCAAGATGAAAATTGTTTGGACAATGTGATAACTGGTGATGAAAGATGGGTTTTTCAATATGACCCCGAAACAAAAAGACAATCCGCGGAATGGCACAATTCCGCGTCTCCACGTCCAAAAGAGGCTCGCATGAGCAAATAAAAAATCAAAACGATGTTGATTGAAGTTTTCGATCGTCATGGAGTGGTTCACAAGGAGTTTGTCTCATTAGGGGAGACTGTGAATGCGAACTTTTACGTGCAGGTGCTCATCCGCCTCCGAGAACGTGTGAAAAGAGTCCGACCAGCCATTGCAAACTGCTGGGTGCTTCATCATGACAACGCGCCTTGCCATGGCGCGCTCGTCGTCAGACAGCTTCTGGCCAAATACGGCGATGCCACATTGCCGTACCCGCCCTATTCTCCCGATTTGGCACCACCGGACTTCTTCTTCTACGCCCTGATGAAAAGACAGCTCAAGGGATGATGTTTTGACTTGATAAAGGCCGTTCAAGAGGCTTCGATGACGGTCATCAACGGCATCCCTAAAGAAAATTTCCAGCGGGCGTACGGGGAATGGGAGCAACGTTATACTAAGTGTGTAGCTGCTCAATGAGCATACTTTGAAGATTATTAAGTCGATGTAAGTATATCGTCAATAAAATTCTTGTAAAAAAATCAGTCTTACCACTTTTGGGTGCGACCCTGTAGTTCATCAAACACACTTATATATGAAGCGGAACAGTGAAGTATCTAAGAAAATACTGAAGAAACGAGAGCCTTCTTAGGAATGAACTTAGTGAAAGGTTACTATACATTCTCTTCTATTAGACTATTATTTGTTCAACAAAACCTTCAGATCACACATGGTAGCTAGGGATGCTTAAACCAACAGTTAAAAATGTGTACAGTTCCATAACTTCCAAAATCATGCCTGATGTCCAGACCAAACCTTGCTGTCAAGAAAGCAGATATTAGAAGATAATGTGTTTTCCATGATGAGAAAATTAAAAATCACTAAAATTGTTTGTCAAATTTGTATGCACTTATGCTTCAACACTAATAGAAAATGTTTTAAGGAATCCATTCATATCAGAACAGTAAAAAGTTTTGTTTTATATTATATTTTCAATTCGGTTGTATTAACTAATTAAAGTAAAGGTTCACATTAATAAATATATGATGAGACAGAAAATATGTTTTCAGTTCCTGATTCTAGATATATATATATATATATATATAACACTGAATTGCTTACTTTTGTTTATGAGTAATAAACAAATAAATCCTCTTAAACTACACAAACTTTTTATTTATGCCCTGATGTACATTTCGATTGTAATCCAATAATCTTCAGTCTTGTAGTAATTTCCTCTGAAAATGATCGCGTTGGAAACCAAATGTACATCAGGGCGTAAATAACAAGTTTTTTGAAGTTTAAGAGGTTTTATTTATTTATAACTAAGAAAAATTAAATATTAAATATCTAATGTAACTCAGTCCTGAGATATCTACAGGTCAGTTTTATTTCTGCTTGAATAACAAGACAACTAACTTGTTTCAAATTTTAACCCTTAGATTAGCATTCACTTACCAGTACTGAAATCGCGCAATAGAACGAGAGTTTTGTTTGGAGAACAAAAATTACACCTCAGTTGCTCCAAAATATTAATGAGTAATGAAGTTTTGTCTTAATTTGAAATAAAACGCCAATAGGAAGGAAAATATCCCGGCCCTTTAGTTTCATGCATTATTTATTGTACCACTCTACATTAACTAAAAAGAAATGTTTACATTTGAGTGTAAATATCATAGTTTTAACAGAATAAATCATATTTTATGATCAAGATTCCTATTACCTGTAAAGGTTGAAAGCACAAACAAAATTAAAGGCGTTACATAAAGGACATCTAAAACGTCAACTGCAAAGATAACAAGCTAAGAAAGGATGAAGAAAATTGTACTGATATGTTTTCTTATTCCATTTCAGATTTACCAACATCTAAGATGGTACACAAACCCACCAGAACAGCGATGGATCATCAGGATCCTCTTCATCGTGCCAATCTATGGTCTGCACTCTTGGGTCAGTCTGCTGTTCTTCAACAGTGAAAGCTACTACGTTTATTTCTTCACCATCAGAGATTGCTACGAAGGTAATTTATTACTACTATGTTTCTGGAAATTTGCGTTGGTCACATCCCTTGTTGACAGATGTATTCAGAACCATTGTTGATTGGTATAGTCACATCCCTTGGTAACAGGTGCAGTCACATGTTTTGTTAACATGTGCTATCACATGCCTTGTTGACAGATGTATTCAGAACCATTGTTGATTGGTATAGTCACATCCCTTGGTAACAGGTGCAGTCACATGTTTTGTTAACATGTGCTATCACATGCCTTGTTGACAGATGTATTCAGAACCATTGTTGATTGGTATAGTCACATCCCTTGGTAACAGGTGCAGTCACATGTTTTGTTAACATGTGCTATCACATGCCTTGTTGACAGATGTATTCAGAACCATTGTTGATTGGTATAGTCACATCCCTTGGTAACAGGTGCAGTCACATGTTTTGTTAACATGTGCTATCACATGCCTTGTTGACAGATGTATTCAGAACCATTGTTGATTGGTATAGTCACATCCCTTGGTAACAGGTGCAGTCACATGTTTTGTTAACATGTGCTATCACATGCCTTGTTGACAGATGTATTCAGAACCATTGTTGATTGGTATAGTCACATCCCTTGGTAACAGGTGCAGTCACATGTTTTGTTAACATGTGCTATCACATGCCTTGTTGACAGGTGTAGTTAATCCCTTGTTGGCAGGTACAGTGATATAACTTGTTAACATGTGCCATCACATCCCTTGTTGATAGGTGTAGTTACATCCCCGGTTGACAGGTGGTCATACCCCTTGTTGACAGCTGTAGTTACATCCCTTGTTGGCAGATATAGTAACATAACTTGTTAACATGTGCCATCACATGCCTTGTTGACAGGTGTAGTTAATCCCTTGTTGGCAGGTACAGTGATATAACTTGTTAACATGTGCCATCACATCCCTTGTTGATAGGTGTAGTTACATCCCCGGTTGACAGGTGGTCATACCCCTTGTTGACAGCTGTAGTTACATCCCTTGTTGGCAGATATAGTAACATAACTTGTTAACATGTGCCATCACATGCTTTGTTGATAGGTGATTACATGCCTTGTTGACAGGTGTAGTTACATCCCTTGTTGGCAGGTACAGTAATATAACTTGTTAACATGTGTAGTCACATCCCATATTGACAGGCGGTTACATCCCTTGTTAAAAGGTGCTCACATCCCTTGTTGACAAGGTGGTAACATCATTTGTTGCTGGTGGTCACATCCCTTGTTGACAGGTGTAGTTACATTCCTTACTGGCAGGTACAGTAATATAACTTGTTAACATGTATAGTCACATCCCATGTTGACATGTGGTCACATCCCAAGTTGACAGGTGGCCACATCCCTTGTCGACAGGTCCAGTCACACTCCCGTTCTTAATAGGTGTAGTCACATCTGGAACATTGTTTAATGTTCAGTTTAGTTTTTATTCATTTTGAGTTTAAACAATTTTATGTTAAAAAATAGTTTTTTTAAAATCTTAAGTTATTGAAAAAAATATAAAGATGTTTTTCCCTCAAGAATTTCTTTGTTGTAATTAAAAAGATCAAGTAATTTATTAAAAGCAAATCAATATAAGTTTTATACTAGTAGTGGCAAATTCCATAATTGTTTTTGAAGTGTATAACTTTTTTACGTGCGGTGAACAAAACATGAGATTAAATGATTGCTTTCGCATCACGCTATTTCTGAAATGCATACCTTACAGCAATTATTTCCAGCATCAGGTTATGCTATGAGTCACTTCAAAGTGAATTAAATTATAAAATATTATTTCATATAACACCTGATTTTGTGTTATAGATTATGTTGTAGAACAGCTTTTTTACACTTAGATTATTAATAAATAGTTTTGATCAGTTAAAAAATATATTAGTAGTTAATTTGAATTTTTATAAATCTGAGTACCAATAATTCAATATATAGAGATAATAATAAGTTCTGTATTTTTTATCCAATTTATTCATTTGATTGAATTTGTTAAGAAAATTTGTAATCAGTAAACATGTAATAAATGTTTTTTGTTACCCACATTATTATTATTATTTTTAATTTCAAGCATTCTTTTCATATTGTCAGTACTTTTAAATGCATTTCCTAGTCAGATTTTATTCATAGTATAATGAAATGTATTAAAGATATAAGATGTATGTTCCTTTCATTATTTTTCTCTGTCTGTTTTTTTACATATTATTTTGTAAATTGACATTTTAAAATTGTTTGCTAAAGTTTTTACCTGAAATAATTATTTTTATTTGCAGCTTTTGTGATCTACAACTTCCTAAGTTTGTGTTATGAATATCTTGGAGGAGAGGGGAATATTATGAGTGAGATTCGTGGAAAGCCCATAAGGTTAGTGAAGTTATCAAATCAAACATTGCCTTTAAATAGCAGCCATTGCCCTGTCAACTTGTAATGAATTAAATAAACAACAATAACCCTTCCTACAAGCATTACCCTAATACTGTTAGCATCATAGAACCTTCTGATGATGCTAACAGTGTGAAAAAATGTACATCAAGGGTATATAAATATTTGTAACAAGGGTATTGTTGTTTATTTATTATAATTATGCTACTGTGCGCCATATAGATTTTGTGTTTGTAATGTACTAACAACAAACATGTTCGTCGAAACATTGATTGCTTTTAGAATAGATATTGCCTCTCCATCAAGCTCGGTGTTCACAAAAACCATTGTCCTTGTTTGGTAAACTTATAAATTACACAGGGAGAACTATATTCTGTAAATGTAAGAAGCCACTGTCTCAAGATAATGGAAGACTCTTTTCACTCACTTGCTTTTTGTACGAGTCTTCAACTATGGTGTTTGTTATCACGCATCTCATCTCAAACCAAATTTCAATTATAGGAGAAATCACTAATCTCAGCACAAAGCCTATTTACTTTAGTTTCAGTTATTGAGTATGATGTATAACAGTAATGTTTTAGTAAAGTAAATGAATAATTTAAATTCGTGTAAATGAAAATTTATGTTTTATGTTTAAAATAATATAATTAAAGAACATAAAACTATTTAATTTTTTTGTTACAAAGTTTTTTAATATTTCAAGACAGTTTATATTCTATCAGAGTATGCTACCTTTTGGGCAGATGTAGCCAGAAGTAAATTAACAAAATAGTTAAAAATCAATAATTAAATTTTGATTCATGTTCATTAAATATGTTAGAACTGTGTTATTTGTGACCACTGATTTTGTTAATTGTGGCAGTACAAATAAAAATAAAAATTTGTGTTGTGGAAAATACATTTAAGAAGTGTTAATCATAATTAGTTACATGGTTAATTAGTATGAATTCAATATTAATGCTTTTTTATATGTTTATAATTATTCTTAAGACATAAACAAGCCATATAGTTAATTCATGTTATTCTGTAAAGTATCAAAATATATGAACAATTAATAGCCCAACATTTTCTTTTGTTCATAATTTCACATCCGTATGATCTTTTTTAATCTCAGTGTGAATAAATGTTGAAACTTTTAGCAAACAATTAATACTTTTATACAAAGTTTATATTTGTAAATGTTATGAACTGTTTTTAACACACATTCTCATGTTAGTGCAACATATATTTTAAACTAAAACTTTTATTTTTTGAATGAAGATTAATTGTAAGAAATATCTTTGAGGTTAGTCTATATTTTAAGACAGGATTAGATTCTGGACAAGTGATGACTAGAATTATATTGAAATGTTAATATTTATTTACTCTTTAAAAAATTAGTTAAATGCCTGTGTAAGGACCAAGTTATGTTAAAGAGTAATTACTTGCTTCACCAAAATAAATATCATTCGTATAACTTAGATTTAGTTAGCATTGATTTTACTTTAGCTTTCATTGTGTCTAGAGTAGCATGAACAATTTCTTCTGGGACGATCATAACAAGTAATAATTAAAAAAAATTCAAGTCGATTCCTACAGAGGCCAACAAAGACAAATTTTATTTTATTTTTTTAAATTTTATAATTACAATTGATATATATATATATATATATATATATATATATATATATATATATATATATATATATAGTCTTGATATTTTACGTTATCCATTGTTTTTCCGAAGAAGTTTCCACTGACTTCATGAAGTTAATATATTACTATTGTAAGTAATTTTATCCACCATTAAGTGCAATGATTTTACCTTGAGTGATGAGGCGCCTTTCGGTCACTTGACCATTGTCGAATCACTGATTATTTTTCTTAATTTTTCTGGTGCGGATGTTCGGTCCGTCGTGTTGGTAATTGTTGACGTCATATACGTTTCCTCTTGAGTCTTGTGTATTATGTTTTTGAATAGTATGTCTTCTGTATATGTTGTTTGTAGATTCATTAAATTGTTGTGTATGTTTTTATAAATGTGGTATTTTTCTAGTGAGTTTAGTTCTATTGGGTTATTATTTATTTCAGATATGGTTAGGTTATTTTCGTAATTTGTTATTTCATGTTTATGTGATATTAAGTGTGCTGCAACATTTGATACTTTTGAATTTTTGTTTTTGAATGCTCTATAATGTTCTTCAAATCTTATTTTAAATGATCTGGTTGTTTTCCCTATGTAACGCATTTTACATTGTCTCGAATTCAATTAACACTACAAAATACTTTCAAGAAAATTAATTAAAACTATTTATTTAAAAAGATCTTATTAAATATTTTGATAAAGGCTGAAAAGTGGAATCTGCAATCTAAAACACTTAAGTATCTAGGCTAGATCCATTACTACATTTTGAAATTTTGCAATCAGACATTTATAAAAGAAAAGAAACCAGTGAATTTATTATAAAATTAAACTATGAAAGAAAACATTTAGAAAGAATATTAAGGAACAATTTTACTTAGGAATAAATTAATTTGTAACATAGTTTATAACATTTATAGCTTAGATTTTTTTGTTCTTGTACATTTGAGTGCTAAATAAGATTTCATTATTCAAAATTTAAAACCCACCAGATAACCCGAGATTAAGAGAGCTTGTGCTAAACCAAAATTAAAATCAATTTAGGCTAAATTAAATAAAAACTGTTGCTGCCCAAAAGAGAAATACAATTTAGAGTAATAAGAATTATTGTAATAGAGGAAACTTAATACATTTCTATTTATCTAATCAAGTTCAAATAATTTTTTCAACCTATAGTTGACTACAATTGTTGTTAATAAAATGTTTTCAAGTATTTATTCAACAGTAAAAATTTGGGAGTCTAGGTCAGGTTCAAACTAAGTCTAGCGCTTTTTTGCACTGAGCCAACTTTCTATAGCTAGAACTGAACTTCTCAAAGATATATATGAAAAACCTCCATTGTATAACTTTAAATTGTTGCCATGGTTACCACACAGTATCATAAATAATGCCTTACGATTAAAAATGAATGAAAAGAATAAGATAAACAAACAAACTGGATTAACGTTATCGAAACTTGCTTTACAAACAAACAATACAAAAGGAAAGTGAAAATAAACTACAACACAATGCAAGGGAAAAAAGCATATAAATAGTAACAAACAAAATAATATCCCAACACCATGCATGGAAAGGAAAATTGAAAATTGCAAGGAAATTCGCTTTATATTTTCCCGCTTATTTTGTTTTTCTGACATATGTATATACATATTTATATTAATTGTAATAATAAAATAAAAAGAAACTAAAATACAATTTTTATTTGTTGATTTAAGTAGGAATTTACTTTTTTTAAAAAATGTATATTACTTGTTTCGTTTCACATTTGTGAAGCTGATGGTAATCTATAATTTCTCATTCTATCCATCTCTTGTATTGTTTCATTATTGCAAGGAAGCTTTCTCCTATAATTTCGTATATATCTTTAAGCAATAGATTTCTAGCTTTGGCAAAATTTCCTCAGTGCCAAAGTGCTGGATTTCAAAAATGTAGTCATTCAGTTTGAACCCAACCAAAACATCACCTTTTTAAAATTTAGATAATGACTAGATATGTTTGAAAAAAAAGTATTAACATCAATTGTCATCACTACAGGTAAACAAAAATATTTGAACTTGGGTGAATATAAATGTATTTTATTAACGATTGAAAATTTGTACAAGATATGTCTAAGTGGAGTGTGAGCTTATAGAAGGAATTGAAAAAACAGAAATGAAATTAGTAAATTGTCTGACAGAATTATTTTTGTTGTTAGTTATTAACAGAAAGCCTATGTTGTAGGTCTAATTGTATATATGGAACGTGTTGTCTGGTTGGGAAGACTTACACGATTGGATTCCTAAGGTTCTGCAAGCAAGCAACGTTACAGTTCTGCTTGGTCAAGCCTGTGATGGCTTTTGTCATCATTGTACTGCAATCATTCGGTCATTACCATGATGGCGATTGGAGGTGAGAAGGATAAAATTACTATCATAGCCAGAGAAATTAAATTTAAGGTTAAAAGCAAAAAATCTAAATCTTTTTTTCTCTGGGAGTCATTTTCTTCTTTTCATAACATCAATAGTTATTGCTTGGCACATTTTGTGATGGCCAAATTATCTAAAGCTTTCTTGAACAGTTATCTATAAAATAAAACTGCATTAAAAGAAAAAAACATATTTAAAAAAAAATTCTTGTAAATGGGCAATAAATGTAGCAATAAAAAATGTTTGGTATACAGAGTTGAAAAGAATTTGTAGAAAGCATGGTTCTCGGTAAATGTAATTTTATTGTTTTTAAGTGCCTAGTTAACTAAGAAAAATAAATTTCCAATAAATTCAAACAAAAAATATCATAGAGGCTGATTTGTAAGACTATGAAATCATTGATACACTCTTGTAATGACTGTTGTGTAATGTTGGGCATTAGTGAAATTATCATCATAATGGTCATTATTTATTCAACTATCAATAAAGTATCCCTCTAGATTACAATAACTATTTAAATCTGTTAAGTGCCTAATTTATTACCATTCATTTATGTAATCACAGATTTAGTTTTCTTTCTCCTCATTTATCTGCCAAATTAATTACTCCAAAGATATTACTATGCTTTTTTTGTTGAATGATTCAAGTTAATGTTTTGAAATTTGATTTTAAACTAGTTTTGTTTCAAACCATTGATAATCTTATTATTCAAACCTTAATTATCAAAAATTATTGTAATGTTAGTTACAATATTTAAATAAAAAATTTTTAAGGGTGTTTTATACCAATAATATTAACTAATTCTGATAATCGTTTGCTTTGTTTATAGAGATTTTGTCTCCCTAGACTTGTCTATTACTCACAATCCTTTGTTTATTCTTCGTAACATTAAAACAGTTGCAGAGAGGGAGCCATTTAGTTTTAAGTATGTAAAAGATGAAATCACATTCTGCCATACCTAGATTAAGTACTGGTGCAATTCCTCGGGCTTTGCGTTTCCTGGTTTCCTCAGGCAATGATACAGTCTATGTGTTTATGAGTGAAATCAATGGTAACTTTTCAAGGAAGTAGTTTATATTTCTCCAGAAAAACTAACTATGAATGTTTAAACGAATTTCTCTAACATAAACAGTTTTGCACTTGGTTATAGAATATTTTGGATTTTTGTGATAGCTGTGTCACTAGTAAAGCTGAGAACCTTCAAGCTATACCTGACAAGAGCAGGTCTTTATTATACCTCTTTTATTCTGTCCATCTTTTGAAATGTATTAAGAATAATGTTGAATTAAGAAACATATGAAAAACATTCTAAATTCTAATTACTTAAAAGTTGTTGTAGCCTAGTACATGACACGTTATTGAAGCCTTGATGTGTTTTATCTCTGAACCTTATTTATAACACATCTAGAAAGACAAAACATTGGCTACTAGCAGGTGTTTAACTAAGTCATAGTCATGAGTATAAAGATTGGCATTTAACACACATTGACAGCCAACCAGTTTTCCAATATCCTTCACACACAAAAATTTTTTTGTACTTTTTGTTTAAATAATGACAAAACAATAATATTTTGTGTTCATTCATTTAAACTAGTTTATTTTATAATGTCATCGGACACCGGTGACTTTCACGGCGCAACGTAAATATGTATGGTACGAGGCCACAACATCAGTCACGTTGTCGGGCTTAATACGCATTCCCCATTCAAGGCTGACCTTCCGAATGAATGTAAAATGTTAACATTTTAATTGTATTTTTTCAATATAAATTCAAATATAAATATATACTATAACGTATTTTCACAATGTTATAAATATTTCTAAACAATAAATATAGTTGTTAGATTTTTCTCACATATTTTATAGATACACAATTTCAGTTTTGAGCACTGTATATTTGTTACAAAATATTTTTTCTCAAATATTCTTACATTTATGTTTGTATTGTTTTAATTCAAGTATGTTTTAAATTTATAAGCTGTTTTTACAAATTTTATATGATCTTATGAATTGAAAGAAGATGTTTTAAAGTTTTTAGTTTCTAATTTTTAAATTGTTCAGTTTGTTTTAGATTAATTTTTTTAGGATTAAATTAAATGTAACATTATTCTAATACTTAATGTAGCTATACTAAGAAGTGTAAATAAAAACTATTTCCTTGTAATTCTGAACTTCTAGTTTCCCAATAATTATAGCCTTGTAAAAAAAATAATAAAAAAATTTTGTGAACACCAAGTTGCAGGAACACACACAGAGGTCGTTCAGACACCTCATATGGTTAGATACATCGTGAATGTGCCCGACACCCTTGTGTGATGATCTAAAGAAAGGTCTACATTGTTAGCCACTGCCCTGTGCAAAATACAGTGCCATGGCAGTAAACGTGTTAAATTAATTTCCACAATTACAGCAGTTATACAAATAAACCAAAGAGGGAGCTTTGTTGAGAAAAACACAGATATTTTGCAGTGGTAATGGATTGTTTTTGGTGAACACATCTGAATCAACCAATGTCTTTTTTTTTTTAATTAACTTGGGAGCGGGTTTAAACTGCCCGTTTTAACTGACCAATGTCTTAACAATTGTCCTTTTGTTTCAGCCCTGATGGAGGCTATCTGTATGTAACAATTATATACAATATCTCCGTGAGTTTAGCACTCTATGGTCTTTACCTCTTTTACTTTGCGACAAGGGATCTCTTAACACCCTTTGAACCAGTCCTCAAATTTTGCACAATAAAATCTGTTATTTTCCTTTCTTTTTGGCAAGGTAAGTTTTAATAACACTGAAAAAATCTATGTCTTACCTCGTATTTTAATTTAGTTTGTATTATAATATATAAGACATTTACTGTACTTGGCCTTGAGAGATCACAATAGGCGAAACGAGAGGTAGAGGGTCAGTACAAATATTTACCTACAAACATGATGAAGACAATCAAAACACTCATGGTTAGTAATTATAAAACTACTACAGTTTCCTCATTTTCCATTCATATGCATTGCTGATTGTAGCCTTCTGAAATTTGTAGGCAAATAACAATTTTGTGAATTGTATAAGACGACTTGCATGAGACGGTAGATATTAGATAAATTAGCTTTGGTATGAAATAAAAAACAATCTAGAAATATGTGTAGACATCTCAGATACGGAAGCTGTTGATATATAGAACTTTCTGAATATATAACATGTTTTCAAAAGTGATAGTACATAAGAAAGCGAGAGTGAGCAAGCGCACGGTTAGCTAGACGCAACAGTAATGTTAAGGTAGTTTTGTGTAAGCAGAAATAAGAGAATAATAATGGTAGAATTTATTCTTACTTTTGCTGAAGCAACATTCTTTCCTCCTTAAAGTAAAAACAAAACAGATTACGCTTGCCACACCAGCCATGCCATATGTTTTGGTAAAAAATTATGCAGTAAACTAAACACAAAAACAAAATAAAACTGAATAACCACAATGAAATCAATTTGTTTACTATAACACTTAATTTTTTTTCAGTTTCAAGGTAGCCATCTTCAGAAGTAATTCTGAAGTTTTTTAAAATTATTTGTTTCTCTTCTTTGTGACAATCTTATAAACGGAATTACAGACCAGACTATTATCAAGGCAAGTCTGTCAGTCTCCTATCGAGTCCAACAAATTTCAAATATGCTTTAAACTATACCAGTGGTTCCCAACAAAATAGTGTGGGGGACCCCCTAAATTTACATGGGAATGCTAGGGACCCCCTAAGGGGGGTGGGGGTACCCAGAAAATGTTTTAAAATCAAACACCTGAAAATGACATTTTTTACTATTCTGGTACCTAAAAGTAGGGGGTTTTCTATGTTAATTTTCTTGCAATAAAAAGTCAAAACAGGTAATATTTGCAAGAAGTATTTGAATTAGTATTAAAAATCAATGTAAATACAAGTAAAACGGCAAAGGAGTGACAAATTAGCTTTAAAATATTTATTAATCATATAAAGAACCAGTAAAGAACCAGCTTATTGTACATATAAAGAACCAAGTAAAAAGTTTACATACAATAACAATACCATCGTCCCATTTAACATTTGGAGAAGGGCAAGAATGTCTATCTTCGATTTGTATCTCCAGTTCCTAATATTGACTACTAATGTGACAAGTTAAATCTCTTTTTTGACTTAATAAGTTCTGAGATGTTGGGTTGAATGCTTGATACTTTGACCCGAAAATCGTACTGCATATCGAGCCGGTTTCTGTATTTGTTTTTCATGAAGCACATGGTAGAAAATGCTTGTTCACAACGATATGTTGTTACAAATGGAAGGAGTGTCTTGAGGGCTTTGCTGCTAAGGTCGTGATGACATTCATGGGCCATTAGCCAAAATTCAATGAGTTTTGTATCATCAAAGACATTTTTCATTGTCCCATTACTTGTTAAATCGACAAGTTCATCTTGTTCCTTATCTGTGAGAGTAGAAATGCTCTCAATATCCCGGCAAGTAAATGGATTTCTGACCCAATCATAATTGGAATCTAATTCTGGAAAATATTCTCCAAACGTAGCTGACAGACCTCGAAGATGTTCAGCTATTTCACCTATGAATTGTTGAGGTAAACTGACATCAGCTGATTCAATGAATTGTTGCAGAGTGGGAAAGTTTGTGGTGGAACCTTTCTCAATACGTGTTGCCCATATCTGACACTTTTTTTTATCATAGCACTAACTTTATCGTGGACTTGAAACATATCAACATTGTTTCCTTGTAGACTTTGATTTAAGATATTCATATGATCGAAAATATCAGCTAGGTAGGCTACTGTGCAAAGTTGCAAAAAGTCAGCGAGGAAACCCTCATATTGGCTTCCACTAAGAAAGACAAGAACCTCATCTCTAAGTTCAAAAAACCTGTTCAAAACTCTTACACGTGAAAGCCAGCGGACTTCAGTGTAAACAAGGAGTTGGTCATGCTCACTTCCCATTTCCTTGCATAGCAATGAAAATAATCTAGATTGAAGGGGGCGAGTTTTGATGTAGTTAACCACTTTTACAACCTCATTGAATTTTTTTGCATTGTTTCTGGTAACGTCTTTACTACTAGAGCTTCACGATGAATAAAGCAATGTGTCCATTTTACGTTTGGCGCAACAACTTTGATACGAGCATGTAGCCCTGTTTTCTGACCAGACATTGCTTTTGCCCCGTCAGTAAACAATCCAACACATTTACTCCAGGCAATGTTGTGTTTCTTAAAAAAATCGTCGAGTTCGTTAAAAATGGCTTCCGCAGTTGTGTGAAGTAATTCACATGACATGAGGAAGTCTTCATGTAATTGTTTTTCAAATATAAAGCGGACAAATACCAACATTATAGCTTTTTTTGATATGTCTGTACTTTCATCCAATTGCAGGGCAAACATATTACACTTAGATAGTTTTGAGAATAAATTATCCTCAATATTACTTGCCATATCGGAAATTCAGACAGAGTAGACCCTAGCGCAAGCTCGCTGCAAGCGGCAGTCAGTGTAACTACGTTTGTCAAACTCAAGGGAGACGCTGTGAGTTTTCATACATAGAAATCACAGGCGCTGTTACACCATTTTGCGTTATGCGTGCCTGTGTTTGTATTACGCGGCAAGAAAAGTTTGTGGTCATTCTGCGGACCCCCTACGATGGCTTCGCGGACCCCCAGGGGTCCGCGGACCACCTGTTGGGAACCACTGAACTATACTATGCATAGATTGGCTTTTTTATTGATTATGTTTTCTGTATTTTTGTGTTACGTTATAATTATAATTTTTTTTTTAAATATTGTTTTTAATGTAACATACAAAAATACAGGAATCAATCAATAAAATAAACCAATCAGACAAAATATGTCCCAGACGTAATAAAAGAATTTATAAATTGAATGCTTAGACTGTAATAAATTATGTAATAAATTATACATTCAACAGACAAAAAACAAATTAACACCTGAAGATAAAGAACACCTTATTAAAGCATACATTGAACCAAACATTTATAATTCAAACCTACCCAAACATGTTATAAAAATAACACATTTCCCATAATAGAAAACCTACATCTAATAATGAAAGTACAAAAAGGCCTTAAAATGACATTCTGGGAATAATCACAAATTTATAAACATAAAAATAATACAATAAATGAACAAGAAAACATAAATTTAAAAAATTAGAAATTATTTAGCTTAATAGGCAAAATTAACCCCAAGTCGGACCACAACTAACCCACAGTGCAGTGAAACCACTGGTAATAGAACAGTACCATTATAGCATATGACAATTCAATTCACACACATAATTACCACAAGAACCTGCCGTTTTCTAAAGCTCGTAAATGAGAGCACTATAATGAATAAGCTCTCAAAAGTCAACTCTGAAGTATACCAAGTAATCTTCTTGTGTAAGTGATATATAAAGTTATTATTGTTAATTGTAAACAATTATTCCACCTCTAAGTGCAATTAATTTTTACCTTATGTGATTGCACTTAGTGGTGGAATAATTGTTTACAATTAATAATATTAACTTTATAAAGTCAGTAGAACGGAAAAATAATGGACACTGTCAAATATCACAATATAAACAACTATTCCTTGAGCTTAGCTTGTGAGGTTACGTTAAAACAGATAAAAACATACACAATCTCACAAATTAATCATTTATTTACTCATACGGGTTTCAATGACAAAGTCATCATCATTAGTGAGTGTTACTACTACAAACTCTAACTTACAACTAGAGTGAAAGTAAGGTTACACTTCCATATTTATACAGTAGGCGTTGCCACGCCCACCTGTCAAAACAGCAGTTATTAACCCTACTTCAAACATGATACATCAAATAGAAATTTTATATCAAACTCAATAATTACAGTAACATTTTTAACCATACAATACAATAAACAAAATAGATAATTTATATTTCAGTTTATTATTATTTCAAGAATATAACCAAAAGGTTACAATAAAATTTTCTTGTGCCACACTAACTACATTAATATAGAATTTTGAATAAGGCCTGACTCATTATTAATAGTATTATTTTTATTCCTATTAATATACAAAGTTTTCCACACATCCAATTCACTGCACTTAACAACATTTTTTAACAGTCTACTTTAAATTCATGCTTTCCCTCTAAACAATGTTTCGCCATAGTAGATTTTTCAGGTCTGTTATATTTGACGTGTGAAAAATGCTCTTTAGCCCTAGTTTTAACATTTCTTTTTGTTTGACCTATATATTTCAGAGGACACTTGCTACACTTCAGGCAGTAGATTCCTGACTTTTCTTCACTACGTATGGTGTCTTTATGGTTCCCTAACAAATTCTTTAGGTTATTTGCAGTGGCAATTGTCACGTTCAATATTCTATTTTTTCCTAGAGATTTTCGAATTTTATTAGACAGTGGGGGATGGTGTGTTATTTTTACCCATTTTTTTCCTTTTTATCTGTCATTAACGTACTTCTCTGATTTCTTATTGTCTTTTTTTCCATCTTTTTGTGGATTTCATCTATAAACATTTTACTGTATCCATTGAACCTTGCTACACTATAAATGTAATTCAGCTGACTTATAATTTTCTTCTGATAAAGGCAAAACAATACACCATAGAATTAAACGCTGCTTTTTTGTGTGATACTGTGTGAAATGAATCACTGGTGATAAATCTGCTCGTGTGTATTGGTTTTCTATAAGTGTTAAAACTTGTATTGTTATTCTTGATATTAAAAAATCTAAAAATGAAACCATAATTTTTTTTTACTTTTTCTATTTAATTCGTAAATTTTATACATGGAAGAAACCCATTTATTGCCTATATCAATATATTTTATATATTTCCTTACACTTTAAAAAAATATTTTAACTTGCCTATAGTAGCACTTACTTTGCTTGTTGAGGACGGCCGTTTCAGGAGTTACGGTCTGAGTTGACAAAGGGACACATCTCCTGAAACGGCCGTCCTCAACAAGCAAAGTAAGTGCTACTATAGGCAAGTTAAAACATTTTTTAAAGTGTAAGTGATTACTAGTAGCTCACGCGAAGATGGAATCAACAAATGTTTATATATTTATCGTATATACGTCATATTTCATGTAGGTGAGGTTGGGTGCATAGATAAGTAGATACTTCTTTATGACCCTGATAGAGAGTATGTCATTCAGGTAAGAGTATTTGCACACATAATGCTTACCTTAATACTACTTACATTTACAATTACTTTCTATCCTTAGAAGATGGTAATAGTCAAGGTATTAGTTGATTAATAGTTCATTGCCTTCAAACTATAAATATAGTGTTAACTCGATGTGTCTATGTTTATTCAACCTGATTAAGATTAATAATATTCTAATAACATTTAAGTTTAAGTTAACCAGTTTTTAAGTCTGATAACAAAATTTAATATTGGGTTGTATTTAAAAAGCCTGGTTGTTGGTTTTATTTTTTTACTAATAAAGTGTAATAGTGTTCAGATAATTTTATTACTATTAAATGTTATAAACAATATTTATACATTTATATTATTATTGAATTTTATATAAAATGCTGAATATGTTATAAATACTATGTATTTCGAACTTTGGAAATATGAACTTGTATAAGGAAAATTTCAATGCCTATAAAACGCCCCACATTTGTAATTCTAAATTTGCTATATATTGCATTTTAAAATACAATTTTATAGAATTTTAATTTGATAAAGAAAATTTATAAGTGTTATAAATTATGTAAGTAGTAATTAATAGCAGCATGTTCCAATTTACAGAATAGTTAATAATTTAATAGCTTTGAAGAATCAAGCTAGCATTGGTAAATTTGACAACAGTGTTATGTAGATAGCCTTGTGCAGCTGAAAATCAAAATTAGTTCTTAATCATTAACTGAATTTGTATGTTAACTTGGTTTTATTTGTATGTTAACTTGGTTTTATTTGTATGTTAACTGAATAAGTGTATTGAACAACACTAAATAAGTCATCAAAATCTTTATAAACACTTTATAACAATAAAGTATATTGATTTGTGAGTTCTTGTGCAGTGTTTTAACTCACTTTTAAAAATAGAAATTAAAATTCTTATAAGTTTCACTAATAATTTCTTCTCTCCATGGAGAGACACATTATATTTCTCTCACATTTGATTTTATCTACAGGAGTGCTGTTGGCTGTGCTAGAAAAGGCTCAGGTGATGGATCCAATTGTGGACAGCAATGGAATACCTACCAGCGCAGGTACAGTCTCTGCAGGCTATCAGAACTTCTTGATCTGTATTGAGATGCTGTTTGCTGCTTTAGCATTAAGAGCGGCTTTCCCTTACCGAGTTTATGCTGCAGGATGTATCACTGACGCTTCAGGACGAAGTGTCACCATGCAGAGTATATCTAGCAGTCTAAAGGTGTGTACTACCAACAGTACTTATAAACTTTTGATTTTTAAAGTTAACAGCTATATAATGTCTTGGTTTGGATGGACTAGAGTAGGCACATGTGACAATCACCTCAAATATTCTACTATATTAAAATTCACTGAATTAACGATAGGTCTCCAGATTGGCCTATGATACTATTAACAATTGATTGTTAATCCTAATATAAAAATATGCCTCGTAGATTTCACACCAGACTTGCAATAGCGATGAGTTTATTGAACTGGTTGGTTATTACTACAGGAAATCTAATCCCAGGCGTCTTCAAGTTGGTTGATGAAAATAACGTGCAAAAATGTTTGTTATGGAACAAGTAGCGTAAAGCCAGTGGAATGACAATTGTGTGAGACAACTGGTTTCATGAAAATAATTAGCAGTAACTAATTTTAACACATTTGGTTACTATGGGAATAGTATTTAAAAAATTATTTAAAGTGTATTAGTCCACAATACCAAGCTTTCAATCTACGTTGTATTTAAAACAAGAGAGTTAACCAATTATTTTAAAAAATTGGAATATTAGTATGAGCACAAACATGGATGAAACTTAAGTGTTAGGGTGATTGGAAACTGAATGGAGTAAATGTGGCAGCTAAAAATATACAGTAGCAATAAGATCTTGTTACATTTTTGTAGACACTTAATTGGAAACGAAAAAAACAGTTGCATAAAATAAACACAACCTTGTAGTGATTCCTGGGGAGTGACATCTCAGCTCCAAGAAATTTATATGAACTTACAAAAGTACTACATGAACTAGTTTTGAGAGCATCATCTCCTAGCTGACTTTTCTAGCAACTTCATTACATTCAGGACAGCAGTATTTTGCAAGACATTTTTGAAGGTAGTAAATGGCTCTAAATAAATTAATCTTAATATATAATTTCATAAGCCGAATTTTGAGAGAAAAATTGTGGGAGTTTGGAAGTTCGTACAGAGCTGGGAGAAGGCTGAAATTAAATGTATGGACATGAAGAGGCAGGGAAAAATATAGGTATTTCTCAATTTACAACATTTATAGGGTTTTGAGGAACTTAAAAGTTACCAAACATCTCCATAAGAAATGCATTGCAATGAAAAACAGATGATTATGATTTGTAAACAAACAAATATTTTTAACTATTAAAGGTTTCGTGTATAAATATAGTTTGTATAGAAATTTTGATTTGAAAAACTTGAATTATAATTAATTTAATTAGTATAAAAAAATTAAATTATTATACAAAGTTAATAATATATTTATTATACAAAAGTTTAAAATTTGCCTCAATATGAATAGGGGCATTTGCCCCTAAAAGCCCCTAGTTATATATAAAATTGAAAGCTTAAAATATCAACTTTGTATTGGTATATAATTTGTTACATTTTAATAAAAGTACAATATTTTCTATCTAAAGTTGACGTCAGGAAATGATAAAATATCAGCTGACCAGGTAATAGGGTTAAGTTTATAACAGAACAAGAACATATGTTGCTACTAACTTATTTTAAACAGTAGAGGCTTTCCACTTTTCTGTTGGTATGAAAATCTGAGAGCAATTGTAAAAAATGACTAAAAATGTATTATAGTTTTAACTTTTGTTTAGATTCAATAATTAAAAATTGTGAGACAGTTGTTAAATTTGTTTGTAAGAGATATCATTTCCCATTGAAGGCTAAAGGTGAAAAAATTATGTTCTAAAATAAAAATATTTTGTGAAATAAATCTGGTTATAACTTTTATGAACATTCTGCGGCAAACTCTTGAATTTTTATTTGTGTAATCATACAAAATTATTTTTCTAGGAAACAATGAACCCAAAAGATATAATGACTGATGCCATCCACAACTTCCATCCTCAATACCAGCAGTATACACAGTACAGTTCTGGTAAGTAGCTTTCCTTTGCCCTTTGTAAAATATCTGTGCCACCTAAAACAAAAGTCTTTCATAATACAATTACTAATGTTACACACATCGTCCATACTTGATATAATACTAATCAGCAGTCTTTGTTAAGCCATCAAAGTGTTACATCACAGAACCTTTTTTTCCACAAAAAACATCTGCTGAGTTGTAAAAATTTATATGGGATATTATGATATTATCAAATTGTATTATTATATAATTAGAGTTATATAATAATAATTATATTATTACATACTATAACTTATAAATTTGGATTATTATCAAATTATTATAATAATTTTTGGTTTCTTGACATCTGCTGTTGAATTAATATCACCTCACCAATTTCCTCCTTTCTAATACAGGATCTGACTAAAGTGCCAATATCTTAATGCCCTTCACATATATCCATTTTCTCAAATAGATTGTCCAGTGAGCAACAGTATGTTATTGTTTTCTATTTAGCTATAATTTTAATCTAGAAAGCCGATGATATTTCATTCAATCATTTACATAATACGACAATGTACTTATTGTCATATACAAAGAAATCTTCTCTTAGGTAATTATATTTTATCTTCATTATTTGGAATACAAGATCCATTGTTGTAAGTGTGTATGTATCTAGTCATTTTCCTAGTCTATAGGCAGCAATAGCTGAATGAAGGGAAAAGTACCAACAATTTTTTACCTTTTTTTATCAATAAGTTAGTAACGTTTAACCCATTGCTGATCTAATTACATGCCCCCCCCCCCCCCCCAGAGACTAGATGGTACGGATAAATTCCTCTTGTCAATAGAGTCGTATTATGCTACAAAAATATTCCCACTTATAAAGCACTAAATTATATTTTTATATGGATGCAATTTTTTTTGTTTTTAATTTTGTGCCTTAGTTTATTATTTGTTAATTGATTATGTGTAATCAAAATTAGTAAAAACAAATTAAAAGTTACTTACGGTTTGACGTTTACTTTAGATTCTAGCTCCCATTATTATTGTTCATTTTATATGTACACAAGAATACACTAATTATTAAAAAAACTACCAACAAACATCAGCTACTGACCAACACCAAGTAAAATCTAAGAGCTTCCCACTACAGGTGACATAAAAACTGCTGAAGCTTTCTATTATGTTTAGATGTCTGACTGAAGGTCAGTGCATCATAACTATCTTTCATTATTTATGCTGTAAGTTTCAAGAGCTGAAAATATCGCTCAGAAAACACAGAGTCTAGTCTTGGCTGTGACATATCAGAAAATAAACTCTCTTGAAGCTAACAAATCAATCAAACCATGACAACATTCATGACTAGCTGGGCTAGACGTTTTACTTGTTACTAATAAATTGTCATGACTAGCTGACCTAGGCCATAAACCGCAATGGGTTAACAATATTATAATAAACCAATTAACATTTCTGTATTGTTGAAATGTAGTTTTAGCTCTCATATTTAGCATATGGTTTTACAATTTTCCATCTTCATGGAAATCTGTCATCAATAGACACTGATTGTCTGCCTGATATAGTTAATATGTTTACAAAAACAAACATGTTGCCATTTCCACTTAAATGTATCAGTAAACACAATTCCTAAAACATCATCACATTCTTATCCTACTTGTTTCACGGGGAAATGAAGAATGTAAGGGGCACTCTATCTAGCACAAAAGTATTTATGAAACATAAATACAAGTAAAAACCTTTAAGAATTCAATAAAATTCTTATTGGAGCACAAGATTTTTTGGGAGAGTAGAAAAAGATTCTAGATATTGTACATAGGTAGAATATTGAGAACAACTTATTCAGTTAATGAATTTAAAAACCTAAGACTCATCTGTGGTTCTTCTATTCCATTACCAGGAACTGGGTTTAATAAAAACTATGGAGGTGTAAGGACATCCAGTGAGAACCTTCTGGACCCTTCCTTCACCAACTTCTAATTTACCACTACATACTCCAATTACTTTAATAAAGTGTACAAAAAAAACAATTTTCTTTACTTTTGGTAAATCTGGCAATTATTTCACAAACATTTCTTTGAATCCGAGGCATATCCAGAAAGTAAGTGTACTTAGTTATAACTGTATGAAACAACTGTGGGGTAATGTTTAATTTAAATAAATGATATTTCTATACCACAAATAACTTTTTTCCTTTATTTAAAATAAAGGAGAAAGTTATTTGTGGTATAGAGGTTTCATTTATTTAAATTTAAAGTGTTAAATCTTAAATCTTTTGTTCTTACAAACAGAGGGATATTATTTTCGACATATCGGTTACACTTCCGTGTATCCTGACTTCTCCGCAACGAGATTGGTTCAAGGTCAGTATGTTGAAAACTGTCGACGTAACACGTTTCGTGAATAATGTCAATCCCATCTCCTGTTAAGTACAAAATATGCTACATAATTAACGCAGCATCATTAAACACACTGTTTTTATTTTATTATTTTTTTAATGAAAATGGATGATACCACATATTTTGCCCTTCACAAAACTCGTTATCTCATAGATAGTTCTCAACGTATTATGACTTTGAACTGCTCTTGTTGTAGAGGGGAGAAGTCAGGCTACACGTAAGTGTCAAAAATAAAATCGCTCCGGCGGTGAGAGCCTCAGTACACTTTCTTTCTAGATACGCATCATATATAGTATTTTTATTTAAATAATGTACATTCTACATGCATGGTTGGTTGCAACAGTAATTTCTCTTCTAAAATAAGGTGAAAATAACTAATCAAAATATTTGTAAATTTAATTAACATTTTCATGATAATCTGAGCTATAATAAATAAAATTATTTTCGGTCTGTAATGGCTACCATCGATGACAACATAAATGTTGCTTTCCCTGCGAGGTATCAGCATCTGTGCTAGTTGTTTGTGTTTTGTTTATCGAAATCAAGACATTACTATATTGAGAAAGTAACAGGCTATAAATATTGTTTTGTCAGATATAGAATACAGGTTCGATATAAAAGTATTTATAAACTCGTCCATCATTCACAAGTTTGTGACATATTTATATGCCTTTCTGATAAGTGTCAAAACACTCTTTTTCATGAGAAAGTCAGCTTATTAAGTGAACAAGCTGAACGTGATTATGGTGTGTGTTGTTTTATCTTTACAAATAAAAAAACCATGAAAGAAATAAGAAAAAACACTAGTAACATAATAAACAAACATTAAAAAAGCTCACAGAATTTGGAAAAATTCAAGATAGCGAGAAAAAAACACCCATATAAAAGTTGCTTGTTGTAATCATCTTGAATTCACTGAATAAACTTTAAATAATTATTGTGTAA
This sequence comes from Prosapia bicincta, assembly GCA_036971475.1. Classification (NCBI taxonomy): domain Eukaryota; kingdom Metazoa; phylum Arthropoda; class Insecta; order Hemiptera; family Cercopidae; genus Prosapia; species Prosapia bicincta. The sequence continues at coordinate 219,080,629 of JBAIZL010000001.1, read as the reverse complement.
CTAAGTAAATACTTTTGAACTTACTTGCTGACGCATTTCGGAACAATCATTTCATATACGAAGTTGAGACTACTCTTCTAAATGAAACGATTGTTTTGAATAGCGTCAGCAAGTAAGTTCAAAAGTATCCATTTAGTTATACAATAACTACTTCTAGTTTACTCATTTAGAGAACAAATTTAGCAATACCTTTGACAATAAATACAAACCAACATCGATACAATGAATCCATGGATTCACACGCATTGTGTTAATACACGATTCATTTCATCTACTTAAAAGCAGGTTTTGTTTATTTTACATATTTTTTCTTACACTTATATCTCTTCTTACCTTTTAATTGTTATTTTTTATCTTGAAGCATTGAAAAAACTTATTAATTTCAGGTACTATTATATTAATAAAATAGTATTGAGACAAGATCAAGTTTTATAGAGTTTGTACTTAAAAATTTTAAATTTCGCTTACATATTACTATATTATTTTGATAAATTCGGTCTCTAAAGTTCTCAGATATTTTTATATTACAACCATCAGTTTCTTTGTGGCCATTGGTAAATAATCCTTTGTAGTAATTATGATAGGACTGGCCTATATAGATATTTAACTCTACAACTATGTCTATATTTTGTTATTGAACGGACTGGATAAAAATTGAAGCAGAAAGAAATGCTGCCTCCCTAGTTATATAACAGTACTATTAATATTGACTGATTCTGAGTTTATCCATTTTTGTTTGTAATCTTGCTTTAATTTTTTATGTTGTTTTTATTTTTATTTGCTGTAGACTTGCTTTTTGCATGACTTTTATGTTTGATTGTTTTCCAGAAGTGAATTCAACTCAACCCTACGACAAACTATAAACAGGGTAGTTGCAGTGCCTGAACTGTAGCATGTGGATGGTGTATGGTTTCCTTGAAACAGACCACCAATTTGTTAGATTCCACCTTAATGTTTCAGTGAGTGGAAACTGAAAAAAGGATAAATACTCTGTTATACAGTTTAGAACAAATTTATTGAGGCAAAATGAAATTGTATTTAGGAAAGGTTTGACAGTGCTGTTATGACATGTCATTTATTGAATGATGGCACAAACACAAAAATAAAATTTTTCTTAGCCTCACCTCTCTAAATTAATGCTTTTACTAATTATAAGAAATATCAACTTGCTTTAATAGTAGTATTTTTTTTTTACATTACTCTGGCTGTAGAATTTTTATTGTTTTTATATGATTATATTTTATGTTCTGAATTTTAACTTACCTTGTTTCTTAAAGTGGTTATTAGAACCAGTTTTTACTTTGTAACTTATAAAAGAAATGCACACAAAAATTTAATGCAGAGCTTCTAACACATTCTTCAGTTTAGTAAAATTCACGTAAATTTAGTCAAGTACATATCGAATGTAACGGAAAATGTTCACCTATAAAACCATTCCATTTTAATTTAGCGAAACCTTAACAACAGTTTTATAAAAACCTTTTCACTGCCCAGTCATATTAGTTTATCTTGTTTTATATGTAAATAGCGTGTATACTTGGACAGTTACTTTCCGGCATGATTATATATTGTGGTGTTATAGTTTGGATAAAATTTTATTTTCTATGTATATTGTTTACACTTATTACTTGTGATAATGTTTTTTATATTGTATCTTTAAAGTTAGTGTTTAGCTTATTTGGTAGTTTTACTTAAATTTAATTCAAAGTGTACTTATATTTAGTAATGAATAAACATTTTAACATTTATATGCAATTGTTTACGCAATACTTGCTGCAGTGTTTATGATCAGAAGAACAAATCCTTCACTATTCATACACAGTTCACACAATCCTCCCACATTATTTTGGAAGTGTTATTCTGTTTTTATAAAACTCCTTTTAGAGTTGAACCTCTCTAATTCATTACTTTTTGATTCGTCACCCTATTCCATATTTATCACAGTAACAACAAACATCGTCTGCACTGTCACGTAGTATATGCGACATCAGAAAAGAATTCTTTAGTACAAAAGAAAATGACAGACTTTTCATAAATAGATTTAAAATACCTTATTTTATCTTGCTAGTGTTATTGTTCTTACAAGGTACTGTAATATGTTTTTGTTGGGTCTTTTATGAAAATAGAGTAACATACTGTATTTGTAATTACAAACTGTACTGCAGGCTACTAGTGTTTTCTAGTGTTGTTGAGTTTTTTGACGGACATAAATCATGTACAATATAAGAATGTACATATAAATGGACAAAATAATTACATTGTATTCCTATTTATCTGTAATGTTTATCCACAATTACATGTTAATTTCATAACTTCTGTAATTCGTCTTCCTCTCAAATTCCACACTCCCTCGGCCCCGAACGTGACGAATTAAAGAGGTTCTACTGTAATTACTAGTCTATCAAAAACACATGTACAAACAATTGTCTAATTACTTTATTTGTGTCGTGAAAGCAAGATTATAGTTGTAATGATGAACTGAGAAGAAAAAAAAGCAGTTATAAACCAGACCCACTTGCTTGGCACATTCATTCCTTTTATGATTTTCTCTGAGAATATATTACCAAATAAAGCAATTATTGGATAGAATTTTGTAATATACCAACAAAATAGATATTGAAATGTAAGGCAGCGTATCTTGTCAGGTGCTATATATATATATATATATATATATATATATATATATATATAGATTTTTTGGACTAGGAGACTGACAGACTTACCTTGGTAAGAGTCCACACTGTAGTCTTGAAATAGAAACACATAAAAGCACTTAAACAATGATATATTTCAACCACACAGTGGTCTTTATCAATCGAAGAGAAAACACAAAAAGAAATATGAGAGAATGAAATAAAAATTTTAAAAAAATATATATATATATATATGTATATATATATATATATATATATATATATATATATATATATATATATATATATATTGTAACATTTTGAAGTAATATCTATATAAAAGGCACTTACCAAATTAAGATAAATATATATAAATAAATTCAGTATGTAAAAATTACTAAAATATACCAGGAACGAATTGTAAACATAACCTAAATTTCACTTGTATAGAAAATTCACACGGCCACATTTTAGATCTAATCACAAAATTTTATATAAAAGAAAAAAACACAAATCACTATTTATAATAAAATGTATTAGAAATAATTGATAGGTAACAATTTAAATAGAACTATGTAAAAATACACTTAAAACTTTCACACGGCAAGCTAGTGGAATGTGCTGTAGTAAACGATGTAACGGATTTGTGGAGTTGCGTGCGCATTGACCGGCAAAAGATATTCGTTTAAATATTTCTCGTTTTAAATATAATCTAAAACAGTTTTGGAGGTAAATGCAAAGAAATTTAAGTGCAGTTGTTAAGAAGAAGAAGTGTATCCGTAAAGAAGAAGAACATGACATCCGTAAAGCTGTACTTACAAGGAATAAACGAAAAAATAGCGGAAATTCACGATTTGGCCATTTTTTCTAACAAAGATAGCGTCAGTAAGCAGTTGGAACCAAGCATCGGAACGAGGAAGACGTATTCAGAATTGGCTGTAAAAATTTTATTTTTTTAACTAGTGCGGAAAGTGCAGTATCATATTTAAATCGTAATTACAGAGTAACAATAGGCCAAATAATTGAACTGATCAATTAAGAAGACATTATTCAGGAAATATATTTAATTAAGAACTAAAATAACTTGTAAAAATTTTAACTTGTAAAAATTGTAATTTAGATATTTTTTTGAAAGTGCCAACTCAAAATTTATTAGTCAAAATTTAGAAAACCCACCTATTTAACCCGAGATAAAGAGAGCTCAAGCTCAAATTGAAATAATTAAATCAATTTCAATTCATATTAAATTTTATAACTAAACTTCTTGCTGCCATAACAAAATTTAGACTTAGGCTAATAAAGCTTAATTGTTGTAATTCTTTGTAGAGGAAATAAGAAATTTTAATTAGTAAGTGACTTTGTAAAGGATAACAAGGAATGTCATTTTAAGATATTAAAAGTTTATTGTAACAAAAAGCAGCATTGAATTGTTATTTCTTTTAAATTATAAATTTTATTAAGACTTGTATAAAACAAAATTACAAATTATTACATTTGGCGCCCAACGTGGGGCTCGATTATAAAAATTTTTAAGAATTAACCTTAAGGCACTTTAGATAAGATTATTAATTAAATATTTGTATTAATATTGTTTACTTTTCAGGACTTTGCAACCATAAGTCAATAATTTTTATTTTCAAAATTTAAATAGAATAAAGGGGAATTTTGAAATTTTAGATAAAGAAATAAAAAAAAAATGGAATCTGAAACAGGTACATATAATTTAAGGAGGGAGAAAGCGAAAAAAACAGAAAAATTAGAGGAATATAACAAACATAGTAGGTCTAGGAAGGGTACAGAAATTGAGGAAGCTGCAAAAGGAAAATATGTGACATTAAAAGAAAAAATAGATGAAAAAGAGGAAGAAGCTACAATAGGCCTAATAGAATTGGAAGAAGGGACAAGCCTAGAAATACAAGAGACAGAAACGGAAGGCACAGAAATGCCTATAGAAGAGAGTGAGGTGGAAACCCAAGTAGATGAGGCTAGGGGATTACCACTGATGCAAACCCAACAGAAAAAGGGAAATAATGAGAATGAAGATTTAAGGGAGATGATGAGATCTCTCATGGAAATGAGCCGAAAAGGAAAAGAGGAGATGAAAGAAATGAGTGAGAATATGAATAGACAATTAGATAAGATGGACGAATTAAAAAAGGAATTAAAGGAGAATATAAACGAAGTAAAAGGAGAGATAAAGGAGGAAAATAAGGAGATGAGAGAAGAGATGAACAGAGGATTTGCCTCAAGTAGGTTGGAAATGAATAGGTTGGATAAGAAATTCGAAAGCCTAAAGGAAGAAAATAGGAGAATGATAGAGGATATGAGGGAACAGTTGAGAACAGAGAATAATGATGTAGTAGGAGTTATGAGAAGAGACTTAGAGGAGAAGATAAAGGAGAATTTAGAGGAAACAAAAGAAATAATAGCTGATGTGACAGAGATTAATAAGAAATAGATAGAGAAGGTAGAAAAAATGACAATACAGAACAGGGAAGAGTTAAGAGTTTTAAATAGGGAGATAGCTATTGAGAAAAACAATAATAATGATAGAATTGACCGATTGGAAACAGAAGGAAGGAGGAATAATGAGAAACAAGGGGAATTGACCCAGAGAATGGAAAAGGTAGAAAAGAAGGTGGAAGAAAATAAAGGAGGAGAAGGCCTAAGGATAATACAGGTGTCATGCGGGAATCAGGAGGAGATGCCAAAATTTAATGGTAGGAATGGGAACCCTATGGAGTTCCTAAAAAGACTGGATAGGTATGTGGAAAGAAAATTTGGATGTAGGACAGGGGAAGGATTTGAAAATGAATGGAGAGGAATCATAGATAGAGCCTTGGAAGTAGGAGCGGCAAGATGGTGGGAATCAATTAGAGAGGAGGTGGAAAATTTCGCGGATTTACAAGACAGGTTTATAGAAAGATACTGGGCCAAAGAAATACAGGAAGGCATCAAAGAGAGAATAGAAAATGAAAGGTATATAGAGGGAAATGGAAGAGCCAGAGCAGATTATTTCATAGAAAGAGTCATAGTTTTAAAGAACATGACACCACCGCAAAATGAGGAAGAGATAGTCCGGAGATTAAGCCGGCATTTTAATGAAAGGATACAGTTGTCAAGAAGAGTACAAAATATAAAAACGATCCGAGAGATGGAAAGGATGCTAAATGAGGAGGATATAGAGGAGAGAAATAAGGAAATAAGACAGAGAAACAGGGGACCATGGAATAGGCCTACCCCTAGAGAGGAACAGAATGGAAATAGATTTCCACCCAGAAGGGGTGAGGAAGGGATGAGACAGCAGGGAAATAGAAGATTTCCAGGACCAGGAGAATTGTATAGAAGGAATGAATATAGAAGTGAAGGACGGCCATATGTCCAGTTTTTTAACAGAAGAATAGATAATCATATGAGGGGGAATAGTGAACCAAGACCAGGGCAGGAAAATAATCGAGAAAATAGAGGAGACAGGAATTACAGAACAAATGACAGGAGCCAGAAGGAAATAAATCAGATAGAGACAAGGAGATGTGTGGGGACAAGGAAGGAGGATGGTGCACATAGTCAAACGGAAAACTAGAGAACACTGGTATCGTCGCCTTGGATCAGGAAAAGGAGCATCAAACAGAACAAATGAGGTTGCCAGTGATAAAATTTGATAAAAGCTCCTACGATAAAATTAAGTTAACTATAAATAATGTATTAATCAGTAGAAAATTTTTAGAACAAGAAGATGAGGAGAGAAATTATAATTTAGGAATTGAAAAAAAAATAATAAACCCAGAGATAGAGATTAAGATGGAAGATACAAGTTTACTAGCATTAATAGACACAGGCAGTAACGTAACATGTATCCAGGAGAAATGGATGTTAGAGAATAAAAATAAAATAGGAAAAATAGAAATCTTACCAATAAAAAATTTAACCATTCGGACTGCAACAAATAAGAAAACTAAAAAGATAAACAAAATGATCATGGTAATAGGAGAAATAGGAGGGGTAAAATATCCGTTTCAATGCCTAGTGGTGCCAGGCTTATTGAGAAAATTTATTATAGGTACGGATATGTTGATGGATGTGGAGGCACAACTTGATTTTGGAAAATGGGAGATGGAGTTTAAATATGAAAACAAATTATATAAATCAAAAATGAGTGTAGATGGGCAGACAAAATTTAAAGGGGAGATGAATAATTTTGAAAATGAGATGGAGGAGGAATTGAGTTGTGATGAACAGGAAGGAATGAATGATATGGAAAAATGGGAAGAATTTGAAACTTTTGGAAACCAGAGTCAAAATTATATTAAAATTGTACAAGAGAAGGGAGAGATAAAAAAAGAGGATATTTTTGAAAGAATAGGGAATGAAGAGGTAACTGAGGAACAAAGACAGGAGATGAGTGATTTAATAGAAAAGTATAAAGAAGTATTTTCAGACCAGCCCGGTTTATGCACTGCATATAAACATAAGATTAAAGTTAGGGAAGATGTACCATTTTACCAAAGAAATTACCCAATTCCTACAAAGTACCAAGATCAGGTACAAAAAGAGATAGAGAAAATGTTGAGGTTAGGTATAATTGAAAGAAGTACTAGTCCATATATTAATCCAATAGTCCCAGTCATCAAAACCAATGGGAAAGTTAGATTATGTTTAGATGCAAGAAAACTAAATGAAATTATAATTCCGGATTATGATTGCTATAGAGGAATAAATGAGATTCTACACAGAGCAAAGAGAGTTAATTGGTTGAGTACCATGGACCTCACTAACAGTTTCTGGCAGGTTGAATTGGAAAAGGAGTCAAGAAAATATACTGCATTCCAACATAGAGGGAAAACATACCAGTTTGTTGTTACACCCTATGGATTGAAAACATCTCTAGCAGCATTGGCAAGAGCTATGGACAGTATTATGAGGGAGGAATTAGAAGATTTCACCTTAATATATGTAGATGATATAGTCTGTATGTCTGAGACATTTGAGGAGCATAAAAAACACCTAGAAAAGATCTTCCAAATTTTTTTAAAAAACAACATGACCATTAAATTTGATAAATCAGAGTTCTGTAGAAAAGATATTTCATTCTTAGGATATAGATTGACTACAAATGGAGTAAAAATGGATGAAGAGAAGGTTAGAGCTATATTAGAATTTCCCTCACCTAAAAATCCTCGACAGTTAAAAGGTTTTATTGGAATGGCTAATTATTATAATAAATTTATAGAAAAATATTCAGAATTTGTACAACCATTATTAAAATTATTATCTAATAGAAACAAATTTATTTGGACAGAAGAGGAGGAACGAAATTTTATTAAATTAAAGAAAAAATTTTTGGAAACAAATGTACTTACTCACCCAGATTACAAAAAAACATTTTACCTACAAACAGATGCCAGTGAATATGCCATAGGAGGACACATCTATCAGATTGATGAAAAGGGGAAGAAAAAGGCAGTAATGTTTATGAGCCGCACATTAAAAGGAAGTGAAGTTAAATATTATACCACTGAGAAGGAATTACTTGCTATATTGTTTTGTCTGCAGAAAGCAAGACAGATCATCCTAGGAAGAAAAATTGTGATCCAGACTGACCATCAGGCCTTAACTTTTATTAAGACTTGTAAAATTTTAAATTCAAGATTGCATAGATGGATATTACTAATGCAAGAGTATGATTATACTATTGAACACTGTAAAGGAAAAGAAAATGTAGTTGCAGACCTATTGAGCAGGAACCCTTGTGACAAAAATAAGTTTGAAAGAAGAGACCAAAATTCAGAATTACAAATAAATTATATAGAAAGAGTTATGGATATGGAAATGTGTACAAAATTTAAAGAATTTAGTAAATTACAAGTAGAAGATTTGGAAGTTAGAGAAATAAAAGAAAACATTCAAAATTATCCTCAAAATTATAAAATTATTAATAACTTAGTATACAAAAGAAATAGGGAAAGTTGGAAAATAGTAGTACCAAAGGGAATGATTAAAGAAATAGTGGGTACTTGTCATGAATATTACCTGCATGCGGGAGCTAAGAAATGTCATACCATATTATCAGAGAGCTTCACTTGGAAGAAGATGGGAAAAAGCATTAGGGGAATTATTAAAACATGTAATATTTGTCAAAGAGCTAAAAATGTAACCCAAGGTAATTTTGGAGAGATGAAAGGGATCCAAGTGGAAAAACCAAAGGAGCAATTGTCAATTGATTTTATAGGACCATTTCAAAGAACTGTAGGAGGCTATAAGTATTTATTAGTAATGTTAGATGTATTTACAAAATTCGTTCAAATCTATAAATTGAAAAAGGCAACCACAGGGGAGGCAATTAAATGTTTAGAAAATTATATAGAAAATTTCGGGAGAGTAGAAAGAATACAGACTGATCATGGAACCCAGTTTAATAATAAGAAATGGCTGGAGTATATAAAAAATAGAGAAATGAAACCAATATTTTCTCCAATAAGGAGGCCACAAAGCAATATCGTTGAGAGGGTGAATAAGGAGATCATTAGATGTTTGAGAACATATTGTCATCATAACCATAGAGAATGGGGAAAGTATGTAGAGGTTATTAACCAGGCAATTAATGAAATTCCTCATGAGACTACAGGATACACACCTAACCAGCTACAACTAGGAATTCAGGATGAAAGGTTTTGGCAAAAGGAAATAAAAAATTTTGGCTGGAGTTCAAAATTAATAAATTTAGAAAGACATTTAGAAATTGCTAGGAGTAGAATTAAGAAAAAGGCTCATAAGAGAGCAGAGAAATTTAATAAAACTCATAAAATAGAAGAATTAAATGTTGGGGACAAGGTATTAGTAAAAGAAAATTGGCAACCACAGGGTATAAGAGGTGAGATGGCAAAATTATTTTATGTATATGATGGACCTTATGTGATCACCAAGAAATATGGCAAAGCGACTTATGAAATCAAAGATGCTAGAAGCAATAAAATTAGAGGAATTTTCCATATTAGCTTGTTAAAGAAATTTTATGAACCAAGGGAGGCACACCAGGGAGAATCAGATAAATTTCAGGTAGAACCAATTAAATAAATAACGGGAGAAGTCGAGAGAAAGGAAAATAACAAGGGATAATAAGATGGTAACAACAGGAATGTCTCAGGATATAAAAGTATTAGGAGAAGGAAGCGAATGTAGGAGGGATAGATAACAAATAAACCGGAAATGACAATAGACCAGAAATAACTTAATAATTAAACAAACACTTGAAAAAAAAATATAAAGAAATAAAAAAATATGTAAATAAAAATAAAATAGGAAGGGATGAATGAATAAGAACAAGGACCTAACCTACAAACAACCTAGACATGCTATGACTCGGTTAGGCTAAAATTAAAAAAAAAAGGAACACTGTGTCAGAAGATAGATTATATAGATAAATAAAAAGACTTATGATTGGAAAGATTCCATTCTATTAAATTTAAAATAAAGAAAGAAAAAGAAAAAGTTTATAAAATAGACTCTAAGAATCAGAAAATGATTAATGTACGAGATGTTAAGAGTAAGAGTATTGTTGGTTAAATGTTAATTGTTAATTTATTGTATTGTTAGTAGTTAAGTATATCATATGTAATTAGATGGCAGCAGACAAGCAAGAAGGATAGAGTAAGAGTTTACTCCCAAAATGTGAAAATTGAGATAAAAAAAGGAATTTCGGAATCAAAATTTTTTTTTATCTAAATTTGGGGACTATGTAACATTTTGAAGTAATATCTATATAAAAGGCACTTACCAAATTAAGATAAATATATATAAATAAATTCAGTATGTAAAAATTACTAAAATATACCAGGAACGAATTGTAAACATAACCTAAATTTCACTTGTATAGAAAATTCACACGGCCACATTTTAGATCTAATCACAAAATTTTATATAAAAGAAAAAAACACAAATCACTATTTATAATAAAATGTATTAGAAATAATTGATAGGTAACAATTTAAATAGAACTATGTAAAAATACACTTAAAACTTTCACACGGCAAGCTAGTGGAATGTGCTGTAGTAAACGATGTAACGGATTTGTGGAGTTGCGTGCGCATTGACCGGCAAAAGATATTCGTTTAAATATTTCTCGTTTTAAATATAATCTAAAACAGTTTTGGAGGTAAATGCAAAGAAATTTAAGTGCAGTTGTTAAGAAGAAGAAGTGTATCCGTAAAGAAGAAGAACATGACATCCGTAAAGCTGTACTTACAAGGAATAAACGAAAAAATAGCGGAAATTCACGATTTGGCCATTTTTTCTAACAAAGATAGCGTCAGTAAGCAGTTGGAACCAAGCATCGGAACGAGGAAGACGTATTCAGAATTGGCTGTAAAAATTTTATTTTTTTAACTAGTGCGGAAAGTGCAGTATCATATTTAAATCGTAATTACAGAGTAACAATAGGCCAAATAATTGAACTGATCAATTAAGAAGACATTATTCAGGAAATATATTTAATTAAGAACTAAAATAACTTGTAAAAATTTTAACTTGTAAAAATTGTAATTTAGATATTTTTTTGAAAGTGCCAACTCAAAATTTATTAGTCAAAATTTAGAAAACCCACCTATTTAACCCGAGATAAAGAGAGCTCAAGCTCAAATTGAAATAATTAAATCAATTTCAATTCATATTAAATTTTATAACTAAACTTCTTGCTGCCATAACAAAATTTAGACTTAGGCTAATAAAGCTTAATTGTTGTAATTCTTTGTAGAGGAAATAAGAAATTTTAATTAGTAAGTGACTTTGTAAAGGATAACAAGGAATGTCATTTTAAGATATTAAAAGTTTATTGTAACAAAAAGCAGCATTGAATTGTTATTTCTTTTAAATTATAAATTTTATTAAGACTTGTATAAAACAAAATTACAAATTATTACAATATATATATATATAGTTTTGGTTGGTAAAGATTATTTAGATTTTTTGGACTAGGAGACTGACAGATTTACCTTAGTAAGAGTCCACTCTGTAGTCTTGAAATATTGAAATAGAAACACATAAAAGCACTTAACCAATGATATATTTCAACCACACAGTGGTCTTTGTCAATCAAAGAGAAAACACAAAAAGAAATATGAGAGAATGAAATAAAATAAATATAAGTTGTCGTAAGAGTCCACTCTGTAGTCTTGAAATATTGAAATAGAAACACATAAAAGCACTTAACCAATGATATATTTTAACCACACAGTGGTCTTTGTCAATCAATTTATATTTATTTTATTTCATTCTCTCATATTTCTTTTTGTGTTTTCTCTTCGATTGACAAAGACCACTGTGTGGTTGAAATATATCATTGTTTAAGTGCTTTTATGTGTTTCTATTTCAAGACTACAGAGTGGACTCTTACCAAGGTAAGTCTGTCAGTCTCCTAGTCCAAAAAATCTATATATATATCCATCTTTCTTCTAAATTACTAATAAAGGTTTTATATACTATATCTCAGTATATTGTCTTAATCTCAGAGCTTTCCCATGGTCGCAGTAGCTTTTCTATGGTCACTGAGCCTTCCTATGGCCACAGTGCTCTTGATGTGGTCACAGTACATTGCCATAGTTACAGAGCCTTGCCATGGTTAATGCAGATGCTATTTAGTCTTTACTACACGATTTGCACTGCGTTTTCTTAGTAGAATATCATTATAGAAGTCATATAAAACTAATGTAATATTTGGATTGTAGTAAAGTGCACTTATTAGAAGAGCCTTAATGGAGTTCATAATATTGGATTTGTGTTTAAAGGTCAGTATTTTTTACAAATGTTTAGTACTATTATTTTAATAATTCCGTATATTACACTTAAAATTGTGCTCATTACAATAAATCATATATATATTGTAACATTTTGGAATAGCAAGTAAGAAAGGCACTATGTATAATATAATAAAAATATGTAAGTAAATTCAAACCATAAAATAACCGATTATGAAAAAGGAGTAAATGTAAACATAACCTAAATTGGCAAAATCGTAACATTTAATCACAAGTTTAGAACAATAACCACTATAAAAAAACAATATAATAGAAACAATTTCATGTGTAACAGTTTGAAAAGAACACTAAAACAATGTAAATAAAAGTAAAAGCCTTTAAGTGTTAAGAAAGTGAAACCATTTTAGATTGCACAAAAGTTGACCAAAACTGGATGACTAACGTATTAAGTGAGGTGCGCGCGTATGGTGAATAGAACGGCTGATAAATTTAAACTTAGTCGTGAGATATAATATTTAAATGCAGTTACCTGCAAAGATATTAAAATCTAGTTATTAAGAACATGAAATGTACCAAAGGCAGTGAATACAGCATCCGTAAAGCCGGTAACAACAATTAAAAAAAAAGGAAATAGTTGGTTTAGCCATTTTTAAATGCATGGCTTAGCGTCACTTCAGTTGCACAAACCTACTCAAACAAGACAGACGTCTTTCAGAATTGATAAATAAAATTTAACGAATTCAAACCTAGTGTGGGAGTGTTAGTCTTGAATTCAATTAACACTACAAAATACTTTCAAGAAAATTAATTAAAACTATTTATTTAAAAAGATCTTATTAAATATTTTGATAAAGGTTGAAAAGTGGAATCTGCAATCTAAAACACTTAAGTATCTAGGCTAGATCCATTACTACATTTTGAAATTTTGCATCAGACATTTATAAAAGAAAAGAAACCAGTGAATTTATTATAAAATTAAACTATGAAAGAAAACATTTAGAAAGAATATTAAGGAACAATTTTACTTAGAAATAAATTAATTTGTAACATAGTTTATAACATTTATAGCTTAGATTTTTTTTGTTCTTTTACTTTAGAGTGCCAAATAAGATTTCTTTATTCAAAATTTAAAACCCACCAGATAACCCGAGATTAAGAGAGCTTGTGCTAAACCAAAATTAAAATCAATTTAGGCTAAATTAAATAAAAACTGTTGCTGCCCAAAAGAGAAATACAATTTAGAGTAATAAGAATTATTGTAATAGAGGAAACTTATAGTAAATTTGTAAAACCTAAAAAAAGGGGGGAAAATTGTAATTTATTAAGAGAACTTATAATACACATTTAAATAGATATGCACCTAGCTTATTAAAATCATTTATAAAATTTAAAACAACCATTATTAGGTTTAAACAATATGTTAACACACACACATATATTAAAATTTTTTTTATATATATGTTTACTTGTAACTCCAATTACTTAATTCATGAATGGTGATATATTGGTTTATAACTATGTATATATCTTACTAACAGCACACGAATACACTATCATTCTATTAAAATTAATTCATTTTTAATAATTATCACCTATTTTTACATAATTTTGAATGCTTCAGGTGGCCAACATTCCCAACGTGGTATTCGTGTTGGTAGTTATGATCCTGACGATCCGAATCAAGGCGGGGGAAAGCGCCCGACAGTTCTGCCAAACCAAAGAGTATCAACAATTAGCCATAGTTATAATGAGAAGACAATGCTGCTCAGTTCTGATGATGAATTTCAATGAATGTACGACTAGGTGTTATTATTTAATGCAAAATAATTGTAAGTAGGTGTGTTAATTGTATTAGTAGCCTACTCAATGTAATACAGGTCAATGGCATATATTCAGGCTAAAGTTGTGTTTTTAGTCGCTGAACTTGTAACATAGTATTTCTTGAAACAAATGTATTAAGATAATTAAGGAAAGGCAATGGTCAATTTTATAAATTAGTTTGAGTGTAAACTCATGGCTAGAAACATTTTGTTGAAGTTTTTGTTTAATATTTCCCCTCTTGTGTTGTCATATTTGTCCTTATGTTTCTCTGATGATCAAGATAGGACATTTTAAACAGCGTATTCTGCTTGAAAAGCGAATGATAATCTCCAGACGAAATATCTTGTAAAAGCAATTTTATAATTTATTATAAATATTAAATTAATTGTAATTCATGTTTATTTGAGCCCTCAAAATAAGTATTAAATAATCATAAACCGGTTGAATATCGAGTCAAATTAGTTAATTTAATTTGTGCAACGTTCAGCAACTAGTTTGTTTGAGTCCAACTTGAGGAAGAGGGCTTATTCTGAAGTTGTCCTTATTAACGTACAGAAGAATGGTATCAACATTAAAAATGGTTTTGATAAGTTATGTAGTATGTATAAGCCATTGTTGTATAAATCAAAAATATCCAAGAATTAGTTATGGTTACCTTATATGGTTGATCCTTTTGTTGTTGTTTGTGTATGTTTTATTTGTAAATAATGTTGTTCTCTTGGTCTTATTACTGTTATAAATTCTTTTTTAGATGATTTTATGACTCACTACTTTAGTGGGTTATTTTAAAATTTGATTCAGTTTTTTAAAATTATTGTAGTAGGTGTACTTGTACTTTATATGCGTATTTATTTATAAGCCGTGTTATATTGTTTTCAGACTTAATAAGGGCAACAAACTAGTTACAAAAACGTTGCACTGATTAAATAAACTTCTTTGACTTGATATTCAACCAGTTAATCATTATTTAATATTAAATTAGTTGTGATAAATAAAAAGTACCTGTTGTATGATTCTTCACAGTTTTTATGTTTAATGTAATAAAATTAACATAAAACCTCGAAACATTGCGGTTTGCTCACTGTTAATAATTTTACTTTCTAGTTTGTGGAATGCATTTCTGTTTAATAATTTTACTTTCTAGTTACTGAAATTCATTTCTGTTTAATAATTTTACTTTCTAGTTCAATTCTTTCAACGTTCTCTCCTGTCATTGGAGTAATATAGGTTGTAAACAAGCAATTGATAAATGCAACAGGAATAGCTTTTTGGTTAGAACATCATTTTCAGTTCCTTTAACTAATTAATATTCAACCATTTTAGATAAGGTACAGATTTAGCTTCTATATATACTCGTTAATATTGTCATAGACCACCAGAATAAATCTATATTTTTACATGCACACTAGAAAAATGATAAATTGTTTAGCATTTTTTTAAGTTAGTCTGAAACTATTTTCATTTTTGCATTTCATATTTGCTAAAGGTAAAAAACACATAAAAGGTCCTTAGTCTATGGTGGCTCATATAAGCAGGGTTACCTCCCTGAAGTAGAGATATTCTATATCAGATAACTCTTTAGTATGTGAATATTCTCTTTTTCTATTTATTTTTTAAAATACTGTTAATCATCCATAACTAGGGACGCTAATTCATTCAAGAATTTTACAAATTATCCAAAAAATTGTTTAATTATATTTAGCATACAGAAAGAGGTCCTAGTATGTTTTTTATAGGTTTATTGAAATAAATAAGCTACAAAATGAAATGCATACTATTTACAACATATTTTTAAATTTACAAAAAGATAATACATTTTTTTAGGTTAAAAAAAATTATTTAGGCGTAGATATAAAATCTGTCATTTTTAATGTTTATGTGCTAACCTTCCATTTTTCTCTCATAAAATATTGTAAATATCCTAAACGCACATCGTTTGTAAATGAAAACTGATAGCGGTTTTCAACATATGATAATAAATTGCTATCAGTATATGTAAGTTATAAGTGCTAACAACACTGTTGTTTTATCTCTTTTGCTCCTGTTTTTAAACCTTACTTCTTACTTCAGCCAACGCCCATCCTTGGCCTCTCAGCCATCCGATGCCGTGCCTCCCAGTATAATGTAGCGAGTCTTTCCCTGGACTCCTCGTGAAAGATTATCCTTCAGGCCATCACAAGTTTTTTTAAACCGATTGATATGTTTGTTTATACTGCTTGATGGAAGATGTTTATGGAATCTATTTGTCATTGTATAAATTCCTAAATCCTTTATTTAGGAGTTGACTATTTAATCAGTAACATGTAACACTTATTAAATGTTTCAGTTATGTTCATTTCCATTCTAATAATGAATTGGAACAACCTCTATAATGACCTTTTGAACTCGTTTTGTACATGTTGTTTAATTATTCACTAAGAAATTAAGACTTCAAGTAAATATATATTGTTATATACCACTATGTTCAGAATAAAATGAATAACGGTAATATGAGGTTTGTATGTTGAAAACTTGAAGTTTAAATTCAGTAGGCCTGATAAAATGCCGTTTTTATGGTTTTTTTATTATAGAAAAAATATTATATTTAGATTTGTTGATGAAATAGCACTTTCATTATGATGAATTATAGTCATTTTAAGCCCAAAGTAACACTGAATACAAATATATGCGTAAGTAGTATTACAAAAATCTATTTGTAATATTTATTATAAAAAATCTAAAACTATGCACATGCATAAGAATGGTATACCTACTACAATACTCAGTTGCAACTAGGTTTGAATGTGACATAATAGTTCACTTTGATGTAATTATTTTAAAACAAAAGCAAATTGCACTCGCTGTATTTACAAAAGTAGAAACCACAAAAAATATGTAAGTCTAAATATAAATTATTGAATAATGTCATTTAGGCCTATTAAAATTTGTTTAGGCTGAAATTATTTACACATACTCCTTTATTTGGCCTCTTGAAAAACATTTCAATTAATTGTTTATAGTTTTTGACAGTATGAAACTTTTCAAAGTAAATGTTTGTATGTAATCCCGGGTTATTTGGGCAAGTCACGCAGTAGGCCTCAGCCCACATGTTGTAAGCCTATTAGAAATCACTATATGTATATAAGAATATATGTCAGAACTAAAACAAAAGCAAAACACTAAATAAATAAAGGAGATAATGAATAAGGATAAGTTCACATAAATAGCAATCTATCAATCAAGCCAGATGTCTGAAGCTTACTGTGCAGTACATTGTATATAACTGGAACCAGTTGTTTATTTACAGAAAAATTGATGATAAATAGGCCCAATCAGCGTTATAGATATAAACATTGCCTTCTCATAACACAGCAAATGAACATTTTACACATTATCATTAAGTAAGACATTCTAAAGTATGTAATAGTAGAAAATATGTCCGACTGAGTCCGACAGTGGAGAGAAACGGGATTTTTAGTGATGTCAGACTCGGTTACAAAGTTAATAGAAAACTTCCAGCACTAGCAGTAGCTATTGTAGGTATCTCTTAGTTTGTTCTGAAAGAAAATAAACTTTATTTTTTAATATTAAGCAGAATATAATACTAGTAATACTATTAAGCAGAAAAAAATTGAAATATAGATGTTATATTATTTTTACCATAGAAATATTCCAAATCTCATTCCATTTTTAAAGAAAAAGTACTTAATGGTTGTGATAAGTTCTAAATTTATTTTTAAAATAATACATATTTCAAGTCTGATGTAGAATATATATATATTTTTATAATATAAAGTTATTTTAATTTTGTTAATCTTAATATTTTAATTTTTTTCATTAAAGAGTAGCTTTATAACTGATAGTTTCTCACTAATTAACCATTAAAAATGTTCGAAGAAACTAATTTTAAAAAAAATTAATTATTCCATATAACTTTTACCCTATTTGAAAGACATGATCTGAAGATATTTATTTTGTCCAATTATGTGCTCAAAAGCAATTTAAGGCTTCTAGCAAAAATGGAAACTTAGAGACATCATTTTAAGAAAAAATTGTAATTACAAACTTAATTAATATATGAAGTTGAGTCACTGATAAAGATCGCTACATAGCAATCAAAAACGTTTGTCTCAGTAAGTTTTTACAAATTTAAAGCTCGGCTAGTCAAAAAGTGATTAACTAATTAATGTAATTGACAAACTTCGAAGATGGTCTATGATTGTTTTGAGAGAAATGTAAATACATTTTTTTCTATTACATTGATTATGTGTAGTTGAAACATTGCATGCATTGTTGTTAGGGAAAAGGGCAACAAATTCAAACATCAGAGTTCAAAAGTATTTATCTTTTTGTAAAAATGAACATACTGTGTATACAACCCTAGTGGGAAGTTTCATATAGTTGTCATTAAAGTTTATTTAAGGGCTACATTATTTCATTTTTATTATAAAATCCAGTACCGTTTATAATTATGTGATTGGACTAGAGATGATTGCTCGTATTACTAATGTTAGTTAAAGCCTGTGTAATTCTGAAAAATTATTTTTATTGCCTTCAATCTTTCTTCAACATTCAAAGTTTTTCTCCTACTAGAGATTCGACAGATCGGATTTAGGCATATTTTTTTAAAGAAAATATCATTGAATCATTGTTACTTTCACTATTTTTCTATATTTCATTTAAAGTGACAAAATATGTAGACAGAAATGAGTTGATAACATGTTCACACTGACATTACTCAAAACTACACAGGTGCCAGCACAATGGTACCTGGTATAGACTATAAAAGTTGTAAATTACAATGATGGATTGGCACTGATGAAGAAAAGCCAAATATACTATGAGAAGTAACAAGTCTTGTGAACCAAAGACAAACTATTTTCCAACATCTTTTATAATATAACCCATAAAATGCAACATTACCTCTTAATCAATATAATTCGTGTAAACCATGATTAAGTCACTGAAGCTCTGATATTTGTAAGATAGGACTCTAAAGATTAAAATTATATAATAGCCAATAATTTTATTTTTTATGAAATCTTGAATAGTTATTTTCAGTTTCTAAACAGTAGAAGCCTATCCTGATTTATTAAAAATAATTATTAAAGTAACTTTTTTTAATGTTCCCTTACTGCTTAAGGAAGTCTGCATACTGTTACATAGTTTTTTTTCTGTTTATTAAAATCATAAGAAGCCGAAACTGATAGACCTGTGTTTTGTAAAAGTAAATAAATCTAACACTACATGGATTAGATTAGTATTTTAATAAGCAGTTTAATTATTGCCCAGTTCTCACTTTCAGCTTTTTTGTTTGTCAGAATTATGTTTGAATAAAACATATTAAAAAAAAAATTTACAGGTTAGAAATATTTCATCAAAAATCTCTAAAAATGTTGAACAATATGTGTTATTCTTACCATAAATATGTCATCCTATTTATTGTCTTGGGAAAAGAAGTTTTTAAAGAATACTAATTTAACCAATTTATGTATTTTAACACATTTGTTGTGACAAAAAATACCAAAATCTGAAAGGGTAATCAGATAAATCTCTTTTTAACCATGACAGTTATGGTAGTCCTTAAAATATTTAAAAAAATTAAAATAATCATCAAATGACACTATTTAAGTTACCTTATGGTGTCTTTTAGTCATTGTTACATTGTTCCATGTAATTTTTTCCTAAATTGGTTGTGTAATTATAAATTATTGTAAATATGATTAGAATAAAGTAAATATAGTCTTTCCAAGTATCCTCTTCAATATTCAATCTGAAATTTCACTATATTATAGTGGCTTAGTGATCGGTAATGGCAACTGGGTCTCAATTTGTTTGTTAGAATAATGTTTACAGTATGTCTATGAAGTTCCAGGTATTGAAGGATTTATTTTTATGGAAAATTTATCTAAAAACTTTAAAACATTATTTATAATCACTAAGCACCAACTACTACAAATAAATTAACACAGGAAAAGAAGGTTAAAACCCGAGTAACAGTTTCAGTCACACTGGTAATGGTATGCAATACGCACAAACCAATAATCACCACTACCACAGACAAGTTATAAGGGTGGTTATTGTTGACGTATTTGGTTTCCAGGATTTCAGTATATTGTAGTAATAGTGATGTGGGATACAAGAAAGACAAAATTTGTCGGTCTGATATTTTTTAAAAACATTATTATGTTAAATATAGTTAAGTATTTATTTTAAGTATTTGATAATTTTATTTTTGTAAACTTTATGTATATTTGAGATTAAGCTGTTTATTTAATGTGATAAATGTATTTATAGCCTAAAGTAAAATATTGTTAATTATTAGAATTCTCATATAAAAAAATTACAAGCCTATATAAAAGTTTAAATGATATTATTGCAAGGTAAAGCGCTGGATTATAGAAATATATAATATTAGCACATTAAGTATGTTTAATTGGTACACTTGTAATATAAAATATATTACATTTTATTTACCTTGGTATTTAATAATGATTTTTCCCACTAAAGCTTTCAGCTCAGCACTAAATATTTTTTACTAATAAAAATATATATCATTATTTTAATGATTTACCATTTAATTAATGACATTTTTAGTATTCCTTTTTCCTTTATCTCTGGGTTGTCCCAACACCAGTTCCATAAGTAGATCTTCTCATGTGACTTAACTTACCTACAGAACTGTAGAGGCAGTGTTGGAGAAGACTCGTTATGTCAGTTGCTCTTGGCTTTTATTATACAATCACCATTTAGGTTGAGTCATTTAATATTGTATAAACTTAGAAATGTCATATTTGACTTGATTTTGGTAATTTACTTTATGGATCTAGAAGGTCAAGTTTTTCTTGGTTATACTTTGAAACTTCAAATGACACCAAACTTCACAAAACAAACTTGAAAAGACCTTCCAAAATTAAATTACTTAAAATCACACTGAAATCATAAACTTATATAAAAATAAAGAAATAAATGGTGTAGTATTTTGCATTAGTCACATGAACAAATGGCATACGATCAACTAAATGGACAAACAATTACTGAATATTATATAAAACCTACAAGACATATTTGAATAAAGTCAAAGAGATATGAGTGACCATATTGTCGGATGAAACATGTTGATAACAGGATGTAAGTCAACATACCGCTCAACTGATTTCTCAGAATTACAATACTTGTGAACATTTTTGTTTGGCCTGTGATATTGAATGCATATTTTGTTACATGGCAAATTAAATGATAGGAATAAGCAAAGAGATGATTACACGTACAATGTATTTATACAATTCTGTGTCTGTTTCTGAGTAAAATGTTAGTAGCCAAATGATACCATTGAATGTGATCACACTATGCGGAGGCTACTATGTGTGTGCTGATGATCCCAAGTAGTGCCACTTGGCTGTTTGGCAAATGTGAAATTCTTATTTTTGTCTGTTTTATTACACAGCAGTTATCTTTTGCATTGTTAAGTCTTTTGATAGTTTGTATGTATTAGTTTTAGTCTTTGTTTTTAGTTATCATTATTAGTGTGTGAATATACAGATTTTATAGTTAGTAAAATGAATAGAATCTCCTGTACAGCTAATCATATGACCATTAGGAAAATTGATACAAAATTAAATTCTGACTGAATTAAATTGAAATATAATGAAATACAACAAATATATGAGTGGTCTTGTCAGGCAGAACCAAATTCTTAAGTTAGCTCTGCTGTGGCTCGGCTGCTACTAGCTAGTCTGTGTACTACAACACGACTCTTGCATTCCTCCTGCCGCAATTCTAGACTGTGATGTCTGACTCTAAGCCCAACGTTTGCAAAACGTGTACAGCTGTATGTTTTGGGGTACCGCTTCATTAAGTGTTGTTCTTAATGTATGTGATTTCTACACAGAATGAATAACTCCTATTAACCTCCTACACATACCGTACAATTTTCTGTAAAAGCACCCTACCACCTAAACTGAAAAAATGTGTGGTCTTTCCTGCGTGCTATTTGACAAAATTGGATGGTCTTGAAAGAGGTGAAACATTTTTTTTCTTGCAGTCAGTAGTTGACTTTAATTAATATTGCTTATTTAACACCGCCTGGGAGGTTTTTTATGTTTTATTTTACTCACTACAGGAAGCATGATGGTCGCACACAATAGTTACACTTGAAAATATATATATATATATATATATATATATATATATATATATATATATATATATATGCTTAACAACAGTAGCTACACAATGAACTTGACAATTGGCAGCGAGAGACTGACTAGAATAGCATAACCAAAGACAAGTGCTATTAGAACAGTTAGAACTACAAGAAAACTAATGTTTGCAGAAAAGCATTGAGTCCTTCCCCCCCCCCTCGCCATCACTCGCTGTAAGAAAGTCAGAGCGGAACATAGAGTGCGCCAGTTATACTCATTCAAGAGTAACAAAATACATTTGTATAATAAAACCTTTGACAATATTATAAAAATGTTAGTTCTAAATTTATTTCTGCTGTTTCTACTTAATATTAATATCTATAAAAATTAATGTTTGTATGGATGTTATAGAAGCCTAATGCCCTTAACAGAAGTTAATGAAATTTGGAGGGTGTGTTTAAACATATTCCCAAGATGGTTCCTGTGAAGTTTGGTGTAAATCCATCAACAGGGCACCACCCAAGAGGCTTAGGATGGTTCAAAAACCAATGAATGTATATGTGTATGTATCTTATGGGTGCTTAAATCGCTGAACAGAAGTTCATAAAATTTAGAGGGATTGTTAAACATATTCCCAGGATGGTTCATATGAGGTTTGGTGTAGATCCATTAACAGGGCTCCCTGTAGGACCCCAGAGGCATACGATGTGTGTATGTGTGCTATAGGGCGCCTAAACCCCTGAACAGAAGTTGATGAAATTTTGACTCTTTCCGCCCTAGGGGCTTAAGATGGTTCAAACACTGATTTATGTATTTTATGAATGCCTAAACCGCTGAACAGAAATTTATGAAATTTAGAGGAATTGTTTGACATATTCCCAGGATGGTTTGTTTGAGGTTTGGTATAGATCCATTAACAGGGCACTGCCCCAGAGCCTTAGGATGGTTCAAAAACCGATGTAAGTATGTATCTTATGATCGCCTAAACCTCAAATTTTAATGAAATTTTGAGAGATTGTTTAACATATTTCCAGGATGGTTTTTGTTAAGTTTGGTGTAGATGCATCTACAGGGCTCCGCTCTAGTTGCATAGGATGGTTCAAAAACTGATGTTTATATATTGTAACATTTTGGAATAGCAAGTAAGAAAGGCACTATGTATAATATAATATAAATATGTAAGTAAATTCAAACCATAAAATAACCAATTATGAAAAAAGAGAAAAATGTAAACATAACTTAAAATTGGTAAAATCGTAACATTTAATCACAAGTTTAGAACAATAACCACTATAAAAAAAACAATATAATAGAAACAATTTAATGTGTAACAGTTTGAAAAGAACACTAAAACAATGTAAATAAAAGTAAAAGCCTGTATGTGTTAAGAAAGTGAAACCAGTTTTAGATTACAAAAATGAACCAAGACGGTCTGGCTAAAGTATTCAGTGAAGTGCGCGCATTGTGAATAGAACAGCTGATAATTTAAACGTAGTCGGAAGAAATAATATTTAAATGCAGTTACCTGCAAAGAAATTAAAATCTAGTTATTAAGAACATGAAACGTACCGAAGGCAGTGAATACAGCATCCGTAAAGCCGGTAACAACAATTAAAAAAAGGAAATAGTTGGTTTAGCCATTTTTAAATGCGTGGCTTAGCGTCGCTTCAGTTGCCCACACCTCCTCAAACAAGACAGACGTACTTCAGAATTGGCCAATAAAATCTAACGAATTTAAACCTAGTGCGGGAATGTTAGTCTCGAATTCAATTAACAGTACAAAATACTTTCAAGAAAATTAATTGAAACTATTTATTTAGCAAGATCTTATTAATTATTTTGATAAAGGCCGAAAAGTGGAATCTGCAATCTAAAACACTTAAGTATCTAGGCTAGATCCAGTACTACATTTTTGAAATTTTGCAATCAAACATTTATAAAAGAAAAGAAACCAGTGAATTTATTATAAAATCAAACTATAAAAGAAAACATTTAGAAAGAATATTAAGGGACAAGTTTACTTAGAAATAAATTAATTTGTAACATAATTTATAACATTTATAGCTTAGATTTTTTTTTGTTCTTGTACTTAAGAGTGCAAATAAGATTTCATTATTCAAAATTGAAAACCTACCAGATAACCCGAGATTAAGAGAGCTTGTGCTAAACCAAAATTAAAATCAATTTAGGCTAAATTAAATAAAAACTGTTGCTGCCAAAAGAGAAATACAATTTAGAGTAATAAGACTTATTATAATAGAGGAAACTTATAGTAAATTTGTAAAACCTAAAAAAAAAAGAAAAAAAATTGTAATTTATTAATAGAACTTATAATTGCTAAGAAATTGTTTTAAATGATACATTAAACTTGTTATAAAAAAGAAAGCTCTAGAATATTTATTTGTCTTAAAATAAATTAGAAAATTTACTAACCTACCTTGAACGAAATAATTGAGAAATTTTTATTAAAGAATCAATTTTTGAAAAAATACATTTTAAAGAATCATTCATTCTTAATAATATAAAAATAAAAAGAGAAAACTTACAATATATATGTGTGTGTGTGTGTTTGTATTCGTCTTATGAACGCCTAAACCGCTGAATATAAGTTAGTGAAGTTTGGAGGGATTGTTTAACATATTCCCAAGATACTTCATGTTAGGTTTGGTGTATATCCAACCAAAGGGCTCCGCCCTCAGAGGCTGAGGATGGTTCAAAAACTGATGTATATATGTGTGTGTGTCTTATGGACATCTAACCCCCTCTAAACAGAAATTAATATAAATTAGAGGGATTATTTAACTTATTCCCAAGGTGGTTTGTGTGACATTTGGTGTAGATCCATCCACAGGGCTTCCCCCCAAAGGTTTAGGATGGTTTAAAAACCAATTTATATATGTATGTATCTTATGGACGGCTAAACCACTATACAGAAGTTGATGAAATTTAAAGGGTTTGCTTAACATACTCCCACGATGGTGCGGGTGAAGTTTGGTGTAGATCCATCCAATGGCTCCGCCCCACAGCCTTGTGATTGTTCAAAAACTGATGTATGTATATATGTGTGTACATAATATCTTATGAAAGCTTAAACCGCTGAACAGAAGTTAATGAAATTTGAGGAATTGTTTAACATATTCCCAGGATTGTTTGTGTCCAAGTTTGGTGTAAATCCATCTACAGGGCTCTGCCCCAAAGGCTTAGAATGGTTCAGTGTACAGCCTTCCATCAGTCTAATGTTAAAATGTATATCTATACTACCATTACTAAAATAAATTATAAAGATTATGTAAGAATAAAAATGCATTATTAATTATTTTAATCTATTTATAATAGCTAATTTCTATGTACAATTATTGCTATCACACTTATTGATATTAAAAGTAGGATCCCCAATAATATTCTTGCAAAATATGAATCAACCAAAGCTGTTCAATGGTATCAGAATAACCACAAAAAAACTGACACCCATCTTGATCCAGGCAGAAATCAGAGGTAGGAAGTTCAAAGGAGAGATGGTTTTAATTCCACGAATACCGATGATTTCATCAGATCTACCTATTGATTTCAAACAACTACAATTTCCTTTGCGACTTAAACGCAATTATGTAAATAATTATATTATTTCTATTCAACCAAAACTAATTACTAATTTTTTTGGTACGAGGCCTGGAGCATCCACTCCACTCTAAGGACGGCTCTAGTGTAACATATTAATAATTGTTCCAATATTTTAGTGTAAAACTAGTAGCTCAAGTTGTAGATAGGATGACAACAAAAATTATTATTTTTCTATGAACTTGCTTATATAAATTAGTATGTAAATTTTCTGAAATTCAAAATCGGTAATTTTTTGAATTTTATTTTTACAGATTGTTTTAAACATCATTACTTTTGAAAACAGGTGGTTTTTTCAACAACATACTACTTAGTTGTCATATCTATATGAGTAAAATATGCTTTTCTTAAAATGTAGTTTTATTCCTTAGATGTAAACACAGTAAAAAGTATTATATACTCTAAAACACTTGTAAATATTTACAAACTTGTCTATAGTAGCACTTACTTATATTTGTTTAGGACGGCCATTTCAGGAGATGTGTCCTATTGTCCACTCAGACCGTACCTGATCTCAAGGTTTTCTTAGGTTAGGGTGGGGTTGAAATATTATAGTGGTATGGGTGTACTTTGCGAGTGTTAGGAGTTATGATGTCAAAAAGTGTGTGTGAGTTATAATGTAATTGTGTATTGAGTATGTATGAGGGTGTATTTTGAAGTATCTGTATATTTCTTATTGTTCGGTTGTGTAACGTTAGTTATTTCTGTGTTGTCTATGAAGAATTTGTAGGTTAGATGTTATGTTTATGTAGTCATGTTTTGTGGAGTTGAGATGATCGGTGAAGGTTGATTGATAATTATTATTTGTTAGTGAGTTTATATGTTCTTGGTAGCGTGGTAAAAAGACCTCCCTGCCTGTTCGTATTTAAAAAAAACTGTGGCACGAACTGCAAGTTAGTTTGTAAACTCCAACGGCGTTGTAAATGTCGTTGATTTTTTGTTGGGTTTGAATTGTTTATTAAGAGTGTTGTGTATGGAGTAGGCCATTTTGTAGGTGTATTTTCGTAGTTTGTGGGTTTTGGATGAACTGTATGGTATTAATAAGTATTATATGGGATTGTCGTGTTGTGTATTCGTATTTGGATTATTGACTTTTTTTTAGGAACTTGTATAATTTGTCAATCATTGTTGTGTTGTAACCGATAGTTTGTGATGTATGTTTTATGGTATTTAACTCTTGGCAGTTTTCTTCTTTGTCTAACGGCCTTCAAGCAGGTGATATATCATGGTGTTTTAAGCAGCTAGTTTATGTTGGTGTGGGTCGTTTGAGGAGATGTGAATGGTAGTATTGCTACTGGTGGGTTTTCCGTATATGTTAAATCTATGTGTTTGTTTGTCTGTAAGTTTAATTGTAAGGTCTAGGTAGTTAAGAGAGTTTTGTTGTTCTGTTTCGATTTTGTATGTTAGTTTTAGGTGTATGGAGTTAAGGTGTATTAAAAATATGTGTGCTCGGCGTGTGTTACCTTTGTATTATGTTATGATATTGTTGACGTATCTATACCAGTAAATTATGTTATCTGAGTATTTTTATTGTTGTGTAAGATGTGGTTTTATACAATATGGTCTATGGTTATTTCTGCTAAGATGCTAGCTATGGGGGAACCTATAGGTAGGCCATCTTTCTGATTGTAGACATGTGTCATATTAGTAACCTGTGTTGGGTGTTTTTAAGGCTATGTATTTTTTTGTTATGTATTAATTTAATTTTGTTTTCTGTGTCTGTAATTAGTGTGTTGGTGAAATTTACTACTTCTAGCAGTTCGATGTAGCCTAGTTCCATTGTAAGCTGTTGGTATAAGTGATAAGCAATTTCATTGAGATCGTTTTTTTGCTTTTATCATTGTTTTATGGTGTTTTTAATGTAGTAAATAATTACACAAAAACCTCTTAACCACAAACTTTCTTTATTTTACCCTTATGTCCATTTCAGATACCAAGTAACCATCTTCAGAGGGATAACATACAAAGACTGTAGAAGTCTTTGTATATTATCCATCTGAGGATGGTTACTTGGTAACTGAAATGTACATAAGGGTAAAATAAAGAAAGTTTGTGGTTAAGAGGTTTTTGTGTATTTATTAATTAATTTAACCACAGTATATTCCTAATAAATAGCTCTAATGTAGTGTTTGAGCTTGGTGTGTGGCTTTTGTGGCAGCTGGGGTATTTTTATTTTTAATGTGTATTTTGGCGTAATTATATATTTTAAGCACTGTATATTGAAGGAAATATGAAAGGAAAATTTTGTTACCTTGTTGTATGTTGTGGTAATGATGCTGGTGTTGTGTAGGTGGCAACACTGAATTAGCTACAAAAAGGTGATTACCAGTGAAGGTCACGTATAAGTGAACATTATCAAGTACTATTGTAATGTTTTATGTGATTATTATTATATTAAAAAGGTAATATCTCTTTACTACTTGGTGTCTTAATTACTTTAATTGGAACGTACGTACAGAACATGGTGTCAGGTGAATTTTG
This sequence comes from Prosapia bicincta, assembly GCA_036971475.1. Taxonomy (NCBI): domain Eukaryota; kingdom Metazoa; phylum Arthropoda; class Insecta; order Hemiptera; family Cercopidae; genus Prosapia; species Prosapia bicincta. The sequence continues at coordinate 219,052,204 of JBAIZL010000001.1, read as the reverse complement.
ACTCAAGTTATACAATTTTAACTGAAGCGCAGTATAACCTCAACATTATTGTTACGTTAATCGTCACTAAGGTTAGTAATTTGATTTTTAATTTCCAATAAGTGGATAATAATGGAATTTAAACCGCCAAAAGAGATGAGTTTTTCAGGTAGTTTACCAGAAAACTGGAGGAGGTGGAAACAGAAATTTAATAATTACATGCTAGCCACTGAGAAAGTTAAAAAAAATTCACAAACTAAAACTGCAATACTCCTTAGTCTTATTGGAGATGCGGGGTTAGAAGTTTATAATACTTTTAAGTTTGATACTGATGAAGATAAGACTGAATATGACATAGTTTAAAAAAATTTGATACCCATTGTTCGGTTAAACCAAATGTTGTGTTTGAACGACATAAATTTTTGAAGTGTCGTAGACAACAAGGTCAAACTATTGATTAGTTATGTGACTACATTAAGGACTCTGGCCTCAACATGTGAATTTGAAACTCAGGAAGAAGGTCTTATTAGAGACCAAGTAGTTTTAAATATTGAGGACAATGACCTTCAAGAACGAGTTCTAAGAGAAAAAGATATAAATTTAACTCGGGTCATAGAGTTAATTAAAGTTAATGAGAGTAGTAAAGAGCAAGTGAAAGAAATTAAAGGGGAAATGTTGGTCAATACTGTGAAGACCTGTGAAAAGAAACGTCATGATAAAAACAACTATAAAAGTTATAATAAAAAATCATTTGACAGTACATATGATCAAACATCTAAAGAATATTCGTGTAAAAAATGTGGATATCAACACAGATATGGGAAATGTCCAGCGCTTGGTAAGCATTGTAAAAAATGCAATCAATTAAATCATTTTGCAGTGGGTTGCAAAAATAAAAAATACATTATGTCAATGATGATGATAAGGGTAGTAGCTCTGATAGTGATGACTCTTTTGTGATTGATTGTGTTCAATCTAGTAAATCACAGCCTAAAGAATGGTGTTGTGTGGTTGAAGTTCAAGGAAGTAATATTAAGTTCAAACTTGACACAGGTTCAGATGTTATTCTACTGACAAAGACGAATTTAATGGATATAGGTGTTAATAGGATAAAGAAAACAACAATAAAGCTTATAGCATATGGTGGAAATAAGATTAACACTATAGGTAAAGTAAAGTTGAGTTGTAAGCTACTTAAAAGCAATAAATCTGTTATATTAAAATTTATTGTAGTTGATGAACCATCTGATAGACCCATTTTAGGTTTACAATCATGTACCGTGCTGGGTCTTATTAAGAAAATAGATTCAATCAGTAAAACTAACTTTATCAGTTCTAATATTGATGTGTTTAGTGGCACTGGAAAGATAAAGAATTATAAGTGTATTTCCATTAATCCTGATGCAGTACCCACATTGAAACCTCCTCGAAGAGAGGCATTAATGATTAAGGATCGACTTAAAAGTAAATTAAAGTAACTAGAAGCTGATGGTATTATATCTAAAGTTGAAGACACACCTGTGTGGGTTAGTAATCTAGTGATATTAGAGAAGAAGGACGGAAGTCTACGCCTTTGTCTTCACCCTAAGGACCTTAATAAATTTATAATTAGAGAGCCAGCGCTACTTCCTTCAGTTCAGGATGTGAGTGCACAGTTATCAGGAAATTCTGTCTTTTCTGTGTTAGATCTAAAAGATGGATTTTATAATATTGAATTGGATAACGCTTCTCCAGATCTTTGTGGCTTTGCTACACCATTTGGAGTGTATAAATTTTTAAGGCTACCGTTTGGAGTATCTGTAGCCCCTGAAGAGTTTCAAAAAATTAATATGAGGAATTTTGGTGACATTCCTAACGTAATAATATATTTTTATGATTTATTGATAAAAGCAAAATGTCAGAAGGAACATGATAAAACAATGAAAGCTGTTTTAGATAGAGCACGTCAGTTAAACGTAAAATTTAATGCTTCAAAGACTCAATTTCGTATTAATGAAGTTAAGTTTTTGGGATTTGTATTTAATAGTGATGGTATGAAAATAGATCCCTCTAGAGTTGAAGCTATAAATCAAGTTAAAATACCTACTTGTAACAAAGAGCTGTTGAGATTTCATGGACTTCTAAATTATCTTAGAGCTTTTATTCCTAATTTTGCTGAGATTACAGCACGTTTCAGAGAACTGATGAAAAAGAATGTTGAATGGCTATGGACGAAACATCATACTGATTTATTGAATAAAATAAAGTTGCTTATCACTGAGGCTCCAATTCTTAGCTGTTTTGATCCAACAAAAAAAATTACAATAGAGTGTGATGCATCTAAACATGCATTAGGATGTTGTATATTACAGGAGAACAAGCCAGTGGCTTATGCATTGAGAGCTTTGAATAATGCAGAAGTAAATTACGCTCAGATAGAGAAAGAAATCCTAAGTCTTGTATATTCAACTCAAAAGTTCCATCTTTATATTTATGGACGAACTGTTAGTGTTAGAACAGATCACCGTCCATTAGTATCTCTTCTTAAGAAAAGGATTTCACAAATTGGATCCAATAGACTTCAAAGAATGGCTCTTAAGCTAGTGAAATGTGATCTTGATTTGTTTCACATTCCTGGAAAAGAAATGTATATTTCTGATCTAATGTCTCTTTACTACTTGGTGTATTAATTATTTTAATTGGAACTACATACAGAACATGGTGTCAGGTGTGGGGTTAGAACATCATAACACGCCTCTGTCTGGTTTGAGGGCTAGTCCAGCTCAAATTATTATGAGTCGTCAACTGCGATTCACAATACCTACAACGTTCTGCAATCTAAAACCACATTGTGTATATATAAGAGATGAGAAAGTGTTGAAACAGAAAATAACGAAGCAATTTTATGACAGAACATCCAATACTAATCAGATATTTCAAGTGGGTGATAATGTGCTCTACATTAAAAATCAGCAGTGGCATCCAGCGGTGGTAGTAAAACCACATACATCTCCTCGTTCATATATATTAAAAACAAATGATGGTTCAGTAATGCGTCGGAATTCTGTGTACATAAAACCATCTAAGTTAAAGGAACCTTCCTCTACAGTGCTGAACGCATCAGATGAGCACTGTAGGGAGTCAGTTTTAGTACCAACCATTGATCACTGACAAGTGAAGAGTAATTTACCATTGCCTGTGATGGCATCTTCAGATGCTTCTTCATCTAATAAAAATACTTCATCTCAAGATGTTTTAGTATCATCAGCAAGTCCTAATTGAGTAAGAAGAAGTGGTAGAGTGGTAAAAGCACCAGAAAAATTAAACCTTTAATTTTATCAAATTTAAACTTTCTAATTTCCATGAGTTATCTAATTTTTCCTGTTAATTCCTTATTCGTGATTTTTTCTAACTTTAAGGTTGAGTTGTATAACTTGGAAGGGAGATGTTGTGTAGGTGGCAACACTGAATTAGCTACAAAAAGGTGATTACCAGTGAAGGTCACGTATGTGAACATTATTAAGTACTATTGTAATGTTTTATGTGATTATTATTATATTAAAAAGATAATGTCTCTTTACTACTTGGTGTATTAATTATTTTAATTGGAACTTATGTACAGAACAGCTCGGCTAGCAACATTCATACTTGTTGATTCCATCTTCACATGAGCTACTAGTTTTCACTAAAACACTTGTAAATCTCTACAAGGGCTCTTGTAGAGCTCCCTCTGCATGTCTTGGATCTGGCTAGGCACTGTCTCAAAAACACTAACTTTTTGTTTAATGAACAGTTTTAGAGGCAACTTGATGGTGCCCCTATGGGATATTCACTTTCTCCAGCTGTAGCCAATATTTTTATGACGTTCTTTGAGCAAGACGCCCTGAATGATGCTTTTCTCAGGCCTAAAGCTTGGTTTTGTTATGTAGATGACGTCTTTATGATTTGGCAACATGGTGGCACAGAACTTGATAAGTTTCTTACGTACCTCAACTCTCGCCACTCCAGGATATTTTTCACTTTGGAACTGGAGAGTGATGGCTGCTTGCTGTTTCTGGACGTCTTGGTTAGGAAGGGTCAGAATGGTTGTGTTCACCATTCAATCTACAGAAAACCGACTCATACCAATAGATATCTTAACGCTGAGTCATATCACCACCCATCTCAGATCCAGGCTGTCGCTGACACGCTCTTCTCTCGGTCTCACAAGTTAACAGACATCGATTCTAGGGACCAGGAACTTATTACTATGAGAGAGGTGCTTAGAAGCAATGGCTATAAGGAATGTGCCATTAATAAAGCGTTACACCGCCAAAGTGCCCTTCCTGTTAATGTGGATGAAAAAGAGACTGAGAAAGCTGGTACTGTTAAACTGCCCTTTATTAAAGGAACCACTGACAGGATTGGCAGACTCTTTAGGAGGCATGGTTTACATTCCGTTTACAAGCCTTACCTCACCATCAACAAGGTTGTTGGTAACGCCAAAGATAAGATCTTCTTGGAAAACCATGGCGTTTACAGCGTTTCTTGTGGAGTTTGTAAGAAATCGTACATTGGCCAAACGAACAGACGTATCTCAACTAGGCTTGAGGAGCACAAACTGGGCCTTAAAAACATTACCAACATCCTCAGGAATTACTAAGATCAAGTAATTCCTTAGTAGTTCCTTAATTTCCTTAGTAATTCCTGAGGATGTTGGTAATGTCAACAACGAAAAGCTTTGAGTGTATTATCCTCAAAGGTATAATACTAAATTAGTATGTATGTCCATGTATGTGTGTTTCGTAACTTGATTTGGGGTTTAAGTGGCTTATGGCGTTCATTGAAACGTGTGTTGAATGATCTACCGGTTTGGCTGATATAAAAGCTGGGACACTCCTTACATGCTATTTCGTATATATAGGATATATTGTATTTGTTGTAGAAAAGGGTTTTCGTAGTGTTCGTTATTTGTTATGTTGTTATAGCTTTTTAGTGTCTTTTTAATAATTGAGCGGTTATTGACTACTAATAACTAGCGGTTAGGTATAACTAGTGTTCTAGAGTTGTTATATTTCAGCGGTTGAGCTGTATAATGTTTATAGTTAGCCGTGCATGTTGTAGCATCAATAAAAATCTTGATTTTTCGAATCTATTAAAATTTTGAAACCTTATAATATCTCGACTTGAAGTAAATTACATGTAAAATAAAATTTGTTCTAGAATTTTTATTAAAATTTACTTTACATAAATTAGTGCGTGTTGTAACATTTACAAAGTTCTGATCTAGTAGTAGTATTTTTATTACAGTTATTTTATAGCAGAAATTTTAAACAGCAATTACGTTACTGAAAACAATATATTTGTAAAATAATGTTTATACAGTATAAATAGTTATGAGAGTTTACAATCTGCACAGATTGTAATTTGCAATGGCGTTTTTTTTTATCTATGAGTTCCATCGAATGGCCAAGAAAAATAGAACGTTAAAAGTTAGTTGCTATTGTACTATTTTATTTAATTTAGACCAACTTCTGAAAAAATTTTAGTGAATATATTGCTGACGGTTAAATTTCATTATTGCGTATTACCTTTGGTCTTATTTTGAGAAAGGACATTTTAGTGTTAGGAGCTGTGTAAATTAGAAAATGTAAACTTTTTGAAAGTAGTTGGTTTTATATAACTTGAAAATATATTGGTCAGTCATTCGAGGTTTACATTAAAGGTATAAATTTCGATTATAAAAACTTATTTCATTCGGTATCAAGCTGGCTAGTTATCCTAAAAAATCATCACAAAACCCAAACAAAAAATCAAAAATGGCAGGAACGGATGATTTGAGAGTAAGTATAGATTTAAGTTTTATTACTTGAAAACGTTATTAATAATACATTTATCTAGATTCAAGTTAGTCTAGTTGTTGGTGTTTACCATTACTCTTAAACGTTAATTTTTAGTGAGCATATTTTCATTTTTCAAGATTGTAATAGAGACAGTGTTTTTAAATAACAAACATTATTTAACACTCCTGGCATAGTTATTCAGCAAGCCTCCATTATATCTTTTCCCTCAACATTTAATTTTGTATATATTGGTTCTACATATCTTACTGATATTATAACATAAACTACACCTAGTGATGTAGGAACAACATAGGAAAATAATAAAACTTGGTTAAAATACCCTTGGCAGGATTTAAATTTTGGATGCCTCTTAGGTCCAAGAGTTTTTCTCACTCTTAAATAATAATTTTCTCCTAAAAAAATAATCTTTATAATACCAAAATAGAATAATACCATGCTAATAGGGGATAAAATGCTTAATATTATGACCTTAGGAAATCAGGTAAAAATATAGTCTTAATGACGTTGGTTAAACAACTTTTTTTTGTTTTTAAATTACTTATTTTAATGTGTAGAACATTAATATAAACTTTTTTTTCTTTGGAATATATGGAAAGTTACTTTTGTCCACATTTTAAATGTTAGGCTGTAATGGGATGTAGGCCTGTAGCGTAAACTGGGCGCGCAGTAGCACTGTACTACGTCTAGATTTGGTTGTAATTTTATACAACACTATATACCTATGCAGCTTGGGAGCTGCAAGGAGAAAGTGGTTTGGCTGGCAGGTATATACACCAGAGGATATCAGAAGATTCAGCATCAGGGGGGTACTTAATTTCTGCAAAGAGGTAGGTATCCACTAAGCTAGTCCTGGGGCAGGGATGGGAAGAGAGTACAAAGGCTGCAGCTAAGTGCTCTACACCGATAAGGTCCCTCCGAGTTTTAGTAATAATAATAATAAAATATACCTATATTAAAATATACCTACAAAGTATCCAGTCAGGATAGATTTGGTTTATTTTATTCAATTTTACTATCTACCTGTATTAAAATATACCTACAAAGTATTCAGTCAGGATAGATTTGGTAAATATTTAGACTTATTGCTGATTCAGTAAATTACAACCAAATCTTTCCTGACTGGATACTTCATAGGTATATTTTGATATAGGTAGATAATAATGTTGAATAAAATTATAACCAAATCTATCCTGACTCAGGGCTTTGTCAAGAGGGGACCAGAACTACAGGTCGGGGGGGGGGCTTCTGTTTGTTCACCCCTGTGGAAAATATTGAATTTTCACCACTCTAAAACTTTTGTTTTAAGCATAAGCAACATAAAAAAGAATCAAATTGAAACCAAATCTGTGTATTTATGTCATAGTAAACTAGGCTGTTTATTACTTTTCGACAATTTTAATATTTCCCCTTAATTATCAATTGTCAAGTAACTTCAATGCTTATTTTGTTATATCTTAAGGAGGCAACTTAAAAACTTCGTATTTTACCGCAAAGAGAAATGTTAAGATTTTTAAAAATTAATGACACATTAAAAAAATTGCTAACATTTTAATACTACTTAAAGCCTAATAAAGCTCTTATAGCTGGAAACTTTAGACACAAATTAAAGTAATAAACGCATGTATTATATCCAACGGAAGATAGCACTTTTAGAATAATATAGTCTATTACAGTCCACTCACTAGAGGAAATACTGACTCAAAGAATTCAATTTACAAGTATGCTAAATGTTATTTTCTATTGTCGGTTGTATTACCCTACACCTAAATTGCAGTTAAACATATAATATTTTTCTTGTAATTTTTAATTTTTTCTTATGCTATATTTTAATGCAGGTATATACTAATGTTGTATAATATTATAATCAAAAGTTAAATATTTAGATTTTAAGTTTAGTATTGAAATAAATTTACTTTGACGTAGTGCAGTGCGCTGTAGCTACTGTGCGGCCGGTTCACGCTATACGTGCTATTAGACTAACATAAAAAATATGCAAAAAAATTAACTTTTTGTATTTTCTGTGTAAAAAAGTAAATGATTATCATTATGTTATGATCTACGCATTAAAATAAGTTATTAAAAAAAAATTAACAATATCAATAAGACTTGTTTGGGCTATACATGCCATTACAGCCTAACATTAAAAATGTGAAGATAAATCACTTTCTGTATTTTAGGCAGAAAAAAAGTTCGAGTTCTACACATTGAAACGAGTAATTTAAAAACAAAATAAGGTCCAAAAACCAATGTCATTAAGACTATATGTTTACTGGAAATCATTTAGTACCTTAATTTTGTATTTTTGTTGCAATAAGTAAATATCCCAAGTGTATGTATAGACTGATATAGCAGTAATCTTGTTTGATCTGATTCATCTTCAAAAAGTATACCGAAATAGAAATTACATCACTTGCCAGCAAGTTGAATTATTTAACAAATAATGTAATTTTGTTTTTTTCTTATAACCAAATCCATCCAAACTCTATACTTTATACCAATATTCCAATGTAATAAAACCTAGACCAAAGTAAAATAAAGTAAGGTATTTATTTCCTGTTCCGCCATAATCGGTTTTAGCAAAAAAATGTATATGTTCCAATGCTAAAAGTTATCAGGAATACGAAAAAATTATAAAAACACACCACAAAAATTGAAATATTGGAAATAATAATTCCTCCCCTTCCACAGCACATCTAAAACATTACAAATTCAACGTTTTGGTCTCATTTTTTTACACAGTAACTCGCAAAATGTAATTAAAATTGTTGGTGACTCCCAATAAATTAAAAATTGTTGAAAAAATATACTTTAGCACATCAATTTGTCACTGCTTTCCACGATAAGTTCTATCGTTTTTAGGCCAAAGTTAGAAATAAAAGATGTGTAAGTGTTCAATGCAATATTATCTGTTTTGTGCGAGGAATAGGATCTGTAAGTATTTTGTTCTTTTGAGTCATTTGGTGACTTATTACTGCCAAAAAGAAGACGTGTGTGAGAGTTTTATAATTCTTCAAGGTGTGTGTGTGTGCCAGGTGAAATGTGGTGCTAATAAGGCTTTGATTTTTTCTTAATTTGTAATTTGTTGGTATTCAACAGCAAGTTTAATTACATTTTAAAGCAATTTGCAAGTTATTAATCAAAATAATAAAGCCAAAATGTTAAATTAGTAACGTTTTACATGTGCCGTGGTGGGGAGGGTTTCTATTTTCCAAAATGTTTAATTTTTGGGACGTGGGCGGAAGTTTCATAATTATTTTTTATTTCTGATGGCTTTCTGCATCAAGAGAAAACAAAACACAGCGTACAACTTCTTGCTTAGAAAAAAATATTCATATCATACAGTTTCAATAATCACTATTAAACAAACAAATAAAAAGTAATAAAATTAATATGCACTAAATCTCTTATTTTATTATGATACGAAACACCCATAATACATCGCTGAATGTGAGATGCCTGTTAGTTTTGCTACATCGAGTGTAATCTTGCGTTTGTTTAGAGCCATGCTGCCAAGTCGAGAACAGGATACGCTACTGTAGTTGTATGAAAATAATATCAACTAAATATGAATTATAACCTGCAGGTCCGTTTGTTAAGTGATTTTTGGTACCTTTTGAATTTTCTATTATTCAGACACAATTTATAAATTCTTCTGATAAGGAAACAAATTATTAAAAAAATAGTGTAAAGTATATTTTCCCTAAAAGTTTCCCAGAAAGCCAAGAATTTCCCCTAATCCTAGATCGCCAGATCGGACATATTCTGTAGCCCTGAAAAGGTTAAACTAAATTTGGTTATAAAAAAAAGGAAATTAACTTTAGTATAATGTTGATTAGTCAACTTATCAACCAGTAAAGTGGCTAAAAGTAATATTTTGTATACAGTTGTACATCACTGCACTTGATATGAAGGTAGAGCTTTAGAACAGGTGGGAATTTAAGTAATGATATGAAATGGTATTTTCTTTTGAAACTCAAATTTATCTGAATTAAACGCTTTGTTAAAACACACAAGGAAAAAAGGAATAAAATTTCCGGTATTTATTTCCCATGCCCACGTGTACAATTTTAGGGAAAAAAATTATACTGGCCGATGCAGAAAGTCATCAGGGTTACAAAAAAATTATTACAACTCTCCCTCGCGTCCCAAAAATTTACAATTTTGCAAAATTGTAACTCCCCCTCCCCCAAACATGGTGTTAATATTGCTGGTAAAAATGCACATTTCCCACCCCAAATACAATGAATATTAAATGAATCAAAAACATGTCCTGAAGCTATATTGCTATGGATGGTTAATTATTTATACCTATGAAGTATCCAGTCAGGATAGATTTGGTTATAATATTATAGTTTCAACAAAAGTACACATGTGAGCCTAGAATAGAGCTCACGTGATGACACTCGGCAAACAGTATTAGTCCATGGAAGTAGACGTCTAATTGATAATGTTGTATAAAATTACAACCAAATCTATCCTGACTGGACACTTTATAGGTATATTTTAAGATCGGTATATAGTGATGTATAAAATTACAGCCACATCTATCCTAACTGAAGACTTTATAGATTTATTTAAATATACGTTGTAACATTTTGGAATAGCAAGTAAGAAAGGCAGTAGGTATAATATAATATAAATATGTAAGTAAATTCAAACCATAAAATAACCAATTATGAAAAAAGAGAAAAATGTAAACATAACCTATATTGGCAAAATCGTAATATTTAATCACAAGTTTATAACAATAACCAATATAATAGAAACAATTTAATGTGTAACAGTTTGAAAAGAACACTAAAACAATGTAAATATAAGTAAAAGCCTTTAAGTGTTAAGAAAGTGAATTGTTTTAAGATTGCACAAATAGACCAAACAGGATGGCTAGCACATTGTGAATAGAACGGCTGATAATTTAAACTTAGTCGGAAGAAATAATATTTAAATGCAGTCACCTGCAAAGAAATTAAAATCTAGTTATTAAGAACATGAAATGTACGAAAGGCAGTGAGTACAGCATCCGTAAAGCCAGTAACAACGATTAAAAAAAGGAAATAGTTGGTTTAGCCATTTTTAAACGCGTGGCTTAGCGTTGCTTCAGTCACACACACCTACTCAAGCAAGACAGACGTACTTCAGAATTGGCCCATAAAATTTAACGAATTTAAACTTAGTGCAGGAGTGTTAGTCTCGAATTCAATTAACACTACAAAATACTTTCGAGAAAATTAATTAAAACTATTTATTGAAAAAGATCTTATTAAATATTTTGATAAAGGCCGAAAAGTGGATTCTGCAGTCTAAAACACTTAAGTATATAGGCTAGATCCATTACTACATTTTGAAATTTTGCAATCAGACATTTATAAAAGAAAAGAAACCAGTGAATTTATTATAAAATTAAACTATAAAAGAAAACATTTAGAAAGAATATTAAGGAACAATTTTACTTAGAAATAAATTAATTTGTAACATAGTTTATAACATTTATAGCTTAGATTTTTTTTGTTCTTGTACTTTAGAGTGCCAAATAAGATTTCATTATTCAAAATTGAAAACCTACCAGATAACCCGAGATTAAGAGAGCTTGTGCTAAACCAAAATTAAAAACAATTTAGGCTAAATTAAATAAAAATTGTTGCCGCCCAAAAGTTAAATACAATTTAGAGTAATAAGACTTATGATAATAGAGGACACTTATAGTAAATTAAAACTTTAAAAAAGAAAAAATTGTAATTTATTAATAGAACTTATAATTGCTAAGAGATTGTTTTAAATGATACATTAAACTTGTTATTAAAAAAGAAAGCTCTATAATATTTATTTATCTTAAAATAAATTAGAAAAGTTACTAACCTACCTATTTAAAAAAAAAATATATTTTAAAGAATTCATTCATAATATCATAATAAAACAAATTATTACACTTGGCACACCAACGTGAGGCACGGTCATTAGAAAAATAATAATAAGAAAAAGGCACTCTGAATAATATAAATAATTAAATATTTGTACTAATATTGTTAACCTTTCAGGACTTTACAATCATAAGTTGACATTTTTAAATTAATTTCAAAATTTAAATAAAAAGGGGGTTTTGAAGTTTTATCAAAGAAAATATAATGGAATCTGAAACCGGTGCATACAATTTAAGGGGGGAAAAAGGTAATAGGACGGAAAGGATGGAGGAACATAATAAACATAGTAGGCCTAAGAAGGGTACAGAAATTGGGGAGGCTGCAATAGGAAAGTATGTGACTTTAAAGGAGAAAATAGACGAAAAGGAAGAAGAAACTACCATAGGCCAAATAGAACTGGAAAAAGGGACGAGCTTGGAAGTACAGGAAATAGAAATGGAAGGCACAGATATGCCAAACATTGAGGTAGATGAAGCTAGGGGACTACCACTTGTACAAACTGAACAGGAACGAAGGGGTAGTGAAAGTGGAAGTAGTAATAATGATGAGTGGATTAAGAAAATGTTCGAAAGCAACCAGAACTTATTAAAAGAAATAAAAGGGGGGATCAAGGATATGAACCGGAAGTTAAATGAGAAATTCGAGGAAAATAGAGACGAAATGAGAGAGATGAAGAAGGATTTAAAATTCATAACAGATGAAATAAGGGAGGATAATAAGAAAATGATTGAGGAGATGAAGGAACAAATAAAGAGGGAAAATATTTTAATGATGGACGGGATGAGGAGAGAATTAGAAGAAAAAGATAAGGAGTTAGAGGAAACAGTTATAAAAAATCAGGAGGAAATTAGGGAGACATTAACGAGAGAGGGAGAAGTAATTAAAATGGAGATAGGGAAAATGGGTGACAAAGTAGAGAAAAACACAGAAGAGTTTGGAGAGTTAAAATTAAAGGTGATAGGGGAAAGAAAGATAACAGATGAGCGTTTTAGGAAAGTCGAAGATGATAGGGAGAAAATATTAGGAGAGCAGGGAAGGTTAGGAGATAGAATAGGAAAAATCGAGAGTAATAATGGTAAAGAAGGTGAAGGCCTAAGGATCATACAAGTATCTTGTGGGAATCAGGAGGAGATACCTAAATTTAATGGAAGAAATGGTAACCCCATGGAGTTCCTCAAAAGGCTGGATCGATATTTAGAGAGAAAATTTGAACATAGAACAGGGGAGAGATTCAAAAATGAATGGAGAGGTGTTATAGATAGAGCTTTAGAAGCAGGAGCGGCTCGATGGTGGGAGTCAGTCCGAGAAGAGGTGGAAGATTTCTCGGATTTGCAAGATAGATTTATAGAGAGGTACTGGGCGAAAGAAGTACAAGAGGGAATTAAAGAGAGGATGGAAAGTGAAAAATATATTGAACGGAATGGAAAGGCCAGAGCAGACTACTTTATAGAAAGGGTCATTATATTGAAAAACATGACACCGCCGCAAAGTGAAGAAGAAATAGTCCGGAGATTAAGCCGGCACTTTAATGAAGGAATCCAGTTGTCGAGAAGGGTGCAGAATATAAAGACCATCAGAGAAATGGAGAAAATGTTGAATGAGGAGGACATAGAGGAACGTAATAATGACATCAGGCAAAGAAATAGGGGACAATGGAATAGGCCTACCCCTAGATATGAGCAAAACATGAACAGATTTCCACCTAGAAGGGGTGAAGAAGGAATTAGACAGCAGGGAAATAGAAGATTTCCAGGACAGGGAGAAATGGCAGGAAGGAATGGAAATAATGGATATAGAAATGAAGGGAGGCCATATGTCCAATGTTTTAATAAAAGAATTGAAGATCACATGAGAGGAAATGTTGATCGAGGACCAGGATATGAGAATAACAAAGAAAATAGAATAAATAGAAACTATGGAACAAATGAGAGAAACAATAGAGAAGTAAACAGTGTTGAGGCAAGGATAGGCGTGGGGACAAGAAAAGAGGATGGTGCCCACAGTCAGTCGGAAAACTAAAAAACACTGGTATCGTCGCCTTGGATCAGAAAAAGGGGCATCAAGAAGAACAAATGAGGTTACCAGTGATGAAATTTAATAACAGCTCCAACTATAGTAATAATTTGATTATAAATAATGTACTTATAAATAGGGAATTTTTGGAACAAGAGGATGTGGAGAGATATTATAATTTAGGAATTGATAAGAAAGTAAGAAACCCAGAAATAGAAATTAAAATAAAGGAAATAAGTTTACAGGCATTAATAGACACAGGCAGTAAAGTGACATGTATCCAGGAGAACTGGATATTGGAAAATAAAAAAATCAATAAAACAGGAAGGGAGGTATTAAATATAGATGAAGGAAGCAATATGAATAAACTCTAGGTGACTATGTGTATAAGAAAACGTTAGCAGGAGATAAGTTTTAAGGGATGGTAACTATATCTACGATAATTTATTGGTAACTTCGTCGAATATTGAAAATAATGAATAAAGATAAATATGAATCTATGATAATAAATATTGAAGCATCGTTGTAATACAAATATGGTAATTGTGTATTTAAACATCGTCGTATTGTAAGGGGGAATCTGCGTTGAGAAATAATGGAACTTCGTTATACGAGGTGTGGCTAGAAAAAAACCGAGCTGAGGCTATAAAAACATTTTATTTTCCATTATTTACAATTTGATGTTATCTCCTTCAATGTACTCTCCTCCTCGGTCTATACACCGCTCCATATGAATTTTCCACTGTTCATAGCAATGCTGCAGATCATTTTCGGTAAGTCCATACATTACTTCCGTTGCTTTTTCTTTTACTGCTTCAACATTCTCAAATCTAGTTCCTTTCAAAGCTGACGACTTTAGAGAAAAGAAAAATATCACAGTGGGCCAAATCAGGTGAGTAGGGTAGATGGTCTAAGATGGGAATGTTGTGATTGGCTAAAAACGTCTTCACTGACAACGCATTGTGAGCTGGGGCATTGTCTTGGTGCAGGATCCATGTCTTTTTTTTCCACAAATCGTTCCGTTTTCTCCGTACTCGCTCACGTAGGGTAGTCAGGACGCTAATGTAGTAATGCTGATTCACTGTTTGTCCCTCTGGTACCCAATCAATGTGTACAATCCCTTTGATATAAAAAAAAAACAATCATCATTGCCTTGAATTTCGATTTTGACATTCGTGCTTTTTTTTGTCGTGGAGAATCAGGAGATTTCCACGATTGGCGTTTGGTTTCGGGATCGTAAGTAAAAAACCACGATTCATCACAAGTAATAACATTTTGTATAAAGGTGGGATCACTTTCAATGTTTTCTAGAATGTCAGAACAAATCATTCTTCGGCATTCCTTCTGTTCAATTGTGAGACACTTTGGAACCATTTTTGCACACACTTTGTTCATGTTGAAACTTTCATGAAGAATCTGCCTAACACTTTCTTTGTCAATTCCTGTCAACTCAGACATTGCTCTGATTGTTAAACGGCGATCTTCTCGAACAAGTTTACCGATTTTTTCAATGTTTGCATAAGTTTTTGCTGACAATGGTCTGCCAGTGCGAGCGTCATCACTTGTGTCTTCGCGGCCATCTTTAAATCGTTTAAACCACTCAAACACCTGTGTTCGCGATAAACAATCATCGCCGTACACTTGTTGTAACATTACAAACGTTTCACTTGCAGATTTTCCAAGTTTGAAAAGAAATTTGATGTTAACACATTGTTCTTTCTGTACACTCAACATTTTTCCGACGCACAGACAAAACGTCAACTACTTAGAACAGACGCCACGGGCAGACTGAATGCAGGAGGCAGATGAAACTCGAGCAGTAGGCGGAGCAGGAGTCACGTGACAGGCCAGGCGACTTTCAGCCTTATTGCATTCGTTTTATTGTTTCACCTGTGCTAGTTCGGTTTTTTTCTAGCCTCACCTCGTATATATTATTAAAAAAATGAATCTATGATAAATAAGTATTAAAACAAAATTTATATTCGTTGATATAGGGATAGTGTAACCGAAGGAATTATAGATATGATCAAATAGAGGATATAAGATTGCAACCTTTAAAAATAGGAGATGTTAAACTTCATACAAAACAAACTGAGATGATATAAGAAAATAATTGAACTAGATGTGAGATTGGAAGGGGAGATAAAATACTAACTTAGAACTGAGAGTTAGATGAAGCAAAGCAAAATAAATATGAGATAAATAATAAACAAGTGATAAACAGAAATAAGGAAAAGAGAAATGTTATAACCAATTTGACCAAAAAGAAATATAGAAAGTACCAAAAGTAAGAACAAGAAATCAGAACAAAGACCTAACCTATAAGCAAGTCTAGACATACTATGACTCGGATAAGCTGGAATTTAAAGACACGGTATCAGAGAATATATGTTAAATAAATATGGGATAAGACTTATGATTGGAAAGATTCCAATAATGAAAAAATAAAAATGTAGAATGAATTGTAAATACCAGAACATGATTTATTGTTACTATATGTTAGAATTGTTTATTGAATGTTAGTTATAAATATATTGTATTGTTAGAAGTTAAGTTAAGTAATATGTAATTGAAGGTCAGCAACAAACAAAAATATTAAGAGGTGATTTCCAAAATGTGGAAATTGAGATAAAAAAAGGAAAGGAATTTTGAAATCAAAATTTTTTAAATCTAAATTTGGGGACTATGTAACATTTTGGAATAGCAAGTAAGAAAGGCACTATGTATAATATATTATAAATATGTAAGTAAATTCAAACCATAAAATAACCAATTATGAAAAAAGAGAAAAATATAAACATATCCTAAATTGGCAAAATCGTAACATTTAATCACAAGTTTAGAACAATAACCACTATAAAAAAAACAATATAATAGAAACAATTTAATGTGTAACAGTTTGAAAAGAACACTAAAACAAGTGTTCTTAGAAAGTGAAACATTTTAAGATTGCACAAATAGACCAAACAGGATGGCTAGCGCATTGTGAATAAAACAGCTGATAATTTAAACTTAGTCGGAAGAAATAATATTAAAATGCAGTCACCTGCAAAGAAATTAAAATCTAGTTATTAAGAACATGAAATGTACCAAAGGCAGTGAATACAGCATCCGTAAAGCCGGTAACAACGATTAAAAAAAGGAAATAGTTGGTTTAGCCATTTTTAAACGCGTGACTTAGCGTCACTTCAGTCACACACACCTATTCAAGCAAGACAGACGTACTTCAGAATTGTCCCATAAAATTTAACGAATTTAAACCTAGTGCGGGAGTGTTAGTCTCGAATTCAATTAACACTACAACATACTTTCAAGAAAATTAATTGAAACTATTTATTTAGCAAGAATATTAAATATTTTGATAAAGGCCGAAAAGTGGAATCTGCAATCTAAAACACTTAAGTATCTAGGCTATATCCAGTACTACATTTTTGAAATTTTGCAATCAAACATTTATAAAAGAAAATAAACTAGTGAATGTATTATAAAATCAAACTATAAAAGGAAACATTTAGAAAGAATATTAAGGAACAAGTTTACTTAGAAATAAATTAATTTGTAACATAATTTATAACATTTATAGCTTAGATTTTTTTTTGTTCTTGTACTTTAGAGTGCCAAATAATATTTCATTATTCAAAATTGAAAACCTACCAGATAACCCGAGATTAAGAGAGCTTGTGCTAAACCAAAATTAAAATCAATTTAGGCTAAATTAAATAAAAACTCTTGCTGCCAAAAGAGAAATACAATTTAGAGTAATAAGACTTATTATAATAGAGTAAACTTATAGTAAATTTGTAAAACCTTAAAATAAAGAAAAAAAATTGTAATTTATTAATAGAACTTATAATTGCTAAGAGATTGTTTTTAATGATACATTAAACTTGTTATTAAAAAAGAAAGCTCTAGAATATTTATTTATCTTAAAATAAATTAGAAAAGTTACTAACCTACCTTGAACTAAATAATTGAGAAATTTTATTAAAGACAATTTAAAAAAAATACATTTTAAAGAATTCATTCATAATATCATAATAAAACAAATTATTACAACGTATATGTAGTATGGCGTGCCGTTATTACGGGAACGTAGTACTTCTGACTACTTTGCACTGAATTTTTTACTCAACTTTAATTTGATAAAATGTTTTTTTTTTCACAGAGCAAGTGTTTTTGTTATTTTTTTCGTATCCCTGATGACTTTCTAGGTTGGCAGATATAATTTTTTTCGCTGAAATCGAAAATGTGGACATGGGAAATAAATACCAAATTTCCATATGTTATGTAATTGTACAGTATAATTTACTACAGATAAATATTTAAGTGTCTAGTTATCCAAACCGCTTTGCATCACAACATACACCCGATATGATAGGGCTATATATTACAAAAGGAAATTAACGTCTTTTCACAATTGAAATACAATGTATTCACAAATGAGGGATTTCACTTAATAAACTACAAACAAGTAAATGTATAAATTTTCATTTTGTAATGTTTACTTCAATCATGTGCCTGTATCAACATGATTTCATAACCCACTATATCAAAATCTGTGATAACTATAATTTTGTAATTATTATGAACACTTTATTATATGCATTTTATTATTATCTTTATAATAAAAGTATGTGTAACATTTTTATTTTTTAAATAGTTTTTAAATATTTTTTCTTATTTACTTATAAAATAATTTACTTATAAATAAGTATTTTTAAGTAATGTACATGAATGCAAAAAAAATCAAAGGTGGTGAATAAACGGTAAACTATTACATGAACCTCCTTGTTTCCATTAATGCCCCATTGAGTCCATTAATCTACTGTAATGTCTATATGCTTACCAGCATTTATTAACTTTGGAGCTCTTCTTAAGACACTAAGTGGTCCTGTCCAGAGGTGTTGTGACTATAATAGCGTAGATGGCAGTCCTGGAATTTTCAAGACATACTGCCTTAAATGCAATATAAACTACCTTATCCAAGGCTAAACTTATCAGTCTTTTCTCCAATAAAATTACTGGCTGCATGCCCATGGATGTAGATATTTTAAACTAGCCGCAGTAAATGTCAATAATGTAAATAGTACATCTTAAAATGTTTATAACTAGCTTGCATTGATAAAATATCTTTTATAACGAAACCGGTGTTAACTGGATACTTAGTAAACTTGCTCATTTAATTATAATTAAAGCAAAATCAAATGCTGACAATAAAATATGTTACACTTTTATTATTACTTGCGACCAGACTTTTTGTTAACTAAAAGTTGTTAAATTGTTAACTTACACTTGGAGGAAAAGTTTTTGTCTTACGACTTCTTTCCTCCAAGTGTAAGTTAACAATTTAACAACTTTTAGTTAACAAAAAGTCTGGTCACAAGTAATAGCAAAAGTGTAATAAGTAATTAATAACCAGCTTGTCATGAACAGCAACAAGATTTCGATTATAAAATATACTAAATTTTAAAATACGAATACTTAATTGCTTATTTACTGACGCGTTTCAAAACACTCTTTCCTTTTATGAATCTAACCCTATACTGGCGGCATCGGTTGGGTGTAAGGGCTCTAACGGGAATGGATTTATGACTGTGGAATCGGGTGGGTTGTTTTGGTTGTGTGTCAAATAATAGAAAAGACTATTGGCTTCAAAGTGTGTGTGATCATTTAATACTTTTTTTTTATCTGTTGTGTAGTGTTTGTAGATTTCATATTTTTCTAAGGTTGTTAGTTTTTTACTCTGTTTTAATGTGTGTAGAACATTTAAATTAGTGTGTATGTGTGTGTGTTGGGTGTTTTTTAAGTGTTTTGCGTAGCTGGATTTAGTTTGTTTGGTTTTTTTGGGTAATGTGTTCTTCGAAGCGTGTATAGAATGACCTGCCAGTTTGGCCGATGTAATAGTTGGGACAATCGTTACAAGTTAATTTGTAAATACCTGATAGTTTGTATTTGTCAGTTTCTTTTTGAAAAGGTTGTATGTGCCGTCTTGAAGTGTTTGTTGTTTTGTAGGATATTTGGTAATGGAGTTTTTTGAATGTGGAGGCTTGAGTTTAGTGGAGGCTTTGAATGTTCAGTTTTCCTGAGTATGTTGTCTATTAGTCTGTGTTGGTTGCCGTTTTTGTTGAGCGATGTATTTTATGGTATTAAGTTCTTCGCCATAGTCTGTCTGTAGCATTAGGATATTGATTAGGCGGTGTAACATATGATTAAATGCAGCGTGTTTGTGTTGTGTGGGGTGATTAGATGTATTATGTATGACAGTATCTGTAGTTGTTGGTTTTCTGTATATTTTGAAATTATGTCTGGTGTTGTGTTTGGTGATGGTAAGGTCTAGAAAGTTTATTTTATTGTTTTCTTCTAACTCGACGGTAAATGTGAGGTTTTGGTGTACGGTATTAATGTAATTGTGTTTTGTTTTTTTTTGATTTGCCGTTGTATAATATTAAAATGTCATCTACTTATCTATGGTAGTAAATTATTTTATGTGTGTGGTTATTGTTCTGTAGAATATATTGTTGTTCGATGTGGTGTAGAAATATTTCTGCTAGGATGCCTGAGATAGAGGAACCCATATGGAGGCCGTCTTTCAGTGTGTAGAATTTGTGTTGGTATGTGAAGTAGTTTTGTGATGTGATGAGTTTACTATAGAATACATATACATATAGAATATATATATATTAAGTATAGAATACCATAAAATACATCGCTCAACAAAACGGCTACCAACACAAACTCATAGACAACATACTCAGGAAAACTAAACATAAGCAATATCAAACAGCCACGCAGGCAAACCGCACAAAAAAGAACAAATACATATCCCTCACCTACCACAACAAAAACACACACAAAATAGCCTCCACATTCAAAAACTCCATTACCAAATATTCTACAAAACAACAAACACTTCAAGACGGCACATACAACCTTTTCAAAAAGTAACTGACAAATACAAACTATCAGGTATTTACAAATTAACTTGTAATGGTTGTCCCAACTATTACATTGGCCAAACCGGCAGGTCATTCTATACACGCTACGAAGAACACATTACCCAAAAAAAAACAAACAAACTAAATCCAGCTACGCAAAACACCTAAAAAAACACCCAACACACACACACCGACATACACACTAATTTAAATGTTCTACACACATTAAAACAGAGTAAACCACTAACAACCTTAGAAAAATATGAAATCTACAAACACTACGCAACGGATAAAGAAAACGTATTTAATGATCACTTACACTTTGAAGCCAACAGTCTTTTCTAATTTATGACACATAACCAAATCAACCCAACCCAACCTATGCCGCCAGTAGAGGGTTAGCTTCGTAAAAGAAACAAATGTTTTGAAACGCGTCAGCAAGTAAGCAATTACGTATTCACTTGGTTAAGTATTTTTAAAATTAGTTTAATCACTGAATTCAAGATGATTACATCAAGCAACTTCAATAAAATATAATCAATCATTTATAATATAAATGAATCATTTATAATTTAAAATATAATTTAAATATAGATTTATTTTGAATAATCAAGAACATTTTTATCGAAAAAATCATTAACCTTGTGTATTTACATTTAAGTTGAAAGCAACCACCATTTTTGGTATCAACTTTTTGACTTCCTACTAAAAAATACAAGTTGTCAAACATAATCCTCCATTCCTCAACCAGTTATTTACTCCGCAATCATTGACTTATGTATTTGGAGGTACCAAAGTCATTGTTACTTAAATTAGTATTTATTTGTGTAGACATAATTTAACACTTTGGAAACTACTATATATAACTTTAACTAAAATTTAAAGAACTAAGTGAAAACTATTAACTATCTACACACTGACATGTTTTAAAAAGGTTTTTTCAATGACAAAGTCTAACCTGCTACTCAACATTTTTGCATATTAAGGTAATAGTTTTCACTTACTATTTAAACATTTACTAATTCCCAAATTTAGGTAACTTTTCTTAATGTATAATTGTTCTAAAATTTATTTAACATTTTAAAATATGTATTTTAGAATTTTGAAAATATTATTGTTATTATGTCTGATACAGATTTATTTTGTTCCATTATTTATTTTACGTTAAAACGTGACCTTATAAAATTATTTAAGATCAACAAATATAATAAATCACAAAGACAGAACAAAATTCTCTCGCCTAACCGAATATAATTAATAAATCACAAAGACAGAACAAAATTCTCTCGCCTAACTGAATATAATTAATAAATCACAAAGACAAAACAAAATTCTCTCGCCTGACTGAATATAATTAATAAATCACAAAGACAAAACAAAATTCTCTCGCCTAACTGAATATAATTAATAAATCACAAAGACAGAACAAAATTCTCTCGCCTAACTGAATATAATTAATAAATTACAAAGACAGAACAAAATTCTCTCGCCTAACTGAATATAACTAATAAAGCACAAAGACAGGACAAAATTCTTTCGCCTAACTGAATATAATTAATAAATCATTAAGACAGAACAAAATTCTCTCGCCTAACTGAATATAATTCATATAACATTGCTTAACAATAAAACAAAAAACCTAAACCATAAAATAAAACATTTTAAATTATCATTAGGTCTGAATATACTATTTATTTTATTCAACAATTTTTTTTTGCATATTCCAAGAGCTAGAGCAACCTGTTTACATTTACCTTTCGTAATTGTTTCACAATGCATGCACATAACTATTGTTATACAATAAAATATAATTCTTATAATTTAAAATGTTGTAACTTATTTATGTTAAGAGGTATCGAAAGTTTAATAAAAATAAATTCATGAAAAACTAACAGAGACAAAATGTTATTGAAGGCACGAGGCAATCATCATCAGTTCTATAGTAAACATTTGTGTTGTCAAAACGTGTAATGAAAACATAAAAATAAAATCTGTTTTAATAGTACAGTATTATGTTTTGTTCTTTCATAAGATATACTTACTTTATAAGATTATTTACGTTATACATTCTCCCATTATACATTTTAACATTTTTGAAGTGATAACTTCTTTATGAGGGGTGAACAAAATATTTCATTAAATCATTGCTTTTGTGTCACACTATTTCTGAAACGCATACCTTACAGCATAGGCCTATATAATATACAATACAAAAATTGTTTTTGTACTTCAATTACCATAAACCTATTGTATCTTTTTTGGGATATAACAATAATATAAATATAATCATTTGTAAAGAAATAATAACAAAATATATATTAATAAAATGTACAGTAGAACCCCTCAAATAATTGGGGCTATTAGCAATAGCTTGTTCGGATTTGCCGAAAAAGTTCGTATTTTGGTGTTGCCATGTATTTTGCATTTGACAGAAGTGCGTTTTTTTATTAACAAACAATTTTAGAGCATTCATTACATATTTCTGTATTAAATATTGAACAGTTTTGCAGTTTTACAAGTGAAAAGTCTTTGGAACAACTGTCTAACGCAAAAGTTTCTGTAAATGAAGAAATTGACGAGGCTGTATTTTTATGGTTTACACAAGAGAGGCAGAAAGAAGTTCCTATTAGTGGCCTATTAATACATGAAAAGGCATTAAGGTTGAACAAATTAATGAATGGTGAAATGGAATTTATTGCTAGCAATAAATATATATAGGTGGATAGATGGAAGAGAAGGCACAAAATTAGACAACTAACGGTAAACAGGGGAAAGTTATCAGCAGACAATCTTGCTGTAAAACAATATTTAGATGAATTCACAATTTGATTTCGTCTGAAAATTGCTTATCCCAGCAAGTGTATAATGTGGACGAAACCAAATTGAATTTTAAAGCCCTTCCCACTAAAAGTCTTGCTTCTAAAGAATAATCTTCTGTGCCAGGCTTTAAAAAGAGCAAACAGAGTCTCACAGTTTTAGCCTGCAGTAACGCCGTGGGAACAAATAAGCTACCATCAAAATGGTGATTGGAAAATCCACCAAGCCGTAAGCCCTTAATAAATATTAACAGAAATCAGTGTAAGGCGTGGATGACTGGTAATATTTTCAAGGAGTGGTTTAAAAATGAATTTGTTCCTTCAGTAACAAAATTTAGTGAAAAAAATGGACTGCACCAAAAGTTCTACTTTTGATAGACAATGCTCCTTCATATCCTTCAGATATGCATTTGATATGAAGATACATAAAAGCAATATATCTCCCACCTAATGTGACATCGTTGCTTCAGCCTATGGATCAAGGTGTGCTGCAGAACATAAAACTGAGCTACATTTAAAAGCTTCTGCAAACATTAATTGAAGACGATTTTTCTCTTTCTATTCCAGAAAACCTTAAGATTATTACAAAAAAGGATGTAATTTACTGGGTAGCTGAATCCTGGATAATATCAGTAACAATTTACTGCAGAAATCTTGGAAGAAGCTTTGGCCTAGCCTCAAATTTGTGGAAACACCACTTAGAACACGGGATGAGGAAACTGAGCTTCTTCAGCTCATTCAAAGAGCACCAGGATATAAAGATGCTAAAGAAAGTTGCCTGGAAGAGTGGACAGCACTAGATAACATTGAAGAATTTACCGAGCATGACATGGCGTCTACGGTCCAGGATCAACACGATGACAGTGTAGCAGATACTGATAGTGAGGAAAAAGATGTTATTACTCATGCCGACGTTGCCGTCGCTCCTGAAGAACATGCAACTGCAACACCCTATGATGTTATGCTAATGCGACAATGGCGCAACATCACATCCTTGTCTCTTCGCCAGATGAAGATTACTGATTTTAAGTGAAAAATATAGTTAAGTGTGTGTGTCTTTTCTTTTTAAGTGAAACATATAGTCAAATGTTTGTCTTTTAGATTTTTATTTTACTGTCAATAAATTCTATGTTGATGAAGTGATACAGTAGTACAGTATAGGCCTTCTTATTATATCATGTTTTTAGTGTCAATTCCAATATATTACACATCTCAGTCCTGTTTTACGTAAGTAGCAAACTTTCAGTATATACTTCATTAAATTTGAGATACTTTTTTAAAATTTGGTTTTCATCAAATCATCTTTGGATTTCGGGGGTTTGGATTTGAGGAGTTCTACTGTAATAAAGGTTTATAAACGATTCAGATATTTGTTTTTCTGCCTCACATTCTTTTTTTGAAATGTTACTGTAATTTAATTTATTTTAATAATTAGGTTATTATCTATTCAGGTTAGGTATTAGATTAAAATAATAAATTTTTGTATTAACATAAATTCAAACACTTTTTCCCATGCTTACTGAGTGATTTACATCTTTTATTCAACGCACGCAAAGAAGTTATTACTTTTATCGGCACTACCCTAAGTGCCATACGTCAGTTTTTTATTTTATTCAAATATTAAAATGCTATATTTATCATTAGTTCAGCTCATAAACTTGATTAACAATTTAAAATTTCTGGAAATAACCCAAAAATAAATAATACAATTTTACTTTTATTGAGCTCTTAAGAAATAAGAACAAAAATTAAAATTATACTAATGTTAGAAATAAATGTGAGGGACAGGTTTTACTACAGTAATTTATTTAGCATTTAATAAATATTTTTTTGAAAAAATAAAATAGGTTTGAAAAAAATTGTGTTTAGTTCTTTATTTTAGTTTTGAATTATTTTAATAACTTTAAATCATAAGTAATTATTTAAAGAACTAAGAGAAAACTATTAACTTGCTTGCAAACCCTTTATGACAAAGCCTAACCTGCTAATCTAATCATTGAAACCAAAATGATTACAACCAAATTTAAATAATATTTTAAAATTAAATAAAAACTGAATGCTCTAATTAGTTGAAAGTAATAACAGACTTTGTAAACTGACAGCCTCGTGGTTGTACCCATTCAATATCGTTGATATTCTGTAGGTTAGTGTTGAACATTCTTTATTCTCTTAGTTTTCGATGATTTTCCAGTAGCTTGAAATCAGTTGTATAGAAATCTTGCACATACTGAGGGATTAACAAAAAATGTCAAATAATTTGTATGATTGTATTAGGAATGAACAAAAATTCCATAGAAGCTGGCGAAAGACTTAATCAAGGTGGATTAAAAGTCATCAAATATTTGACAAAAAAGGTTGATAACATAAAATAATAACATAACGGGTTTCGTTGATATTTACTATCAATTATAAGCATTCTCAGCATACTTTTTGCGCCTATTTTAAAGAAAAGAGTACTAGTATTTTCGCAACGAGAAGCTTCACTGTTGTAACAAAGTGTTATCCGCTAATTTACATATGTTTGTAACTATATCAGTTCTAAATGATAAATTATATTTTAAATATCAAAGATGGAAGTTAACCTTTAAAACTATCTTTAGAACTTTTCAAGCTATTACAATATCTATATTAATTACATTAAAATGTCATAAGTTATGTATCAAAATGTTGTATCTCAATATTTGAACAAACTAATTTTAAACTACTTAACCCCTTAAACGGTTGATTTAAATTTCACTTTAACAACCCAAAAGTGCTTATTTTTTTATTACTTATTTTTATTTGTTATAATATTACACAACTATTAAACATAAAATAAAAATTTAAAAAAATTATTTTTATGGAAGAAAGTGAAATTTACTTACATTTTGACGTCTTTTACAGAATTTCAGTTCTACATATCCATATATTCACTAATACTACAAAAAAAGAAAAAAAACACTAGGCTAAAACTGTACATCATAAGTCTACAATTTTACACATTTTAGAAGTTTTTCTGTGTGTGGAATATTTTAAAGCATGGCGAAACGCAAAGTGCCACGTCGCACTCATTACACTGATAACGTGACTCACGCCATATGTTATGCTTGGAACACACAGCACACCTCCTCATGGCATTTTTTCTTTTTTCTGTGGAAGGTACAAAATCAGGAAAATGCCTTTGCAGTAAACGTAGTGGATCATCTTCAGTGGAGGGTCTTCCTTTCTTTGGTTTATTTGATTCGTCCAGATGCTTTGAGACAATTTGCTCTACAAGATTTTCTCTAAATTGGAGAGAAGTCATTGAACCCCCGGATTCTTGGTGTAATACATCTGCATTGAAAATGCACATATTTAACAAATGCCGAAACTCCTTTTTGTACCATATTTTCTGCCATTTACGTTCCATAGGATAGGCAGACAACATCTGGTTGACCCTGTCGACGCCGCCCATATTTTTGTTATAGTCATGAACTATTTCAGGTATTAAAACTTCTTTTCCTCTTCTTATAACCGGAACATAGCTAATTTCATGTCTAGTTGATAAAAGGTGAACGTCCCTTTTGTCAGCCCACTTGACATAAATCATCCTCCCTTCTTTTTCAACAACAGCAAGTGACTCGTTTTTTGATAATTTTTGTTTTACAGCATCTTTTGGCAAACCTTTTCTATTGCTTCAGACAGTTCCAACAACATCGGTTTTTTTACTAGTTAGAACAAGTGCTAGTTCTGGACTGGTATAAAAATTGTCTGTATACACACAGTAACCTTGATCAAGTAAACCTTCCATTACTTTCAGAACTACATTGACTGTATGAGGGTGTTGCATATTTTGAGCTATTTCAGTTTCCTTTCCGGTGTAAACTATTACCTTCCAAATATAACCTGTTTTAGCCTCAGATAGTATATACGATTTAATTCCAAATTGTGCTCTTTTGATTTTTATGTACTGTAAGAAACTCAACCGCCCTTTCCACAAGAGTAGGCTTTCATCTACTGAGACATTGCAACTAGGAACATAAACTTCGCTAAACTTTTTTGTAATGTAATCAAAAACTTGCTTTATTTTCGACATTTTTTTATTTTCCATGACTGGGGTAGTGTTGTCCACAAAGTGTAGGAAACGGTTCAAAAGTTGTAATCTATTATGAGGGATGAGGTTTGTAAAACCAGGGGTGGAAAACAATTTTTTGTTTGTATAATATTTTCCTACTTCAGGTTTCCAAATAAGACCTAGCAGCACATACACAGCCAATAAAATAAATATTTCGTCAGTGTTTGTTTCTTTCCAAGCATGAAATCTAGAAAAGCGTAGAAGAGGACGGTTGGCTAAAAACTGTTCCGCATATTTATTAGTTTGTTGCACAATAATATCAACCAACTCATCTGTGATAAATAACTTGAATAGTTCATATGGATCATTATGATTTTGTATCGTTACCTTTATTCCTGGATCTCCAGTGAAAACTTATTCAGTTAATTTTTTTCCAGCAGAGTGGTAGTTTTTCCAAACAAGGCTATTTAGATTTGGAAGGACAGCAGCTGCATTTACTGGGTTTGGATTTTGCACCTGGGGGCCTAATACTAGAGGAGCATTGTCATCTATCTCAATTTCCTCCCCTAAATCATCTATTTCATCTTCTGAATCACTATCAGAAGCACTTTCTAACAACAATTCATGCAATTGTCTGTCACTCAAAAATTCATCCATTTTATAGAATGTATGAATACCTTTATAACCTATAAATAACCTAAAGCCAAAGTTCAAGAAATATCTCTCTTGAAAAAGTAAACAGAAATATCAATATTACTATAAATAACTTCAAACACTAACTACACTATACAGAAAATAATTAAATTGCATAAATAACACTATGAAACAATATGGCAAACGAATAGACAAGCACAAATGCACAGCAGGTTGACCGTTGGCAACTGACAATTCAAACGTCTTGAATCGAAAAAAACATTGGTAAAAATAGTACCATATTACAAAATATTTGCTTGAAGATATATTCACACGATCTAGTGGCATTCGGATGAACTTTGTCGAGCAAACGCAGCATAAACGGAATAAATACGATCAGGTCATTGATGTGACATGTATACGCGGCAGCGGCCGTTTTTCAGCATTCAGCTCGTGTCGCGTATAGTCGTCACAAACCAGTAAGGGGTTAACTAAGTGAATACGTAATAAGTACTGCTTACTTGCTGACGCGTTTCAAAACGATTGTTCCTTTTACGAAGCTAACCCTCTACTGGCGGTTTTTGGTGTTTACAAACATGTGTGATGTATTGGAAAAGGCTATTGTAACTTTTGCAATCACACAACCATACACAATAACATAGACCTCATACACAAAATACAAGACATCCACATACCACACAACTCCACCATAGCCTCATTCGACATAAAAAACCTTTACACTAATGTGCCAATAGAACAAACACTCCACATACTACAAACAAACTCATCACAGTGTCAACAAACTCCACATACTCACAGCAAACAACACGCCACATAAACTCACACATGAAATAATCACACTCACCAAACTCATCACATCACAAAACTACTTCGCAACACAAATACTACACACAGAAAGATGGCCTCCCAATGGATTCCCCTATATCAGGCATCCCAGGAGAAATATTCCTACACCACATCGAACAACAATATATTCTACAGAACAATAACCACACTCAAAATAATTTACTACCATAAAAATGTAGATGACATTTTAATATTATACAACGGCAACAAACGGCAAATCAAACAATTACATAATTACATTAATACCATACACCAAAACCTCACATTTATTCTCAAATTAGAAGAAAACAATAGAATAAACTTTTTAGATCTTACTATCACCAAACACAACATTAGACACAATTTCAAAATATACAGAAAACCAACAACTACAGATATGGTCATACATAATACATCTAATCACCCCACACGACACAAACACGCTGCATTTAATCATATATTATACCGCCTAATAAATATACCAATTCTACAGAAGGACTACTACGAAGAACTTAATACCATAAAATACATCGCTAAACAAAACTGCTACCAACACACACTCATAGACAACATACTCAGGAAAATAAAACATAAACACCATCAAACAGCCACACAAACACACCACACAAAAAACAACAAATACATATCCCTCACCCACCACAATAAAAATACAAAATAGCCTCCACATTCAAAAAACTCCATTACCAAAAAAACAACAAACACTCTAAGAAAACATATACAACCTTTTCAAAAAGAAACTGACATACAAACTCTCAGGTATTTACAAATTAACTTGCAACGATTGTCCCAACTATTACATCAGTCAAACCGGCAGGTCATTCTATACATGCTTCGATGAACACATTACCCAAACAAAACAAACCCTAAATCCAGCTACACAAAACACCTAAATAACACCCAACACACACATACCGACATACACACTAATTTAAATATTCTACATACTTTAAAACAGAGTAAAAAACTAACAACCTTAAAAAAATATGAAATCTACAAACACTACGCAACAGACAGGGAAAATATATTAAACGACCACATACATTTTGAAGTCAATAGCCTTTTCCAATACATCACACAAGACTCCGACACCTCACCCACTGTCATAAATCCAACCCTGTCATACCATTTGTAAACACCAAAAGCCGCCAGTAGAGGGTTAGCTTCATAAAGGAACGATCGTTTTGAAACGCGTCAGCAAGTAAGCAATTACGTATTCACTTAGTTAAGTAGTTTAAAATTAGTTTAATCAGTGAATTCAAGATGATTACATCAAGAAATTTGAACAAAGTTAGGCTAATAACAAAAAAATTATAACCACGGTTTTTATTTTTTTTCATCATAAGGGGTGCTTTAATAAGGGTTGAAGCGTTTTACCAAGTAAGAAATTATATTTTATTAGTACAGTATTCTTATTCAATGTGAATGCACATTTAAAGTTCTAAAAAACTGTTTTAAAATGGTTTTTTAATTTAATTACTTCCTCCATGATTTATAAGGGTTGAAACTTGATGATAAATCATGTTCGAGGATATGTAGGGTTATAAAATTAACTCATTTAAACATTATTTCTATCAATTAGTATAGTTCACAGTTTGTTAATGTTTTATAATAATGGGCAGTTTTCACCCCTTAATGATAAAAAGGATCCTAGGGAACATGGTAGATTTTAAAGTAGAGGGTAAGTGGACTAGTTAAGCCACCAATCGGACTTGTTATTGATGTTTCTTAATTTTTTTTAGACAATAATAATTTCAATATGGATCTACCCCCATCCTGATAAATTTATTTACAAATTATTGTATTTCTTATGCGATTTTAGTTGTGGAAATTTGTAGTCTTCAAGTACGTAATTTTCTGCGTTATTTTAATGCTCCTTTTGATATTGATTCAATACCAAATGTAACACTTTTTAAAAATTCCTAGCTAAGTATGTAGGTTGTTAGATTGAAGGATTGAACCTGAATGCAAAGATAACTAAACATTTTTTATTGATGGTTTTTCTGATGTTACATTTATCTCTGGAAAGATTACGTGTCCTGTCTTACTACTCAAGTTTTGATGTTGATGTAGAACACGCCTTTGCTTTTATATGGACTCGTTGGCCAGCTTAGTTCTAAAAAAGGTCAAAGGGAAATGAGTCTTGCTGTCAGTTGTTTTTCAGCTTTCAAAATGATTGTTGCCGATCGTGATTTGTAACAAATACTATGTGTTGAATTTTATGTGTGGATTATTCAAACCATTTGTAAATAGTTGTGCATAGTTTTTTTTTTGTAATTAAACTAGTGATTTTTATTTGTATATAAAGTTGAATTCAGAAAAATTTAACACATTTTAAAGGATGATTGTGTGCGTGACCATTCGGACAATGGTTTAGACAAAGTTGATTTTGTAGAATATCAAACAGTAATAACACAGATGGTGATCCAACATACTGTCCTGCTAAAGGGAATCAATCCAGAAATGTTGGACACTAAAAATAGAAAAAAATATTTTAACGAGGATGATTGTGTGCATGACAATTCAGACAATGGTTTGGACAAAGTTGATTTTGTAGAATATCAAACAGTAATAACACAGATGGTGATCCAACATACTGCCCTGCTAAAGGAAATCCCTCTAGAAATGTTAGACACTAAAAATAGAAAAATTGGGACAAGTATGTTTTCTTTTGATGGGATTAAACAATGGCTTCATACAAAAATCTCAAAAAGGTATTACTTCCTTCAGCTTATCGTGAAATGTCATCTATTGATAAAAACTCTTTTAAGCCTTAAGTAATAGAAAATAGAAACATATAATGTAACCATAGGTTCATTTGATACCTTGGATCAAATGTGACACCAAATTACATGTGGCCAAAAAAGTAGTCTGTGGTCAGTATGTGTATTTTAGGGCATGTTAGTAAATTCCTGTGTCATTTACTCAAGTAACATGGAAAAATAGGATTTAAATTGCTTTTAAGAAAGAACTTTGCTAGGAAAATACATTATGACATAGTAAAACCATTGTTTCTTCGCTAAACTACCCAAATTAACCAAAGATACTCCGCTAGTTTATTGCAGATATTCTAAAAATACCTCTTCTGAGAAACTATTTCAATACCACATAGACACTCTATCAAACAATTAGTAAAATATGTCCATCAGCATAAAGAAGGAAGATATCACTATTGTTGCCGTTGTGAAATAGCTATCTGTCCTGAGCATCACGAAAGATGTATTCACAGATGTATCATACTTGAACTCTGAACTCACACCGAGTTATCGAAAGAGCGATTTAGATTCATATAGGATTTTTGAATGATTAAAATGTAGTTTTTGTAAAAACGTGTTAACACAATTTGTTGAACTCATTAGCTCTCAAGGGTTTGCAGTTGCGTTTTCTAGAATATTTTTATTCTATATCTGAGTTGAAAGAGAAGTCCTCGTCTTGTATCTTTGTATTACGAGTAAAAATTTTATTTTGTCTATAATTTTGTCAACTTTATATTTCTGTTTTCTTTTTTTTATATGATTTGGCTTTATTTAGTTTAGTATGACTTTTCTTTCATTTCTGTTACAGTACCAACCTTGGAATACTTATCTTTAAAGGTAGTTAAAAACCTTTCCTATATGAATTTATGTATTCTAGTGGTTTTTAATTTTTCACAAAATCTATAACTGTTAACATTCTGCTTAATATGTGGAATTATAACAGTTATTATTATAATAAACAGAATATTTATTAAAATAGATACACTAAAGTAAAGTGTTTTAAGTTGTAATATGAATTTTATTTGTTTATAATAGTTTAAGGATGAAATATTTTTTCAATCGAATGATCAAAGAATAGAAGTTGAATATTTGAGTGAGCTATTGAAATTTAATGAAATCATATTAAAATATTTTTGTGAGTGCCGGTGGTGTGGTGTTGCAGAACATGGTGATGACTTTTAGAGTATCAGAGCTTCAGATGCTTTTAGGGTTTGCTGGTCGTAACAAATCTGGCCGCAAGACGGAGTTGCAAAGTCGAGCATTGGAGCTCCTACGACTCAAATCAACTCCTGTTCAGATGAAGATTCGGGAACTTTACAAAACTATTCAGTAAGTCATACCAGTAGGACCACAATAATATGACTATGCTTTACCCCTTGTGTTTCTGTTCATAGCTGATTTTGTAGATGTGTTTTCTGCATGTAGTGGTTCCAGTACATTTTTGTTATGTTTTGTTTAAAACTCTAATGCATAAATATACTGACAGTTCAGAGATAGACAAAAGGTTGAGTTATATAAGAGGGCCTTCAGTGATTAGAGAGACAAATTGATGTACACCTAAAACTATGTAAAGTTGCTTGTAATCACCTTGAATTCACTGATTAAATTATAAGTATAATTATTGTGTAACTAAGGCAATACTTTTACTTACTTGCTGATGAGTTTCAAATCAATCGTTTCATTCACAAAGCTGATTCTCTGCTCAAGGGGACCCATGAGTAGAGAATCAGCTTCATAAATGAAACGATTGTTTCGGAACATGTCAGCAATGAAATTCAAAAGTATTCTCTTAGTTATGCAATAATTACCATATTTATAGAAAAACTTTTTGTAAAGGTAACCTGCTATTTCTCAACTTAATCTCCCTAATATATTTGTCCCAGTGAAATAGTTCTTATTTACCAGATTCAAACTTGTCTTGTTGTTTGAGCCACTTCTCCTTATTATCGCTGAACTATTTTCCATATCGCTTTGAGTAATCCAAACAAATGGAAATCAAAGGGAAGGAATCGTTGGATTAGGTGGAATCTTCCAACCCGTTTCTCGAAGGTTTGTTAGAACTTGTGTAGCAAAATTATGCCTTTTCTTTAACATGTTTAAAGTTATTCTCTCAATGATATCTTTATTTTAATCATTAACATGTCTGACTAGTAGATACTGATTATTCATGTTTAATCGAACACTCAAAATAAGTATTGAATAAGTGATAAACAGGTTGAGTATTGAGTCAAAGTAGTTTATTTAATGAGTGTGACGTTTCAGTAACTGGTTTGTTGCCCCTATCAAGCCTGTTGTAATATAAAAAGTTAGTAGAGCTCAAAGAAAATTTTTCGTGAATTGTATGGGGTTTGTTGTTTTGCCATCTCACATTACTCATTTGAACTCTAAATGTATGAACTTTGTTTTTCATAGCAGAACAAGCTTGATAAGGACAACAATTGAGTTTCTGAAATGTTGTAGTAATTAAGTAAACTTCTTTGACTCGATATTTAACTGGTTTATCATTTATTCAGATACTGTTTATTGTTTGCTCATTTTCCAAGTAATCAAAATCCGATTTCTTGGGTATCCCAAAAGACAGGTGTCAACATGACTTTTCCTGTTGGTGTTTGTATTCTGAATTTTTTTTACCGGCGAGCTTCTATTCCATGGTTTCTCTATCGGTCTATCACCTTCTCTTTCATAGTGTCCTTTTAATTTTCTGTACACTTTGTCTTGTTTCTTTTTTTTGAATTATCCCACCTTGCACGGGTTTTGCTATAAGTGAGCTTGTTACTGATAATGTTATGCATGACATCAGTACTTACTTTCATTGTAATTCCTCAGTCTTGACGAATAATATTAATTCAAGTTTCAAGTGATGCAGTTGATACTTCGACTGCCCAGCTAGGACGTCATTTATCAGTCACTGAGGTTTGACTGTTTCTTAACCATTCTACTCGCTATAAAAATTGCCACAGCTCGTTCAACTTTCATCACATTTCATAAATATTTAAAAAAAGATTTTTTGTCAGTTTTTCACCTTAAAAAAATAGAAAGAAGGTATCATTGAATAATGTTCAATTAATGTGGAAACGTAAAGTGAAAATACCATCCTTGAATCCAGATTTGAGGTTTTATATAATTTTAACATGATAGTTGTTAATCCCAATGAATCTATCATGAATTCCTAAAATTACCAAATATCTCATACAAACTATTTTATTACTACATCAATTTGTTTCTCTAATCATTAACTGGCCTCCGTTAATAATATATATATATATTTGATTTCATATATTGTAATCTATTAGGATATTCTCGAACTAAGGTATATCGCAATAGTTTTCGAATGTAGTGAGCATGGGGTTGTGATTTTTTAAGACAAAGTATGTTTTTGTTAGAAATAAATAACAAACATTGAATTATATTTTATAAGCATTTTAAATATTTTATGCTGCTTGTATAACAGGATGAGCAATTAGACATGGTTGTTCCACTCCAAAGTTCTGAGACAACATTCCTTTTCATAACAACTCACTGAAAGTAATGTTTTCTATATTATGAGATCGTTTGAAACTTCATCAAGTTCAAATATCCTGCTTACAAATTGAGGGTTTATTTAACGAGAGCATGTTTATTTGTTCATTTATACGGTTTTTGTAGTAGCTTATGTATTATGTTTTTTTGATGACTTTTATTTATAAAATTCATGAACATAATTGAAAAAGTATTGTACATATGGACAGAATTATTTTTATATTGTAACAACTATGAACACATTGAATTTCATATAATATTTACAAAGTAGGTGAACAATACAAAAATACTTATTACAGAATAGCTTTTATAAAAATGACCTAAGTTAAAAATAAAATTACTTAAAAAATGTCAATCTTATACGGATACTGATATGGAAAAGGAGCATAATGTAGTGGGTAAGAAAAGTAAATGTATTTGATTTTTATATTATGTCAAAATATCTCAATAACATACATGCTAGACGTTTAAAAGAAATATTATTATTTAGATTCATATGGAAATAAATATTAATTTTTTTCTTCAATTTGGTATTTCAATTTATAGCAAAATTAGTTTTTCATGAAGAAATATAAGGGTAGAGGGGAGGGTATATTACTGAATTTCTTTGATCACAGGAATTATTTCCATTCCATTTACAAGTCTTCAGTTACAGACCATAATTGGTCTATCATAGCACCCATAACATTCCTCGACCATAGAGTGACTTCAATAACGTCTTACTTCTTCATTATTAATTAAAAGCTCTTCAAACATTCTCTTCAGGCTGGGAAAAGTGAAATATTACAAAAAGTCAAGAAAACTGAAATATTTTTAAAAAATTAGAGCTCAGTAAAAAGCATGTTTACTTAAGAGAAGCACCATTCTGGTTTATACTTGCTTTAATTCAGATCTTGCTTCCCTCTAATCTTACTTCATTAATATACAACGCTCATATATATATATATGCGAGTCGACAGTATAACTAATTACAATGTCGGCATTCAATTTTATAAATTATGTATGTATAATTTATTACATAGTCCAAATTAAAGGAAAGATGTAAAGAACCCCGTAAAGTATACATCAAACCAAACATTTAACCCTTCTTGGGCGTGTGCGGATATATCCACTAGTAAGTGGATATCGTAAATATGTAATCAATTTTTTAAATATTAAAAGTGTATATATTGAACGTGTACTTAAAATTACAAATCAATGGGTTTATGCTGCAGTTTCCACAAAAGAGTGGTATGCATTGGTTTCTAAGGGGAAATTTCGTTAGGTTGGGTTGGCAATAGTTTGGTTGGGTTCAGATGCCATGTTTGTTACAAGAAGAAAGTGTGTAAAGAGACTATATATACTTCTGTAAAACTTGCATTGACAAACCTTACTTACATCCTGACTCCTGTTTTGAAGCCTACCATTAAAAAATTGCGTACTTTTACATTATATCAGTAAAAGAATTAAGAATGTAAAGAGACCGTATATTATATTGGTTTTTCTTTTACATGTAATTTGAGACCATCATTAAAGGCAAAGATTATCTGTTAAATTTATTGTAATTATTTCTACCTATTATAAGCTGCATGTTAAAGTTGCTAATATTTTGCAATAGTAACAGACGGATAGCGGATATATTCGCTAATGTTCTTGTACCCCGAGGTACTGGAGGCGGATTTATATGCATAATTTTTTATAACAAAAAATAGTTTAAAAAAATTATTTCTTGTAAAATGAGTATCACACATTTACTTTCTCGTAAAAACTGTTTAAAAAAAATATAATTAACTCAATTTTTTCCCTCCATCCCTAACCTCAAAAACTGAACGTATTTTGACGATTTTTCCTGTCCGGCAAGGGTTAAAATTAAAACATAATCACATTTGTTATAAAAAAATAACCTCAATAGAAAACAAACATCTAATAAAGAAAGTTCAAAAAGGCCTAGAAATGACAATGTGGGAGAAAGTACAAATAAAATAAAAAAGTCATAAATTGTACAACTTAATAGACAATATTAACCCCAACACAGACCAAAACTAACCCACAGTGCAGTGAAACTAAATATAGTACAGTACTGTTATACTATGTGTTAACAGAATTCTCACACACCAAACTACTGCATTATCCTAAAGGTCAAAAACGATAGCACTGTAATTAATAATCTCTCTTAAATCAACCTCTTTCCAATAAAAATACTCATTCTGTTTAAACACTTCATCATTCAAGTATGATGCTTCAATTCTCTAGTCACTGGTAACTTGACAAGAGGCATGAGGAAGTGATGGGGAAAATGTATACAGAGGAATAGATCTAGGTACCCAGGGCCAGAAAACAAAGTGATGAAAATAAAAATATGGGAGTACTAAAAGGTTAGGTTTCTTCTTGCCAGTCACTTGTGTCAGAATATCTTGAGATTTAGGTTTGCTATTAACGCTTTATGAGTAAATTTTCACCTGATTTTAAATTGAAACTGAAATCGTGATACATTAATGTTTATTAAATTTTTTTCAGTAGAATTGAGGAACTTAGGTCTTAAAGCTTAAGTAGTAGTATGTTAAAAATAAATGTTCCAACTATCACAATAGGAACCATATCCTCTGATTTAAACTCCTAATCAAAACTTGAAAAATTTCAGCTCCACTCTCTATAGTTGCATCCAGTTACCCGTGTACTGGTTTCCCATGTACTACCACTTCTGAAAACATGATATATTTTCAGAATGTTCTATACATCAAGATCATCTGATATGACTACACTATTTCAAGATTGTTTGTTATTTCATACTGAAGCTAATTTATCATCAAATTTATCTAATATTGACTGTCTCATGCAGGTCAATGTTTTGACAGTACTTATCATGTTTGTAGCAAAGTATTTATACTGACTCAACTCAGCTCTTCACCCCCCCCCTTCTCGCCTATTGTGATCTCTCAAAGCCAAGTGAACGGTTATATGGTCCCCACTATAAATTAAGATGTTGATCCATTCCTTTTATGTCAGCATTGTATTAGTATTACTGATGTCATGTACATGTCTAGTAAAAACGTTATTCCTAAAATATTCCAAAACTGGCCAACTGATGAGTTCTATACCAACTGGTTTGGTTATCTTTTCTATTGAGGAGGTTGTTGTAACTGTACTGGGTCCAGGTTGGTTTTAAAAAAAAAAATTATTTTCAAATAATAAAAAGTATACAAAATATGTGACTTATGTCATCAGTCGGGCAGTAAGGGCGATGCACCCCCCCCCCTACAACCGCTCTTGCAATAGTATTATAAATCAGTAGTTTTTATAACTTGGGTACTATTTTTTTTAGAAATATATTTTTCATATTCAGAACACAATTTAAATTTATCCCAGATTACTTATAAAAATGTATTTTTCATTTTACTTTTATTTTAAAACAATGTATAT
Organism: Prosapia bicincta; assembly: GCA_036971475.1. Lineage (NCBI taxonomy): Eukaryota > Metazoa > Arthropoda > Insecta > Hemiptera > Cercopidae > Prosapia > Prosapia bicincta. The sequence goes on along the minus strand of JBAIZL010000001.1, from coordinate 219,013,517 downwards.
TGTTTTTACATTTATTTTATGTTGAGTGTAAAAAATAAAAAATCATCTGATAACATTCTCAGTTCCACCCATCATTAACAACACTGGTGTGTTACAAGTCGCGCACTAGTTCCGTACCGGCTCGGCTATCCTGTGTACTATGACTCTGTGTCATCCTCGTCAGACCGAGCTGTTTGATGAGGCAATGAAGGTTGAACAATATTTTGTAACTATATTTTGTAAATATATGTACAAAATAATAATTTTGGTATCTCGTAGGTTAAATGCATGTTTTGATGGCGGAAAATGCCAAATTTCCGATGATTTTCAAGTACAAGAATAGCTTAAAATTTCACTTCCAGGCCTTTATTTTTGTAAGTTTTCTGCCGAAAACTAGCCCATCTTTTCCTGCCATTGTGAAACCCGAAAGTCTATCCTGGAGCTGCCCTGGTATAGAATAATTAAATTTTTCCTGCAAGCTGTGTTCGTCTTTCTTATAAATACCCTAACTTCTATATAGTTTTATTGTATAAATTAACATGTTTAAAATAAGCCTAGATTTTTTTCGTTATATAAATAGTACAGTCTATATAATAAAAGTTATTAAATTTTTTTCAAACTCTAATTCATAGTGTTATGATGTAACTTATTTATTTATCTGCAATATCTTATAATTAAGGTTGATAAATGTACACTTTTTATTCAGGCTATCAATAACACGCTTTTATTTATTTTATTTGCAAAGTAAATAACTTCAGTGTAATTCACTTTACAAAGTTAAATTATTTATTACGTTAAATTGAATCGTTATTAGGTAATAATAGCAGAAATATTTTAACATTTTAGGTTTCTATCCCATTGTTACACAATCAACATTGAATGGCCACTCAAGCAAGATTAATATTTAATGAAAAGTAATATTTTTTATTTTTCTGTCTAGTCCATGTAACCATTGGACTAGCATGTGGACCATTGCGGCTAAATGTAAAGAATGAGTTGTGGGTGGACAACTTCACATATGCGATGCCGCCTAAGCCACTATTACTAAAACTAGGGGCATTATACTAATCCCTTGTAATACATTTATTCCACTTATTGTTTTTACAGGGACAACCTTTTTTTTGTTCAAGTTCAGGTAAGTACTGAGCATATTTAAAGCCATGGTTAGATTCTTTCTTGTATTCTCAATCTTCTTTAAATATTTCATATCTGTTAATGATGGCATTGACTGGTTGCCATAAAACCCCTCCCCTCCACATATCTATGCATGTATATGTCTATACAATATAAGCATGTGTATTTTTTTATTGCAGTAAATGGTTTAAAATATTAAAATGTTTGTTTTTAAATGTTTAAATTGTATTAATTTTAATTATTTTTATCTTAGGAAATTGGAATACATTAAAGCTAAATTTACTAAAGTGTTATTTTTTTAAGGAATTATTTATATTGGTTTTATGTTATGGTGATTTGAGTATTTTTTCATAAAACACCATTGTTCACCACAACATAAGTAAATTCCAACAGAAAAATATTTATATTATTTTAGTTTTTAATCTATAGAAAATAAATATTTTTTGTGTTTCAGACAAGGGCTCTCTAACGGCCAACCTCCAGGTGACACAAATACTCAGAATCAGAGTACAACTGCTGTTACCAATACCTTCAATACAAGCTCAGTGATGAATCCTAACCATAAGTCACGTCCATTGATAGGCATCAACAATTCAAACCCTCCCAATTACAATCAGTACCAGCAATCAGTAAGTGTTCTGATGAAAGTAAAATCTGCAAATATGATGTCAAGTTTTTAGTTTTCTAAGTTTTTCAATATATAAATTTGTTTTACTTGTAAAAGTCAACAATTAATTATCAACTTCAAGTTATATGGCTACTTTGATAGAAGCATCGAAATAACTTTCTGTTTGCACCTAATAAAAATCTTTATTTTAATCAATGTATTATTCATTTTTTTCTTATTGTTTGTGATTATTTTGCCTTTTAACAGATTTTATTTTAAAATTAATGTAATCGATTTAACAATAAAATTTTTGAGGATTTGAATATAATACATATGTTGTTCTTATTCTTAAATTTTTTTGTAATAAATGTATCATTCATTTTTATTCTTATTTTTCGTGATTATTTGGTCTTTTAACAAATTCTATTTTAAAATTAATGTAAATGATTTAACAATAATATTTCTGTACATTTGCATATAATACATATAGGGTTCTTATTTTAAAAAAATTTATTTCAATTTATGTATTATTCATTTTTGTTCTTATTGTATGTGATTATTTCAGATTTTATTTTAAAATTGATTTAAACAATTTAATAATATTTCTGTACATTTGCATATAATATGTATATGGTTCTTATTCGTAAATTTTCTTTATTTTAATAAATGTATTATTCATTTCTATTCTTATTGCTGGTGATTATTTGGCTTTCAACAGATTTTATTTAGAATTAATGTAAATGATTTAACAATAATATTTCTGTACAATTGAAACAATGCAAAACCTGTGTAAACAAGTACTAATTGTTTACAGAGCACTGGGTTAAGAAAATTCCATGTTTTAAGTTATTGTACTCCTATGTATGTTTGGAGTAACTGCAACGTCTCTAACCCCCTCTAATTACCGTTTTTTTTTAATGTACTCTATAAGTTTTATATCATTAAAAATTAGTTTAGTTCTGTGAATACAACTAATAGTTTTTCTTGTTCTATTAAATATAATTGGTAATGGTTTTTAGTGTTAATTAAAAAACATATTTTTTTATTATTGACTAATGGGTAACTATTATTTTATTACAGTCGAGGAATAATATGTACCCTTCTGGGCATATGACTCCCAATAATGTTGTTTACCATTATCAACCGCCACCTGGAGCACCTACACCGCCTATATCTGGAATGTTTCCCGTACACCCTGATGTAAAGCTCAAGAGTTTACCATTTTATGAGCCAAGAGGTGAACTGCTTAAACCTTCAAGTCTAAGTAAGTAATGAATGTAAACATAGAAAGTTATAATTTATCACTAAATGTATGATTACCTTAAATGGATGTTATATAATTATGTTTAGTGTTTATATTTGTTGACATTAAACGGGTTTAATATGGGTTGTTCCAGCCATTAGTTAAATGTTAGCAGTGAGACCTCTTAAAATAGCCCCAGAACCTCATTGTAACCTCTAGACCAAAACTTATTGCAGATGTAACAGTAATTGATTTTAGTGTGATAGCTAAATACTTCCATTATAGAAGCCAGTACATATAGCCATCGTCACTTAACTTGCCTAAATACACACACACACGCGCGCGCACGCATATATCTGGTCACACCCAAAAGTGGTAGGACTGATTTTTTGACAAGAATTTTATTGACGATATACTTGCATCGACTTAATAATCTTCAAAGTATGCTCCTTGAGTAGCTACACACTTAGTATTATGTTGCTTCCATTCCCCGTACGCCCGCTGGAAATTTTCTTTGGGGATGCCGTTGATGACCGTCGTCAAAGCCACTTGAACTGCCTTTATCGAGTCAAAACGTCGTCCCTTGAGCTGTCTTTTCATCAGGGGGAAGAAGAAGAAGTCCGGTGGTGCCGGAAGAATGGGGCGGATGCGGCAACGTGGCAACGCCGTATTTGGCCAGAAGCTGTCTGACGACGAGCGCGCCATGGCACGGCGCGCTGTCATGATGAAGCACCCTGCAATTTGTTGCGGTCCGTGATGTTGGTATTTGTTGACGTTACACGCATTTTCTCTTGATCTGCGTGTATGATGTTTTTATATAGTATGTCTTCTGTATATGTGGTCTGTAAGTTCATTAAATTGTTATGTGTTTTTTTTATGAATGTGGTATTTTTCTAATGAGTTTAATTCTATTGGGTTATTATTTATTTCAAGTATGGTTAGGCTATTTTCGTAGTTTGTTATTTCATGTTTATGTGATATGTAATATCACATAATACCTATATTATGTGCCTATATAAAGTACCTAATTACATAATACCACATTATGCCTATATTATGTAATATCACATAAACATGAAATAACAAACTACGAAAATAACCTAACCATACTTGAAATAAATAATAACCCAATAGAATTAAACTCACTAGAAAAATACCACATTTATAAAAACACACACAACAATTTAATGAACTTACAGATCACATATACAGAAGACATACTATATAGAAACATCATACACTCAGACCAAGAGAAAATGCCAACATCACGGACAGAACATCTACACCAGAAAAATATCAGTGATTCGACAATGGTCAAGTGACCGAATGGTGCCTCATCACACAAGGTAAAATCATTGCACTTAATGGTGGATAAAATTACTTACAATAGTAATATATTAACTTCATAAAGTCAGTGCAACGGAAGAACAATGGATAATGTAAAATATCAAGAATATATATATATATATATATATATATATATATATATATATATATATTAGGTTAATTCTAGTTTTCAGTTTTTTTTTTCTTTTGAATGATAAAGATCATTGTATGGTCGAAATATTTCAATAGTGTGATATGTTTTTATATATGTGTCTATTTATTTATTTCCATGAAATTGCAGTTTTGGACTGTTGCCACTGGGTAGGTCAGTCAGTCTCCTATCTAGTCCAAAACTTCCTATATATATTTTTAGGTTAGTTCTAGTAGAGCTTAAAGCTTATTTAGGAATTTTTTGACTAGATAGGAGACTGACAGATTTACATAGGTAAGTCTGTCAGTCTCATATCTAGTCCAAAAATTCCTATATATATATATATAATTAATAATATTTATTTTCTGTTTAGTGCCATATGGTCTTAATAGAATTCAAGAGCAGTCATTCCTTTTTCATTTAACTCCTCAACAAGCCAGTGACATTGCTATGAATAGAGATATTGGACCGGGCTCAAAAAGCGATTATGTTATTCAGGTAATAGGTGTTAGAAACAATTTATATTAGATCAATTTTATGTTTTTTATAAAAGCCTGCTTCAGTCCTCCTTTGGCTTCCCATCCCTTTTTCCTGTACGAGAGTTTAGTGGTTACATTCCTCCCTATAGCATCTAATTAGGCCTTCTGAGATATGAAACCCCAAACTATTGATGTTTAAGTCATTGCTTATAATCCAGACCAGGCTTTATTTGTCATCACAAATAATAGTCTAATTGAAATATAACCACAAAATTGTATAGTTTGAATGAGGCTCAATAAACGTGTTGTAAGCTATTACAGAATCACTTAGATATGTCTGAAATAATAAATGCAGTAGAATCTCGATATTCCAAGTCACGATAATTCGAGGTTCTGTTGAATTCGAGCCTATTTTATCTATTTAAATGAAAAGGATGAATCAAACTTCCAAAAAATGTTTATAACCTTATGGTATGCAAAGGAAATGAGTCGAGCTTCCAAGATATGATCACATCAATACGGCACGCAAAGGAAATGAGTCGGGCTTACAAGAAATGTTCATATTAGTATGGTATGCAAAGGAAATGAGCAGGCTTCCTAGATACGTTTATATGTTAATACGGAATGCAAAGGAAATGAGTCGGGTAAGAAATGTTCATATTAGTATGGTATGAAAGGAAATGAGTCGGGTTTCCTAGATATATTTATATTAATAAGGTATGCAAAGAAAATAGTCGGGCTTTCAATAAATAAATGTACATATAAAGTTCTATAAACTGATTTTGTGCATTCTTAATTATAGTACTGTATTAGGGTTCATTAAAACACCTATTTTTTCTAATGCACAGGAACTTTTTCTATAAAATCCGGGAGGGTCTCGATCCCATCCACCTCGAATTATTGAGACTCTACTGTAGAAGTTAGTACAGCAGAAGCTCAAAAATTTTAACTAATTGGGTCCATGGCCCATCCGGGTTAGGTGGACACTAAAAAAAAAAATTAAAAGCAGCCATTGTACCTACAGAAAAACTCCTTTATATTTATCAAACAAAGAGTATTATTAACAAATAAAAGACAAACAAAGTTCACAAATTAATCATTTATTCACTCAGAGGTGTTTCAATGACAAAGTCATCATCATCAGTGAGTATTCTTGCTACAAACTACAACTTACAACTCATAGAGTATTATGGACAATATATGTACATACATATTGTACATACAGTTAAACCCTATTACAGTTTATTTCTCGGCAAGCATATCGGTCAATTTTGGCTCTTTAATTTTTTTATCCACTTTCGTGCTTTGAGATCCTGTAGTATTTTCAGGATGAAACTCACAAAACATTACTTTCATTATTTTGCTTATCTGTAGGTATTAGATGATTGTATTATTGTGCTAGACTAGTTTTGTATGTACTGTACTAATTTGATTTTTATTTCTTATTTATTTTTTCTTCATTCTACTTCACAATCATTCCAGGTTATCCAGAGATTTAGTTATCCGAGTTAATAGAGTCCGATTTATCGAGGTTCTTTTGTAGTTATTAATTTAGTTAATACAAGAACAAAGAAGCAGGAAATATTGTGGTTAGTAATTGTTTTTTGTTTGATTTGTAAATGGTTTTTATACATGTTTTGAATCTCTGCTTCAGTTACTGACAACCAGGACTTGTCACAGAGTGGTAACAAAATTTACAGATTTGAATTAAGTACTAAAAGTTAGATCTATTTGAATCTTATTTTCTGTCAACTATTTCAAGTAAATCTATGATGAGTGAATGCTTTAAAGCTTACTTGCTGACACGTTTCAAAACAATCGTTCCTTTTACATCGCTAAACCTACGTTTGTTTTATGAGGTCTAGCTTCGTAAAAAGAACGATTGTTTCTCTGAGTAGTAAAAATAATAGCAGAGAAGTATTGATGGAACTTTGAATAAAAAATGTCATCACAATTTTAAGAGTTATAAGTAAGGAATTTATGTTATAAATTATCACAAATTTGAATCACTAAAATTGTTGGCATTCTGTGTTAATTGATTTTTCTGTTTTAATTTATGGCTAATAAAAGGTGAACGTGTTTCACCAATTACCAGTTTCTTTAAACATTTTTATAATAAACTTCACATTTTGATAAGCTTTTAAACAATTACCTTTTTTTTAAAGAAAAAGTCATTTAGGGATGGCAACTCATAATGCATCCTCTTAGAGACGATTCGGTTCACAGATTTGCAGGTTCTAAATCTAGACAGAATCTGTGAGCTGGATCATATTTTGCACAGTCAACACCACGGTGAAGAAATAATGGTAGATATTCTTGTTACAAATTGATTAGGTTTTGTGGTATAAAGGCATGTTAGAGGTTGCCATCAATATTACATGTTGTTCATATGGTAAGGCTATGGAAGCTTCAGTAATATAATTATAACTTGGGCAGCAAAAACAAGATGTTTGCGTATTTATTTCTAGTTCCCACATAATTGATTTTAACAAAATAATTATACCAAGTGATACAGAAAGTCGTCAGAATAAAAAAAAAATTATTAAAACCTATGCTCACGCCCCATTTTTTCAAAATTCATAATTTTTTGGAGTCAACAGCAAGTTGAATTTCATTTTGAGGCATTTTACTAATTATTACATAGAAAAAATTAAAGTTTGGATAGTCATAAACAAATGTTAAAGTGATTCATTAAGATTCACTGAACATTATGGACTACAAAATTCAAGAGTTTAAAAGATAGGCTGCAGTGTACAAATACAAGAAGACGGTTTAAAGGTTAGAAAAATAAAAGTCCACATATAATTCAACAATGCCCAATTCATAACATAATACCCACATACACAAAAATAAACATTAACAATAATACAAAAGCAGCTACAATCACTAAACAAAAAGCGGAAATCATTTACATTAAACAAAGCATCAAAACTTTATTTAGAAAAATTGACTCACTAAATTATAGGTTATACCAACTTCACCTAAATCTCACAAACGCGATCAAACATTATATAACACCACAAATTGTAATAGACACTAATAATTGAGCAACAAATAAAATTATAAACATTAACAATTAACACAAGAAAAAGATTAATCAACTATTATGTGAAACAAAAGACACAACATACTCTCAACCTACATAAAAATTCTACCCCCGTACAATTTACCTCACTAATACCAAATTCACACAACACAAAAGAATTTAATAAAGAAAGGCCTAAAGTACAACCTACATCATAAATCAAATAACATAACAAACAGAAACATTATACTACAAACTGAAACAGCCATACAAAAAACCAACACCAAAGACCAAGACTCACTTTAATATGACACGAAAAACCTAACCAAATACAAAAACAGAACACCAACTCAGCATTTTACAATCGCATAAAAGAAACAGGACACAAATACACAGACATTTACCATAACCTAGAAATCTTACACATCAACGAAAAAGGACCACATCTTAACCCACTAGAACAATATGAAATTTACAGACACACAAAGTACAAAAATATTAAACGAACAAACCCAATACAAATCAAACCTACTCTTTGGTACTATCAAAAACCTGCCTTTAAAACGGTCACCGCTTAACCCAACATCTCCAAGCAGAAGACACTAATGAAGATCGCCCATAGCGATTGAAAATGTTCTGTCTCAATAAGTTTTAACAAATTTACAAAATTTAAAGTTCAGATGGTCATAAACTAATGTTAAAGTGATTAATTAAGATTCACCGAACGTAGGTTTTATGTATGCTGTGGAGGGGGAATTGCTATTTTCCAAGATTTTTGAGGCGTGAGCATGAGTTTTTAGAATTTTTTTTTGTCTTTGACTTTTTGCATAGTCCAGTATAATTTTTTTTGCTAAAATCCATTACGTGGGAACGGGAAATAAATAACGTTGTTTGTTATAAATGAGGTTTAAATAGCAGTTCTATATAGGTTTAATAGCTGGAATAACAAGAAGAAGATGCCAAAGAATCTAGCTACTGATATCAGGGGCAGTTAGATTTATGTTATTTGAGAATTTATAATACACAGGAATTGAATATAGAGGATAATGAATACTAAATTTTATAAATTTGGTGTTAGCTTGCTTAATTTGGTACTTTGTTTTGTGTGCTAGATTTTGCTATCATCTTTTAAATAAAACTTTAAAAGTACAGTAGAGTCTTGATAATTCAAGGTAGTTGGGACCAAGACCCCCACGGATTACCAAAAACTAAGATTACACGGAAATATGTTCCAGTATATTAGAAAAAACAGAGTTCTAATAAACTCTAATTAGGAATACAAAAAATAAGAACTTTATAAATTAGTATTGCTTTGATATACATTGTTTATCACAGTTGCTACACTTTTTGGAAAAAGTTATGTGTCTTCTGCGTTTGCTTAACAGATAGTTTTTGTGCTACGGTTGTAGACATCATAGCAGAAGCAGATCAGTTGCCATGGTATCTACATGTTCAATATAGCCTAGTGCATTTTCCAAGGCTGTCGTTTTTTCACTGTGTATAATTTTCCATTCTTGTACAGTCTTGGTCGAACCTTTATCGTTATTCTCATCATCACTGACTGTCTTCAGTAGTTTTTTGTAGCATTTCAATAATCGTAACATCTGTTATCTCGAATATTTTACATTGGAATTTTCCCAACCTTTAAATTTCTTGGTAAGGAATGTCAACTCTGTCTTCTTGTTGACTAGTAATGTAGTCAATAGCTTCATTATGACTCAGGATTTTATAGTTTTTGAATAGTACTCTAATCCATCCCATTAGCACTTTTGTTCTTATATGAAACCGACAATGCTGTTGTAGAAATGTTTTTAAACACCGGTGGCTTAGCTGATTAATCCCGCGGCTTAGCCGACTTGAAGTCGGGCTTGAATTTAATGGAAGCTCGAAATATCAAGACTCGGAACTACGATACTGTACTGTACAATATTGTATTCGTAATGTTATTATTATGATTTGATTTTTTGTTTTTTTGTGATTTGAGAATTCACAGGTTTTATTATTCTTACCGGCTTTTAGTTTTAACAACGAACTTGTACAATTTGTTCTAGGTACAATTACGATTTTGTTTGTTGGAGACATCATGTGAACAAGATGATTTTTTTCCACCAGGTATAATGGTGAAACTGAACAACAAGCTATGCCCTTTGCCTGTAAGTTAATACTTTAAGTAATACCAAGTTAAAATTAAGTTATAGAATTTTATAAAAGCTTTTTAAAAAGTAACTTGTTTTTTTTAATAAACAAAATATTTAGAAAGCACATAAAAATGATTTTTTATATATAATCGCCTTGTTTTCAGTATATTATTGGTACTAAGGTAAAAGCTTTTCATCATGCCATCCTGGTAGGCTATCTTTTAATTTCCTACTTCAAATCGTCTTCTTTTGTGAAGTGTCTACCTGTGTTTAAACACTGATCAGGCACTGGCGGCATTCTTTTACAGCAAAAAAGCAATAAACCATTACAAGATGTTTTTCTGTCACCAACTAATAAAATCATTGTGCATTTTTGTATTTATTTACATACTGTTGGTATTTATTTTATCTTACCACTGTTAATTTTACTGTACTGTACCCCAGCAAAATTGCACACATTGTGTAATTTATTGTCAGTTTGGTAGTTTTTAAATTGTACTGTATTACTATGCAACTATGTTTTAACAGATTTTTATTAAATTTTATCGCACATTTGTAAGTTTTGTTTGTTTTTCACCCTTACATTCAGTAATCTGGCAATTTCGGTAATCTGACGCTAGTTATCCCAATATAGTGCTGGACTAGTGAGATTGTACTGTAATAAGCTCTCAGACTTTACAGCTATAGGTTAGTCTTAATAGGGTTCAAAGATTTTACCTTAGTAACATTGTAGGCCTCTTTTTCTAATACGGGTTATAATGGCAGTAGAAATATAGGTTACTCTTAATACAGCTCAAAGCTTTTAAACAGTCTTTTATCTCTATTCATACGTCATATACAAAAAATTTCCAGACTGAACTCATAACTACTGCTTAGATTTCATTACTTTAAAGAATAAAACATGAAAATATTGCAAAAATATATGTTTATATAAGTGCAAATGTTTAACTTATGAATCAGTAAACCTTTGTAAACCCATGTGTGAGATCTGGATCTATGACATTTGGATATCTATACTTCTAGAAACATCTGTGACTTTTCCAGTTTCTCCAATAGACATAGGACACAGTGTGTCCGAAATATTGTTTCTGTATGTATTTTTTAAGTTTACAGACTATACTATTACCAAGAATAAGTCTGTCAGTCTCCTAACTACTCCAAAAAATTTCAAATAAGCATTTAGCTCTACCAGAATATATATATATATATATATATATATATATATATATATATATATATATATATATATATATATATATATATATATAGAGAGAGAGAGAGAGAGAGAAAGAATTTGGACTAGGAGACTGACAGATTTACCTTGGTAAGAGTCCACTCTGTAGTCTTGAAATAGAAACACATAAAAGCACTTAACCAATGAAATATTTCAACCACACAGTGGTCGTTGTCAATCAAAGAGAAAACACAAAAAGAAATATGAGAGAATGAAATAAAATAAATATCTTATATATAATAATATATCTAATAAATAAATAAATACATTTATTATATATATATATATATATATATATATATATATATATATATATATATATATCTTTACCAACCAAAACTAACCTATAAATAAATATATATATATATATATATATATAAAATATATATAATATAATAATAATAATATATAATATAATATATATATATATATATATATATATATATATATATATATATATATATAATATATATAAGTCTGTCATGGGAAAAGAGATTGGAGACGTCTGAGGCTATTAAGGAAAAAAAACCAAAAAAAAACAAATATATATATGAATGGATTTATCTGATGTTGAGGTTAGGGGATTCTCTGGACTTGGTATACCACTTGGTATACCACACTAAAAAAAAAAAAAAAAAAAAAAAAATATATATATATATATATATATATATATATATATATATATATATATATATATATATATATATATATATATATATATATATATATATATAGTAACATAAATTCAACACAACAACAATGGTGTTTTACTATTAAATATTTTATTTGAATGATGATATCAAATTTCTATTTAAAACAAAAAAACTACTCAGGAACAATTCATAATTCTTTATTATAACAATTTTATTTCAACAGTTTAACAATAAACACAAAACAAAATTTACAACTTAACAAGTTTTAACAAAATAGTTTTAACTCAATTCCTTTGTTTTTAGTTACAAATTTTTATATACCCTAGGCTATTTCTGAGATGTCTTAAAATCTCGGCGTGGGCTATATTTTTAACTCTTTTGTTAATTAAATAAATTTTGAAAAACAAGATTAAATTTAGAAAACAGTTTTAATAAATAACTTCCTGATGGAAAAACTTAAATTTGGAATAAGCAAAAAGGCGAAACTATTTGAACTGGATTATGTTCTTATTACTAACTATTAATTAATTACAAGATATTCTAATAATGTACAAATTTAAACTTCCTTATTATCTTAAAAGTCCATTAAAGTTTATTTCTATAGCGCTATATACTCAACTTAATAAATATCGGTGAATGGCTGCTTGCTCACACGTAGGATTCCGTTCTCATTAAATTTTATATTTTACACACTTAAATTCGTTTTAGTTCCTTCAAATTATATTACCACTGTATTATATCTTTAAATTCACTTATCCTTATTTAAAATTGCCAAGTTTCTTCACAAATCTGTATAATTTTGACGACTTTCTTCAAATGGAATTTTGACTGGTCATGGCAGGCCCGATCTCGTAGCGTCCCTACGCTATACTACTAACGCGTCCTATTTCTTTTAAAAATTGTTTAAAATATGGCGGCCTCTCCTTCTTCTAAAACACATGTTGCCTGTAATTTAGTTCGATTTTTTCCCACTAGAGTCGACTGCAACTGACCTACTTCTTGTTTTACAGCTGTTGTAAACAACGAAACTGTTTACAATGGCGTTTTAATTTGGTTAAACTTACTGTTTCAACTTTCCGATCCTTAACAAACCTTCCAGTGTTTATTTAGTTATTATTATTTGTGTGTGAAGTGTCTTTTCGTTTTACTCTTGTAATAATTCCGAAATATGTGTGTTTTTGAGCTGAATTCATACAAACATAACCTTTATCTCATTGTTTACAATCGTATTTCACTTTCTCCTTCACGTAATTACTTATGCCCTATGTTACTAATATTTACAATTTTGTTAAATATAATTATTATTATTAGATTATCTTGTTTTTAATTTTATTTGATACAACAAATTTCCTTATGCATTTACAGTTCAAATATCTTGTTTATATGTTACAACCGTTTTATAACCTTTCTAGGCTTTTACCTAAAATTAGTTTCAATTTAACCTAGCCAATTTCTTATTTGCTATTTTCAAAATGTTACAATATATATATATATATATATATATATATATATGAAGTTAAATGAAGTTAAGATAAATTTCAAAAATTTCAAGAATATATATATATATATATATATATATATATATATATATATATATATATATATAGGAATTTTTTTATTGCCTTTTTGGACAGTTTTGGACTATTGCCTTTAGGTAAGTCTGTCAGTCTCCTCTCAAGTCCAAAAAATTCCTAAATAAGCTTTAAGCTCTACTAGAACTAACCTAAATATATATATATATATATATATATATATATATATATATATTTAGGTTAGTTTTGGTTGGTAAAGATTATTTAGATTTTTTGGACTAGGATTACAATTATTTCATTCTCTCATATTTCTTTTTGTGTTTTCTCTTCGATTGACAAAGACCACTGTGTGGTTGAAATATATCATTTTTTAAGTGCTTTTATGTGTTTCTATTTCAAGACTACAGAGTGGACTCTTACCAAGGTAAGTCTGTCAGTCTCCTAGTCCAAAAAATCTATATATATATATATATATATATATATATATATATATATATATATATATATATTAAAACAACACAGGTTATTCAAATACAAGAATATTTATTATTTTATATCCAAAGCTTTTCGTTGGCAAACAGTACCAACATCATCAGGAATGAAAATTACATTGTAATAATAATTACATAATAATTACATGTAATTTTCATTCCTGATGATGTTGGTACTGTTTGCCAACGAAAAGCTTTGGATATAAAATAATAAATATTCTTGTATTTGAATAACCTGTGTTGTTTTAAATTATTAAACAAGAAAACGTATTTTACATTTATATATATATATATATATATATATATATATAGGAATTTTTTTGGACTTGATAGGAGACTGACAGACTTACCTAAAGGCAATAGTCCAAAACTGCAATCTCTTGGAAATAAGCACATATAAAAAACACATATAAAACACTTAATACACTTTTATTTGAAATATTTCGATCAACATGATCTTCTTCAGTCAAGAAAGAGAAAACAAAACAAAAGATTGAAGTGAACCACAGATGTGTATAAACATCCAAATGTCACAGATTCACAGATTTATAGTTTATGATATAGAGCTATATGTGATATGTGTAGAAATTGTTAAATGTGAATCGTGTAAAGATTGGTTACTTGAAACTAGATATTAAGTAACCAATCTTTACACGATTCACATTTAACAATTTCTACACATATCACATATAGCTCTATATCATAAACTATAAATCTGTGAATCTGTGACATTTGGATGTTTATACACATCTGTGGTTCACTTCAATCTTTTGTTTTGTTTTCTCTTTCTTGACTGAAGAAGATCATGTTGATCGAAATATTTCAAATAAAAGTGTATTAAGTGTTTTATATGTGTTTTTTATATGTGCTTATTTCCAAGAGATTGCAGTTTTGGACTATTGCCTTTAGGTAAGTCTGTCAGTCTCCTATCAAGTCCAAAAAAATTCCTAAATAAGCTTTAAGCTCTACTAGAACTAACCTATATATATATATATATATATATATATATATATATATATATATATATATATATATATATATATATATATATATATAGATTTTTTGGACTAGGAGACTGACAGACTTACCTTGGTAAGAGTCCACACTGTAGTCTTGAAATAGAAACACATAAAAGCACTTAAACAATGATATATTTCAACCACACAGTGGTCTTTATCAATCGAAGAGAAAACACAAAAAGAAATATGAGAGAATGAAATAAAATAAATATAAGTTGTAATCACAGATTGTGTAGAGTAGAAATCAGATGACACAGATGCACAGATTAAAGATATATTTATATAAATGGTTTCCATGAGCATATGAGTGATTATAGTTTATATAAGTCTGTCAGAGGAAAAGAGATAAGGCTGTTGGGGAAAAAAAAAAAAAAAAAAAAAAAAAAAAAAAAAAAAAAAAAAAAAAAAATGGATTTATCTGATGTTGAGGTTAGGGGATTCTCTGGACTTGGTATACCACTGGTATGATAGTTCCCACCTTCTCAGTTCTGAGGGATTGCAATCAGGGGGGAGTGATTTAATTATTTTTGTGGTATAGCAGTCATCAAAAGTTGCGATGTTGTGACTCGCAGCATGTTGAGCTGTTGGTCTATCCATATTCATAATTTTAACATCATGTCTGTGGCCATTCATTCTGATATTCAGACCATCCGTGGTCAGGCCTATGTACTGTGCTGAGCAAAGTTTACATTGTAGCTGGTATATGACATTTTTCGATGTACAATTATGATGACCCTGTATTTTGAAGACCATTTTTGTTGTTTGGCTGTTGAAACTATTTGCTGAGGGGTGTATTGGACACGTCTTGCATCTAGGTCTATTGCATGGGAAGGAGCCATGAGGAAGTTTGTGTGGTTTCTCTGCATCAGGGTCTGGTAGTTTAGGATGTACTAGGATGTTTTTCAAGTTGGGAGGTTGCTTGTACCAAATTTGCGGTGGATCGGTGAAAAGATTTTTGGTGTGGACGGAAGCTTGAAGAATTTTGAAGCCATCTCTCAATATCTTGTTGAGTTTATGTAGACCAGGATGGTAGTCTGTTATTAAAGACAGTTTATTTTGTTCTGTTTGTGGTTTGGGGCGAACCGAGGATTGTGCTGAATGAATTTGGTTTTCAATGAGTCTTTTTGGGTATCCTCTTCTCTGGAAGGCTGTTGATATCTTTCTATTAAAATCTTCCAATTCCCTATCATTCGAACAGATTCTCTTACCCCTGATTGCTTGACTGTATGGAATGGATCGTTTTATGTTTATTGGGTGGTTGCTGTCGAAATGGAGATATTGTAGTATGGAAGTTTGTGTGGTTTCTCTGCATCAGGGTCTGGTAGTTTAGGATGTACTAGGATGTTTTTCAAGTTGGGAGGTTGCTTGTACCAAATTTGCGGTGGATCGGTGAAAAGATTTTTGGTGTGGACGGAAGCTTGAAGAATTTTGAAGCCATCTCTCAATATCTTGTTGAGTTTATGTAGACCAGGATGGCTGTCCATTTCGACAGCAACCACCCAATAAACATAAAACGATCCATTCCATACAGTCAAGCAATCAGGGGTAAGAGAATCTGTTCGAATGATAGGGAATTGGAAGATTTTAATAGAAAGATATCAACAGCCTTCCAGAGAAGAGGATACCCAAAAAGACTCATTGAAAACCAAATTCATTCAGCACAATCCTCGGTTCGCCCCAAACCACAAACAGAACAAAATAAACTGTCTTTAATAACAGACTACCATCCTGGTCTACATAAACTCAACAAGATATTGAGAGATGGCTTCAAAATTCTTCAAGCTTCCGTCCACACCAAAAATCTTTTCACCGATCCACCGCAAATTTGGTACAAGCAACCTCCCAACTTGAAAAACATCCTAGTACATCCTAAACTACCAGACCCTGATGCAGAGAAACCACACAAACTTCCTCATGGCTCCTTCCCATGCAATAGACCTAGATGCAAGACGTGTCCAATACACCCCTCAGCAAATAGTTTCAACAGCCAAACAACAAAAATGGTCTTCAAAATACATTGTCATCATAATTGTACATCGAAAAATGTCATATACCAGCTACAATGTAAACTTTGCTCAGCACAGTACATAGGCCTGACCACGGATGGTCTGAATATCAGAATGAATGGCCACAGACATGATGTTAAAATTATGAATATGGATAGACCAACAGCTCAACATGCTGCGAGTCACAACATCGCAACTTTTGATGACTGCTATACCACAAAAATAATTAAATCACTCCCCCCTGATTGCAATCCCTCAGAACTGAGAAGGTGGGAACTATCATACCAGTGGTATACCAAGTCCAGAGAATCCCCTAACCTCAACATCAGATAAATCCATTTTTTTTTTTTTTTTTTTTTTTTTTTTTTTTTTTTTTTTTCCCCAACAGCCTTATCTCTTTTCCTCTGACAGACTTATATAAACTATAATCACTCATATGCTCATGGAAACCATTTATATAAATATATCTTTAATCTGTGCATCTGTGTCATCTGATTTCTACTCTACACAATCTGTGATTACAACTTATATTTATTTTATTTCATTCTCTCATATTTCTTTTTGTGTTTTCTCTTCGATTGATAAAGACCACTGTGTGGTTGAAATATATCATTGTTTAAGTGCTTTTATGTGTTTCTATTTCAAGACTACAGTGTGGACTCTTACCAAGGTAAGTCTGTCAGTCTCCTAGTCCAAAAAATCTAAATAATCTTTACCAACCAAAACTAACCTAAAATATATATATATATATATATATATATATATATATATATATATATTTTAGGTTAGTTTTGGTTGGTAAAGATTATTTAGATTTTTTGGACTAGGAGACTGACAGACTTACCTTGGTAAGAGTCCACACTGTAGTCTTGAAATAGAAACACATAAAAGCACTTAAACAATGATATATTTCAACCACACAGTGGTCTTTGTCACAGTGTCTTTGATGTGTTTCTATTTCAAGACTACAGTGTGGACTCTTACCAAGGTAAGTCTGTCAGTCTCCTAGTCCAAAAAATCTATATATATATATATATATATATATATATATATATATATATATATATATATATATATATATGAAGTATATATCAGGAATATATATATATATATATATATATATATATATTCTTGATATTTTATGTCATCCATTGTTTACAGACCACATATACAGAAGGCATACTATATAAAAACATCATACACTCAGATCAAGAGAAAATGTGTGTAACGTCAAGAAATACCAACATTACGGACCGAACATCTACACCAGAAAAATATCAGTGATTCGACAATGGTCAAATGACCGAAAGGTGCCTCATCACACAAGGTAAAATCATTGCACTTAATGGTGGATAAAATTACTTACAATAGTAATATATTAACTTTATATATATTCTTGATATTTTACGTTATCCATTATTTTTCCGTTGCACTTACTTTATGAAGTTAATATATTACTATTGTAAGTAATTTTATCCACCATTAAGTGCAATGATTTTACCTCGTGTGATGAGGCACCTTTCGGTCACTTGACCATTGACGAATCACTGATGAATTTTTCTCTATTTTTCTGGTGCAGATTTTTGGTCCGTGAGGTTAGTATTTGTTGATGTTCCACGCATTTTCTCTTGAGTTGCGTGTATAATGTTTTTGAATAGAATGTCTTCTGTATATGTTGTTTGTAGGTTCATTAAATTGTTGTGTATGATTTTATAAATGTGGTATTTTTCTAGTGAGTTTAATTCTATAGGGTTATTATTTATTTCAAGTGTGGTTAAGTTATTTTCGTAATTTGTTATTTCATGTTTATGTGATATTAGGTGTGCTGCAACATTTGATACTTTTGTATTTCGATTTTTGAATGCTCTGTAATGTTCTTCAAATCTTATTTTAAATGATCTGGTCGTTTTCCCTATGTATAATGCATTCCAGTCGTTGCATGTTATTTTGTAAATTCCTGATAGGTTATGTTTTTCTGTAATTGTTTTGTGGTTTGTGTTATTAAGATATTTTATTATTTTTTTGTTTGGTTTTTATATTGGAGTGTAATATTCTTTGTTGTATATATTTGTTAATTTTTCAATTTTGTTATTGGTTTATTTATATTTAAGGTAGATTTTTTTATTTTTATTATTTTTGTGTTCAGGTTGTAGTGTTGTGTTGAGGTTAGGTTTTTTGTGAATTTATTGTATATATTTTTTATAAGGTGTTTGTTGTATCCATTTTCTATTGCTATTTTTGTAATGTTAACTGATTCTTCATTTAATTTTTGTTTGTTATCTTGTGTGTATTTTATTGCTTTATTTATCATGTTACTGTGAGTTTTAAATTTGTGTGTCCAGAAGTGGTTGGATTTGTAGTGTATTGTGGTGTTGTTGGAAATGGGTTTTCTGTTTATTGTAGTTTCTATTTTATTATTATTTATATTTAATGTAATGTCAAGATAGTTAATTGTTCTGTTTGTTTCGATGGTGAATTGTATGTTTTCGTTGTATGTATTTAGTTTGTTTAATATTATGATGTGTCCATTGAGAATGGTAGGTTGGTATATTACAAGTATATCATCTACGTATCTTGTCCATAGTAAAATATTATGTGTGTTTACTATAGTGGTTTAATTATTATTTGTTCAAGGTGTTGTAGGTATATTTCGACATGACTGATGATATGGGTGATCCCATGGGGAGTCCAGTTGTTTTTTTATAGTATTTATTGTTAAATTGGAAGTAATTTTCATTACATATGTGTTTGGTTAGTGTAATGATACTATTTATTGTGTTTTCTTTTTCGTTACTGTGTATTAGTTTGTTTTTTATTATTTTTATGGTTTCTTGTATTGGGATACTAGGGTACATGTTAGTTATGTCATAAGTTATTATTTTTGTGTTGTTGTTTGTTTCTATGTTTTTTATTTTATTAATTAATTCATACCCATTTTTTATATTGTATGTGTTGTTGATTCGTATTTTAGATCTTATTATTTTGTGTAGTATTTTTGCGATTATGTAAGACGGTGCTGTTTTGAAATTTATTAGTGGTCTAAATGGTGTGCCGGGTTTGTGGATTTTTGGTATGCCTGTTAATATTGGTGCACATGGTTTGTCTTGTGCAACGGGTAAAGTCTTGTGTGGTATTTTAATTTATTGTTATAGTTTATGGTATTTTTGTATGTCACTATTAGGTTTTTATTGTATTAAGGTATTTGTTAGCTGGGTCTGGGATTCGTTTGTATTTATTTTGTTTTATGTGGTTAGCCATTGAATCGTATTTAGTATTTTCTATTATTACTGGTATGTTTGTTTTATCTGATTTTAATATTAAGTAGTCGTTGTTTTCTAGTTTTTCTTTGAGTTTTATAATTTCTTTTTTATTTATATATTGTTTTGATTTTTTGTTTTTTTCTGTTTTTATTAGGTTAATTTTTTTATTGATGTTGTTTCTTATTTGTTCAGTGTTTTGGTGGTAATTGTATGGATGTTAGATTCTGTGTCAACTATAAGGTTTTTTATTATTAGGTTTTTGTTAAAATTGGGTAGGTTATATTTGAAAGCGTTTGTATTATTATTTTTTCTTTTTCTGTGAATTAAGTTTTAGTTAAGTTTATAAATTTTTTGTTGTTAGGAGTGTGGTGGTTTGGTGTTAGGCTATTTTTGAGGTTAAGTTGTTAAATTTTCGAATTTTTTGTTATGTCTATTGTGTTTATTTTGTGTTTTATCATGATATGTTGTATTTTTTCGTGTATAATAGGTGTGAGATTATCAAAGGTTTTCATTATTTCTATATATATATATATATATATATATATATATATATATATATATATATAGCTTTTTTGGACTAGGAGACTGACAGACTTACCTTGGTAAGAGTCCACTCGGTATAGTCTTGAAATAGAAACACATAAAAGCACTTAACCAATGATATATTTCAACCACACAGTGGTCTTTGTCAGTCAAAGACAAAACCCAAAAGAAATATGAGAGAATGAAATAAAATAAATATAAGTTGTAATCACAGATTGTGTAGAGTAGAAATCAGATGTCACAGATGCACAGATTAAAGATATATATATATATATATATATATATATATATATATATATATATATATATATATATTGTTTCCATGAGAATATGAGTGATTAAAGTTTATATAAGTTTGTCAGGAGAAAAGAGATTGGAAACGTCTGATGGGAAAACGTCTTAAGGGGAAAAAATTAATGAATTTATCTGATGTTGAGGTTAGGGGATTCTCTGGACTTGGTATACCACTGGTATGATAGTTCCCATCTTCTGAGTTCTGAGGGATTGCAATCAGGGGGGAGTGATTTAATTATTTTTGTGGTATAGCAGTCATCAAAAGTTGTGATGTTGTGACTCGCAGCTTGTTGAGCTGTTGGCCTATCCATATTCATAATTTTAACTTCATGTCTGTGGCCATTCATTCTGATATTCAGACCATCCGTGGTCAGGACTATGTACTGTGCTGAGCAAACTTTACATTGTAGCTGGTATATGACATTTTTTGATGTACAATTATGATGAGCCTGTTTTTTGAAGACCATTTTCGTTGTTTGACTGTTGAAACTATTTGCTGAGAGATGTATTGGACACGTCTTGCATCTAGGTCTATTGCATGGGAAGGAGCCATGAGGAAGTTTGTGTGGTTTCTCTGCATTAGGGTCTGGTAGTTTAGGATGTTCTTCAAGTTGGGAGGTTGCTTGTACCAAATTTGCAGTGGATCGGTGAAAAGATTTTTGGTGTGGACGGAAGCTTGAAGAATTTTGAAGCCATCTCTCAATATCTTGTTGAATTTATGTAGACCAGGATGGTAGTCTGTTATTAAAGACAGTTTATTTTGTTCTGTTTGTGGTTTGGGGTGAACCGAGGATTGTGCTGAATGAATTTGGTTTTCAATGAGTCTTTTTGGGTATCCTCTTCTCTGGAAGGCTGTTGATTTCTTTCTATTAAAATCTTCCAATTCTTTATCATTCGAACAGATTCTCTTACCCCTGATTGCTTGACTGTATGGAATGGATCGTTTTATGTTTATTGGGTGGTTGCTGTCGAAATGGAGATATTGTAGGTGGTTTGTCGGTTTGATGTGAATTCCTGTGTTGATATTTCCATTCTGGAGTGTTACCTCTACATCCAAAAAGGTGATATTGATGTAGATCTCTCCCAGGTAAATTGAAGTGTGAAGAATTGTGTCAGGCTGTCTAAAAATGCCTCAAGTGTTGAAGCACCCTGTGTCCAAATTAGGAAGATGTCACTATATATCTATACCAACATAATGGCTGGTGTGTTTGTGTCTTTAGAAAACTTTCTTCCAACAATCCCATGTACATATTTGCGCACTATGGGGCCATTCTAGTGCCCATTGCTGTTCCCTCTATTTGAAGGTAGTTCCTTCCCTCAAACTGAAAGTTGTTCTTCTTGAGAATGAACCTGGTCAGGTTCACAAGAAAAGGTGTAGTGGGAAAAGGCTTGCCTGGGCGTTTGTTTAGAAAATTCTCCATTGCAGATAGGCCGTATGCATGAGGGATGTTGGTATAGAGAGAGGTGACATCTATGGTGACCAAAATAGTTACCGGGGGTAGAGGACAGATATTTGTGAAAGTCGATCTATGAAATGATTGGTGTCCTGGGTATGTGATGGAAGGTTCTTTACTAAGGGTTGAAGGTGTGAGTCGAGGAAAGCTGAAATTCTTTCCGTTACTGAATTGCAGCCAGCAATTATTGGTCTACTAGGTGGAGGGATTATGTTTTTGTGAATCTTTGGTAATATATAGAATTGAGGAGTAGAGGGGTTTTTATTATATAATAAATAATTTTAGAGATGTTTCCGAAATATTTTTTTCAGGAGCTGTATATTTTAGTAGGTCCGAGAGTAAATTGTTGAATTCTGTAGTAGGGTTATCTGTAAGTATTTGTATGTTGTGATGTCTGACAGTTGCTTCTTTGATGTAGTCTTCTTTATTCATAATGACAGTGGTTGAACGTTTATCTGCTGGAAGAATCATAATATCTCTATTGTTTTTTAACGAAAATATTGCCGCTTTTTCTAATTTGGTAAGGTTAGGTTTAGTCTTCAGATTTTTAGTGAAATTTATATCGGTGATGCTTTGCATGATAAAGTTGATGTAAAGTTCAGTGGGGTGATCAGGTGGTAGTGGTGGTGCATCCCAGTTGGAGGGTGGTTTGAATTTGCAAGACATACGTCTATGTTTGTATTTGTTTTGAAAGTTGGTGTCTGAGCTATATAATTTTTTATCCTAAGTTTTCTGGCAAAGCTGAAAACATCTTTTCCTAACTTGAATTGGTCTATTTCCTTAGCTGGTGTGAATGACAGGCCTTAGAAATTACTTGTAGTTCATGTTCCGAGAGTGTGTGGTTGGAAATGTTGTGCACGGCAACTGTTTTTGGTGAAGGGTTATTTCTTGTATCGGGACTGTTTTTATTATTATTTTTGTTATTTAGCAATAATGATTGGGTTGGCAGTTTAGGGAGTTGTCCACAGGGTACTGGTATCTTGAAGAGAGAACTTAGGCTAGGTTTGTCACAAACAAGAGGTGGTTTGTCGGCAGGTAAAACTGGATTATCATATTTTTTGATTTGGCCAACAAGATTTATTTCTTGAATGCAGAGTTTTGAAAGTTTATGTATTTTATTCTTTGCAAGATTGTCTTACAGTATGTATGCTTTATTGAGAGTATCTTCCATTTGTTGTATTAGATATGGAAAATTGGAGGTAATTAATTTGGCAGTTGAGGTTAGTAATTCAGATAATTTGACTTGTTCTTGTTTGTGACACTGTAAGACCAAACGTGTAATTTGGAAAGAGTTGTTTTTGTAAATTGGAGAAATAACAGTTTTGATATACTGGGGCATACCTGACAGTAGTGATTTCATATTTAAACCCTTTGGTGTAATGCCTAGATTTAGACAAGCTTCTAAAAACAGTATATGCATGTTTATTTTTGAGATTTTAAAAGCCAGGTTTTTAGCTGTTTCAAATACAGCTTAGGAAGATTCATTATATATAAGATAGGAAAGGAGGAAAGAACACAAATACAAAGATAGTGAAGGAATATGAAAATGGAAAGATTAAATATATGTTTATATATTTTTAGGTTAGTTTTGGTTGGTAAAGATTATTTAGATTTTTTGGACTAGGAGACTGACAGACTTACCTTGGTAAGAGTCCACTATGTAGTCTTGAAATTTCTTTTTGTGTTTTCTCTTTGATTAACAAAGACCACTGTGTGGTTGAAATATATCATTGTTTAAGTGCTTTTATGTGTTTCTATTTCAAGACTACAGAGTGGACTCTTACCAAGGTAAGTCTGTCAGTCTCCTAGTCCAAAAAATCTAAATAATCTTTACCAACCAAAACTATGTATATATATAAATAATTTATTTCATTCTCTCATATTTCTTTTTGTGTTTTCTCTTCGATTGACAAAGACCACTGTGTGGTTGAAATATATCATTGTTTAAGTGCTTTTATGTGTTTCTATTTCAAGACTACAGAATGGACTCTTACCAAGGTAAGTCTGTCAGTCTCCTAGTCCAAAAAATCTAAATAATCTTTACCAACCAAAACTAACCTAAAAATATATATATATATATATATATATATATATATATATATATATATAAAACGTTATCCATTGTTTTTCCGTTGCACTGACTTTATGAAGTTAATATATTACTATGTAAGTAATTTTATCCACCATTAAGTGCAATAATTTTACCTTGAGTGATGAGGCACCTTTCGGTCAATTGACCATTGTCGAATCACTGATGTTTTTCTGTTGTGAATGTTCGGTCTGTGAAGTTGATGTTTGTTGACTTTACGCGCACTTTTTCTTGATCTGTGTGTATGATATTTCTATATAGTATGTCTTCTGTATATGTTGCTTGTAGATTCATTAAGTTGTTGTGTAAGTTTTTATAAATGTGGTATTTTTCTAGTGAGTTTAGTTCTATTGGGTTGTTATTTATTTCCAGTATGGTTAGGTTATTTTCGTAATTTGTTATTTCGTGTTTATGGGATATTAGGTGTGCTGCAACATTTGATACTTTAGAATTTTTGTTTTTGAATGCTCTATAATGTTCTTCAAATCTTATTTTAAATGTTCTGGTTGTTTTTCCTATGTAAAAAGCGTTACAGTTGTTGCATGTGATTTTGTAAATTCCTGATAGGTTATGTTTTTCTGAATTTGTTATGTGGTTTGTGTTATTAAGATATTTTATTACTTTGTTGTTTGGTTTGTAAGTTGGAGTGTAGTATTCTTTGTTGTATATATTTGTTATTTTTTCTATTTTGTTATTGGTGTATTTATATTTTAGGTAGATTTTTTTATTTTCATTATTTTCGTGTTCCGGTTGTAGTGTTGTGTTGAGGTTATACCCATTCAAACCATGCGCACCAGTATTATCAGGGATACCTAAAATCCACAAACCCAACACACCATTTAGACCACTAATAAATTTCACAACAGCACCATCTTACATAATCGCAAAAATTCTAGACAAAATCCTAAGATCTAAAATACATATCAACAACACATACAATATAAAAAATGGATACGAATTAATTAATAAAATAAAAACGATAAAAACAAACAGCAACACAAAAATAATAAGTTATGACATAACTAACATGTACCCTAGTATCCCAATAGAAGAAACCATGGAAATAATAAAAAACAAACTGATACACAATAACGAAAAAAGAAACATAATAGATAGTATCATTACGCTAACCAAACACATATGTAACCAAAATTACTTCCAATTTAACAATAAATATTATAAACAAACAACAGGACTCCCCATGGGTTCACCCATATCATCTGTCATGTCAGAAATATATTTACAACACTTTGAACAAATAATAATTAAACCTATAATAAACACACACAATATCTCACTATGGACAAGATATGTAGACGATATACTTGTAATATATCAACCTACCATTCACAACGAACACGTCATAATATTAAACAAACTAAATACATACAACGAAAATATACAATTCACCGTTGAAACAGAAACAAATAGAACAATCAACTTCCTCGACATTACTTTAAATATAAATGATAATAAAATAGAAACTACAGTATACAGGAAACCTACTTCCAACAACACCACAATACACTACAAATCTAACCACCCCTGGACACACAAAATTAACACTTACAGTAACATGATAAATAAAGCAATAAAATACACACAGGATAACAAACAAAAATTAAATGAAGAATTAGATAACATTACAAAAATAGCAATAGAAAATGGATACAACAAACACATTATAAAAAATATATACAATAAATTCACAAAAAAACCTAACCTCAACACAACACTACAACCGGAACACGAAAATAATGAAAATAAAAAAATCTACCTAAAATATAAATACACCAATAACAAAATAGAAAAAATAACAAATATATACAACAAAGAATACTACACTCCAACTTACAAACCAAACAACAAAATAATAAAATATCTTAATAACACAAACCACATAACAAATTCAGAAAAACATAACCTATCAGGAATTTACAAAATCACATGCAACAACTGTAACGCTTTTTACATAGGAAAAACAACCAGAACATTTAAAATAAGATTTGAAGAACATTATAGAGCATTCAAAAACAAAAATTCTAAAGTATCAAATGTTGCAGCACACCTAATATCCCATAAACACGAAATAACAAATTACGAAAATAACCTAACCATACTGGAAATAAATAACAACCCAATAGAACTAAACTCACTAGAAAAATACCACATTTATAAAAACTTACACAACAACTTAATGAATCTACAAACAACATATACAGAAGACATACTATATAGAAATATCATACACACAGATCAAGAAAAAGTGCGCGTAAAGTCAACAAACATCAACTTCACAGACCGAACATCCACAACAGAAAAACATCAGTGATTCGACAATGGTCAATTGACCGAAAGGTGCCTCATCACTCAAGGTAAAATTATTGCACTTAATGGTGGATAAAATTACTTACATAGTAATATATTAACTTCATATATATATATATATTCCCACACTCACGGACCTAAGGGCAGTTTCTTTCCAATTCACAAAAAGTTGATTTTTGTTACAGAATCCTGTACCCACAAACAAACCTGGTGTAGAACCAAAGAGACCACCTCGACCAGTAAACGTCACACCTTTATGTAAATTAAGTCCTACTGTAGGCAACCATATTACTATTTCATGGGCAGCAGATTATGGTCGTGGCTATGTTGTGGCGGTAAATCTTGTTAAGAAATTAACCTCATCGCAGCTATTAAATAAGTTGAAAATTAAAGGAGTTCGCCATGCTGATTTTACAACAGGGCTGAGTAAGTATATGCATGAGTAGGTTTTATTTATTTTTAATGGGTCTTCATGTAACTCAAATAAAATTCCCTTAAATTGCACAAATACTCTTTACCAGCTTTATATATAAGCAATGCTTGTTTAAAATTTATTAATGATATTATTTATGTGTATGGCAGGGGTGATTTATAGTGTGTTAATATAATTTTAATGTTATAACACGGTTATGGAGAACAGTTATGGAGAACTAATGAGAATACATCAATAAAAGTTGAAAAACTAAGTGAAAAATTATAATATTCAGTAATGTAAAATACTTACAATGTGGAAAACTTACCACATGATTTTAGTAAACAATATGTTACTTTGTTTGATTGTGTAGTAAAGGAAAAGCTATCTGAAGATGTAGATAATGAGATTGCAACTACATCGTTGAGAGTATCATTGATGTGCCCGTTGGGTAAAATAAGGATGTCCTCACCTTGCAGACCTACCACCTGCACTCATCTACAATGTTTTGATGCTTCGTTGTATCTTCAGATGAATGAACGGAAACCTACATGGACATGTCCAGTGTGTGACAAGCCGGGCAAATTTGAAAATCTTGTCATTGATGGGTATGTATGAAGGTTTCTGACAGTATGCTTTTATACTAATTAATCGAAATATTTCATTAAAATCTTTGCTCTCTAATGGCCTATCATAATATTTGTAAATTTAATTAACATTATCGATGATAATCCAAATGATAATGAATAACGTTAGTTTCTGTCAATAATGGCTGACGATATTTAAATTAATATTTCTAAAAATGTTTGCTATCCAAATATTATGAGTCATTAATTAAATAATTTTAATTCTTTATTAAATACAGATTAATTTTCATTGTCCTTATATTCAGAGGTAATTTGACTTTTATAAAATCTTAAATGAAATTCACTGCAGTATTTCAGTAAATATTTTATTGCTGACGTATTTTAGATTAACAAGTCGATATAATTTGAGGTTGATTTTTCTAATGTTTCTCTGTATCTATGGACTAAAATCCATTGCTGGAAAGTACGTTTTTCAATGCCTTTTCCTTCAAATATTTCTTCCAACAAATTTTGGATTGCATACTACAGAGCATATGAGCCAACTTGTTTTGTTGACACATTCGTTCTCGTATATAATTTGATAAGGTCAAGCAATTCTTGTCCAATAAAACCAGTCGAATTTCAGTCTAAATTAATTCCTTCTACTTATAAAAATTTTAAAACTATAATTTGCAGTTTTTGTAGAAGATGTACAACACTAATTAATATACAAACACCATAAATACTATCCACAACACATTCTAAATGACAAAACACACTCACAATCAAATATTATATTTGAGCACATAATTAACTACTACACTATGAACAATAACACACCCCAGAACAGAAATACACCACAGGCTCACACCAACACAACACACCTGAGCATCAGTCTTGTCAGTGACTCACGGCATTGAATAATGCGCTGACCTAGTGTGAAACGCATCTACTGAATAAATCAATAAGTAGTGGTTTTTTCCCAAGTTAATACAAAAAAAGTGTACTTTAAAACTAGTAGATTATCTGTCGCATGTTGCTTTTAATGTTGAGAAAATTCGTTCTGAAGAAATTCAAGTTAATTTGTGAAAGTTTTATTGAAGATAGATTTATTTACATTGGAAAAACTTTTCTATTTATTTATTCAAGTTTGTTTTGGATAGTTACATTTCCCAGTAAATTTCTTATCCTCCTTTAAGTTTTAAGAAGAAATGAACTCTAACCATGTACTTTTGGACTCTGATTCATTATGTTAGAATATTTAAATTATTTTTTCTACTACAGGCCTTATTTTAGATTTAAAATGTTTGTTTTTTTTAATAACTACAAAATTTTAGATATTTATTGTTAACACATTGTGGGCCATGTTAACACGCTCGCTGCCAATGCCCTTGAACAGCTCGGAATCCCGTATTTATTTCCGTTTTTTTTTTTTTTCATTTTCCATATTGGTTATTCTATTTTACATGTCTTTAACTTTGGGCTAATCAGAGTTGCTTTTATGAATAAAACCTTAATTTGTGAAGTGTGGCGACCAGGAGCTAGCAAACAGTTGTTTGTTTGTGGCAACATAGTGCGTGTTTTGTTAATGTGAGCTGTTTACATTTCAAGTTTGTTGTTTTTTGCTTTAAATTGTATTTTTTAGTTATTTAATTTGACACACCGTCATCGGAGGATGTAAAAAAAAACAGAATATTAATATTAAAGAAATAGAATTTAGAATATCCCCTCCTTAAATGAATAATTCTAGTCAGGCTGTGGACAATGCGCATATTTAATATAAATAATTATAATAGAAAGAGATTTAAATAGTTTACCTGTTGCGGGTCGTCCTTAAGTCCATCATTTACCTCGGTCTGCTTACTGGTTCCCTCGGGGAGACGGCATGCAGCAGAATGTGCTTTCTCAGTCACCAGGAAGACACCGAGGACCTGATGTCTTCGACTCTCGCTATCAGAATGCTACTTTTCCTAACTTGGTTATATTAATTTAGAAAGGGATCAGAAAATACAAGTTTAGCATTATCATCTGTTTAATATCGGTCCTCTGAAGAGTGCCGGTCTCCCATGGCAGTCGTTGGAACTATTTACTATTTTTCATTTATGGAGATCGAGGTTTGCCGGTAGTATAAAATAATGTTACAGGTTTTTATTTTTAGTGATATTGTATTATAGATATAATGGCTAAAGACGCTTAAGGAAGTGATTCAATATGAGGTATGTTTTTTTTTAGACAGTGATAGTGAAACCGATCTAGGCTGAGGTTCATTCGACTGAAAGAAAGCGTAAATGGTCCGATTTTAGTTTCGGATTCAGAAGAACATTTTCTCTTAGCTTTAAAATGGTATACAACATGTAATATTAATTTTTATTCCAATGTAAAATATGTGTAGCGAAAAGCAGTAATGTACAGTGTTGCTATTGTATTTATTTGATTTTTTTTGTACATTTGTCAAAGAATCATACTCCGATCTGTGTGTAAGTAGATCAATGTATATATTTCATAAAACCTTGTTTCATTCCCTTTAAAAACATGTATAATATGCTATAAATACTGTATTTTATTATAAGTCAAGAATGTCGTATATTTTACCTAAAAACCTCCAGGGAGATACAGACAAGGCACCTATTACGGAACAAGGCTTCAAAGTGTTGATTAGTTTTAGGTTGGTTTTCATTCTGTGGTAATTTATTGGACCAATATAGAAGATAAAGTAATTTATTACTGCAATGCTATAGGTATTTTCAAGATGTACTACAAAGTGGAAGGCTCTTAGCAGAACACAGTGAAATCCAGTTGCATCAGGATGGCTCTTGGTCCACTTTGGCTGTAAAGAAAGAATCACATAGAGTTGTATCGCCAGTCCCAGTAAGTTCTATACAAGTAGCTGGTTACAATTTTCAACTGAATAAACTTTTTTTCAGATTTATTTGCTGAATTTTATTGAATTTTAAAGATAATCAGCCCCGAAAATAGACTACAAATCTATCTTTAGTAGTTATTTTCTTTGGGTTCACTTTTGCCTTGCTTAAGCATGAAAAATATCAGACAAACCAACCACACATATTGGTCAGAAATTAGAAAAACCTTACAAAATTTTCCAAGTCATTAATTTTGTTATACAAACTGAAAATGATATGAATTTTAATAAAAGTGTAGCAAAATGTATCGACTTCTGCCCGTAAAAATAAACTTTTTAATATCATGTAAAACTCTGTACTTTAGAGATATGAATACTGTAAAGATGTCAATAAATTCCTGAATAACCTTATAATATTTTTACAGATGAATTTTATTCAAAAGCAATGTGGTGAAAGGTAGATTAATCAAGCATTGGCAACAAGTTTGGGTTTCAGATTATTCCACGTCCCTTAACCCTTTGATTAGCAACATTTACCTGCCCTGATATGGCAACATATTTTTGAAAAATTTTACACTTTTTCTTTTTTCTAGTTTTTTAAAATTTTTCCCTAATTTTTTTAATGATGCTAATATTTTTTAATATATTTTTACTTATTATTTCCTCATGTTAACCAAACTTTACCTTAGGTTTTCTGACAATTTCTTTGCTAAAAATTATCTCTTAATTTTTTTTTTTTTAAATACCTATTAATAGTAAAATAACGCACAAACTTTGAAACCATCTGTAAATACGTGCGAAACCCCATAGATTTTGGATTCAAAACAATGGTGACTATGTACTCTGTATAGTATTTATTGTCCAGATAGTTGCAAATGTTGAACCTAGAATAAGGCACAATTCATAGGAAAATAAATCGTAAACTCACAGCAATGATGGGTTTACAAAGGGAGAATGTACATTTATGGAAATGCTCCTGTTCCGCTGCGCGATCTCGCTCACATACTGGTATGTCTATGCTAATCAAAGGGTTAACATTTGAAACAAGTTAGCTGTTTTGTTATTCAAACAGAAATAAAACTGACCTATAGAAATCTTTATATTACCTACAAATTTCATTAAATGAAAAATGATTAGTTTGAAATATTACTCCACATTCAGTATTGAGTTACAGTAGATAACTCCAGTTTTAAATTTTCTTAATTATAAATAAATAAAACCACAAAAACTTTTTATTAATGGCCTGGTGGACATTTTGATTGCAAAGCAATCATCTTCAGAGGAAATTACTACAAGACTAACTCAATTTTATGAACTTAACAGAAGAATTAGTCTTGTAGTAATTCCTTCTGAAGATGATTGCTTTATAATCAAAATATACATCAGGACATAAATAAAAAGTTTTTGTGGTTTAACAGGTGTTATTTATTTATAATTAAAAATTACACCACAGTTGTTTTAAGTTATTATTGTAATTTTCCTTGTTTTACATAATTCTCAAAAAGTAAACTAAAAAGTAATAAACTATGAGAAAACTAATCCATCTAAACCAGATTCAGTTCATCACCATAAATAATTCCACTAATAATTCTACCTGTATTAGTGTCTCTTACGGAGAATCATGAACTATAATCCCCTGCAAGAACTAGCTAAAATATGTTAGTATCTCCTGTTTAAACGTCTTTTCTTTTACAACACTATATCGGATCTTGAAAGGGTTAATGACCCTTGTATGTAGGGGTTATAAGTTTCTGGATCTCATATCATTTGGTACTGTTCTTTATATGATAAATTTTGAGGAAAATAACTTCTTTTACAATATATATCTTCAAAAACATTTCATTGTAAAATATGTTTCAAGCACATTCACAAGGAACTTATTTTGGAAACAAAAATATTATTAGGAGTTATTTGTCTCTGTTTTTCTAATCATGTCAAAAAAATAGTGTTTTTATGCAACAATAACATGTTTTTTTAAAACTATTTCAAACAAGTTGTCACAGAAGCTTGTCGAAATTTCAACTAAAATGTCCATTGAATAAGATAGAACCGCATTATAATGAATCCTATTGAAGCTGTTGTCACTTATAGAATGTATTATTACTATAGATCACACCATCCGCCAACCAAGTAAACAGTGCTTCACAGCTGGCACCAAGCGATCCCTACACTGCTTCAACACCATCCCTCTGTCGGGACCATTTAACCTTGCACTTTGCCTTGAGAGATCAAAATAGGCGGGACGGGAGGTTCCGCCTATTTGGCTGCATTTATTCAGTATAAATACTTTCCTACAAACATGATGAGGACTGTCAAAACACTGACTACATGATGAGGCGGTCGATATTAGATAAATTAGCTTCGGTATGAAATAACAAACAACCTTGAATTATGTGTAGACTTATCGGACGCAGAAGCTGTATAGAACATTCTGAAAATGCGACATGTTTTCAGAAGTGGTAGTAGTATATGAGAAAGTGGGAGTGAGCAAGGATACAGATAGCTGGTCTGTAATATACATACCCTTCTAGAATCCCTCTGTTTCTGTTACATGGCATTCCCTCTAGAAATGGTGCAAAAGATCTGTAAAGTAGACATATCAGTAACATTTATGACGCTAATTTATCAATTACAGAAAATGTTCTGTAAACAAATATACACCCTGCCCTAACCATTATACTACCTGAAGCTTGACTTCTCAAAACACTTTCAACATAAATCTGAAGACTAACCTAACAGTAATAAAAAATAAATTTTTTTAGCACTGCCATTGAATGTTACATTAAAGTAGTTGAAGTTTTAGGGTCAACTAATTTTTTTAAGTTGCAGCAAAAAAACCTATACATTTTTTTTCAGTCACTTTATTTCTTTTTATTTATTTTTTGCAGTTGTTTCTATATTTATTTACCCGCAGTGGGGTGCGGACTAGCCGCACCTACAAGGGGTTTGGCGTCCCTCGCGGTACCCTATCCTAACACTACACCACTCACAAATCACACACATACACATACTTACATCTTCTCTTAGGGATTTTTGACTTATCAGAAACGTCGTGAGTTGGTAGTGCTGAAAGGTAGTCCAGAGCGTGTTAAACTCTGGTCTGGGGCGCTGATGTGAGCTTGCTCTGCCGAAGACGTAAGCGAGGTTTCTGGTCTACCAGCCGCTTCGGTCCTTTGTCAGGAGTGTCCCGCGGTGCATGGGTGTCAGAGCCTGTGCACAGTATTACGAGTTCTCGACTGATGCCCATCCAGTCGAGCTGAGAAGAAAAGCTATAGGCCTCAGAGTTCTGAGGGTTGGAAATGATCTTATTGTGATCCAAGGGTGTACCCGTTCCTATAGTCTCGCCAGTAACGCTTCACACGATGGCTGGCTTAAAAAATTTATGGATTCAAAAACTCCGTCAAATATGACTAGTTTGAAGAGAACACGCCAGGATTCTCCTGATGATCATAATAACAAGGATTTGAGTAAAACGTTGATGGTGGCAACATCACAGACATTGCCATCAGCAAAGTATTTAGTTGTATCTAGTGCCGAAGAAGGGAAAAATCTTTCCAAAGTTTCTCCTTTCCTGATTAACAAGGCTATTACTGCATGTGCTGGACGTCCAGTAGCCTCTATTAAGAAACTTAGAAATGGAACACTGTTAGTTGCGACTTCCACCGACAGACAAACCCGTTCTCTATCAAAAATTACCTCCTTTGACCAGGTCATGGTATCTGTGGCTCCCCACAGATCCTTGAATTACTCAGAGGGGGGTCATCACATGTATGGATATAATGTACCTTCCAATCGATGAAATTAAGTCCGAACTGTCTTCTCAGTTAGTTAGGAACGATATCCCTATAATGAAAATGAACAAAGGAGAAAAAGTAGCAACAGCGTCTTTTATCGTAACCTTTGGAAATCCGGAAATACCCGAATACTAACA
The DNA here is from genome assembly GCA_036971475.1 of Prosapia bicincta. Taxonomy (NCBI): domain Eukaryota; kingdom Metazoa; phylum Arthropoda; class Insecta; order Hemiptera; family Cercopidae; genus Prosapia; species Prosapia bicincta. The sequence goes on along the minus strand of JBAIZL010000001.1, from coordinate 218,978,763 downwards.
TGCAGGTTACCAAAGGATCTCAGTGAGACCATACGTGGCTAACCCAAGGCGCCGCTTTACGTGTCAGCGTTTTGGGCATATCAGCTCTACCTGTTCGAAGAAAAACGTATGCGGTATATGTAGCGTTAAAGGCTATGATGATAAGGAATGTGTTAACTCTCCGAAATGTGCCAACTATGGTGGAGACCACCAAGCGCAATCCTACAACTGTCCTACTTTTAAGGAAGAGAAAGCTATCCTAGGCATCATGGCGAAAGACAAGCTGTTGTTTCCAAACGCCAAAAAAATGTATAGATCTACTCAGCCAAAGGCAGACAGTAAGACTTATGCCGCTACTCTGACCGCTTCCAAATCGTCCTGTAACAACTGTGCCGAGCTGTCGAAAAAAATTGAAGTTCTAACTGAACAAGTTTCTTGCCTTTTGTCCTTAGCCACGAATGGTCCTACTTTGAATTTAGTACAACCTGCAGCGACGGATAGTGATTTACCTCTTGTACCAATCCCTTCCACTGTGGGGAGCACGAAATAAATCATTAAGTGAGCCTTGTGTTTATGTGCAGAAAACATTGTCAACGGGTAATAAAGCTTCTGTGCAGAAGATGTTAAATAAAACAAAACACGTAGACCAGTGTTATGTTAGACCCCCATCGCAATCGTCGTTACCGGGTATTAGAAAAAATGCTAACAAAGGAGGGAATGTGAAAACCACTCCTCCTAAACCCAAATCTTCCTCAGATTCCAACCCTGAACGGGTGAATATGGAATTTGAAAAATGTAAGCCTGGGACGTCTAAAAACGTCCCAAAAAAGAGAGGAGAGAGCACCAATGGGTGTCAGATCAATCCATTGCTGAGTTAATAAATGTCTGCAATTAGCTAGTCAGTGATACAATGGAACGTCAACGGTGTTAGCAGTCACATAGAAGAACTTAAAGTATTCGTGCGTGATATGTATCCAGTGTTTGTATGTCTACAAGAGACACATCTCCACGAATCGCATAATTTCCATTTAAGGGAGTATTCAGTTTTTAGATCGGACTTTGTTACCGAAGATCGAGCTAGAGGTGGTGTAGCCATTCTAGCCTGTGACTGTATCGATGCTGTTTCTCTATAACTCCTTTACAAGCAGTAGCCGTTCAAACAGCTGTCCCGTATAAAATCACTGTGTGTTGTGTCTACTTGCCACCACAAGAAAACCTGTATCACAGTGATTTAGTGAATTTGATAAGCCAGTTACCGACTCTGTTCTTATTGGTAGGGGATTTTAATGCCCACCATTCGTCTTGGTGATCTCCGACTAGGAACTTTCGAGGTGATCTTGTTGAGAGTGTAAGAACGGAACTGGACTTATGTCTGCTAAATGACGGTTCGCCTACTCATTTAGCAGCATCTACTGGTGGATGGACAGCTGTTGACCTATCGATTTGCAGCCCTAGATGCACATGGTTGGTATTCAATGATTTGTATGGAAGCGACCATGTGCCTATTAAGATCAGTTTATGTGACTCCCAACCCTGTTATGCTCGAAATTCCCGTTGGATTTTGCGAAAAGCCAACTGGAACTCCTACTCAAATTACCTTGTATCACTTGACATGGATTATATGACACCCATTGATGAAACAATTAATAATTTTACGAAAGCTATTTTAAATGTCCCAGTAGAGACCATTCCCAAAACCCTTGCGAATCCACACCGACTGCCTGTGCCGTGGTGGAACGATGAATGCACAGAAATTCTCCGTTTATGACGAAGAGGTCTAAGTAGATTTAAGCGACACCCAACAAATGGAAACCTTAAGGAATATAAAATACTCCATGCGAAAGCACGGAGGATATTTAGGCTGAGTAGAAAGAACTCTTGGGAACAGTACACTAGCACAATTAAACGAACAACTCCGTCCTCCACAGTGTGGAGGAAACTAAGATCAGTTTGTGGTACTTCCATTCCGTTGCCAGCCATTGCGCTGAAGCAACCGAATGGAAGATTAATCACAACAGTGATGACATTGCTAATGTACTTGGAACATCATTTTCTAACTTTTCTGCTACTACAGCCTACAATAGATTGTTCCAGATGTATAAACTGAAGGAAGAAGCAATACCGTTTACTGTTGGGTTGTCTGAGGACTCTCCTTTGAACACTCCTTTCTCTATAGGGGAATTGGAGTCAGCTCTTGCGTCAACGAAGGATTCTGCACCAGGTCCTGATTCCATTGTGTACTCCATGCTAAAACATCTACCATCATCGGCGAAACTTGTCCTCCTTCGATTATACAATCGTTTATTCGAGGAGCGCTCTTTCCCCGATGCATGGTTAGAATCGACTGTAATTTCTCTTTTGAAGCCAGGTAAGGACAAAACCAACCCCAGTAGTTACAGGCCTATATCACTTACAAGCGTCTTGTGCAAACTACTGGAGAAGATGATCAACCGCCGTCTTGTCTGGTACGTAGAAACCAACAACCTTCTTAGCAACGAACAATGTGGTTTCAGACTAGGACGATCATCAGTTGACCAATTGGTTTTGTTAGAATCCGCTATTCAAGATGCCTTTCTTTTGCGTAAAACACTCGTTACTGTTTTCTTTGACCTTGAGAAGGCATATGATATGGCATGGAAAAGAGGAATTCTGAACACTCTGAAATCATGGGGTATACAAGGGAATATCCTAGTATTCATCGCTAACTTTCTTTCTAACAGATCTTTTTGCGTTCGTCTTGGAGGCACATATTTAAATAGTTACAGACAGGAGAATGGTGTATCGCAGGGCAGCATGCTGAGCGTCACGCTATTTGCCGTTGCAATAAATAGTATCACCAGTAATATACGATCTCCGGTACACTGTTCCCTTTTTGTGGATGACTTTTGTATTTATGTGCCTGCTCGTAGTGTGGCAACTGCGGAAAGATCTTTGCAGTTAGCAATTTACAGATTAGAGGAATGGTCAAAAACTACAGGTTTCAAATTCTCTGCTTCGAAGACCCAATGTGTAGCATTTAGTCGTCGTAGGCAACACCAGGAGCCAATCCTTTATCTTAATGGGATTCAGCTTCAAACCATGGATAGTGTTCGATTTTTTGGTCTTTTATTTGATAAAAGACTCATGGAGTCCACATGTTCGTGATTTGAAGGTGAGATGCAGCAAGAAATTGGATTTGTTAAGAGTCCTTAGTGGTACGAATTGGGGAGCAGATAGAACTAGTATGCTTCGGTTTTATCGCACAGTCGTTAGATCGCGCATAGATTATGGCTGTCAAGTCTACTCATCTGCACGACCGACAGTTCTGAAAACTCTTGATACCATCCACCACTCTGGACTTAAACTTGCTACTGGTGCATTTAGAACTAGCCCAATCCCTAGTCTTCTTGTCGAAGCTGGCGAACCTGCCCTTTTTAGACGACGTCAGATGCTACAAATAACTTACGTTTCTGTACTTCGAAGCAAATCTAACCACCCAGCACATGAAATAGTCTTTAATAACATGCTAATTCAAGTGTACAATACACGTCAACGTTCGACCGCTCCATTTGGCATATGGACGTTAAGAATATTGGATGACCTTGAATTGCAACCTCCCACTATGTTTGAACGACAAATGTGCTATCTACCTCCATTGATAATAAAAACGCCGCACTTCGATTTCTCATTGACCAGTTATATAAAACATGATACTCCTGTTGTGGTCTACCACCAGGAATTTTTATCCATTTATAAATCTCACCAACACAGTGAAATTATTTTCACTGATAGATCTAAACTGGACAATAGCGTTGCGTGTGCGTTTTATGCATACGGATATACCTACTCGTACGGATTGCCTTCAGCTTGCAGTGTTTTCGCGGCAGAACTTTTTGCCATCTTAAAAGCATTAACTGATATTCAATCTTGATATTCGATCTCGATCTTCCCACTATCTTTTGTGTTCTGATTCCAAAAGTGCTCTTCAGGATGTTTTCTCCGTCAACCCTTTAGTTGGGGACATTTTGTGTGCTGTACACAGGCTTCAATTGGGGGATGTGGGGGTAACGTTCTGTTGTTTTCCTGGACACTGTGGAATACTCGAAAACACAAAAGTGGATGAAGCGGCTAAAAATGCAACACGTTTGGTGCCCATTACTCAACGAGTTATATCATCTGATGATGTGTGTTTTGCAAAACATTTAATGCTCGCGGCTTGGAATGACGAGTGGCATACCGTGATTCAGAATAAGCTGAGGGAAATTAAAGATACCGTCCGTCCATGGAGTTCTTCAATTCGTTCAAAACGTAGGAAGGAAATGATGGTTACACGTCTTCGCGTTGGCCACTCTTTTGCAACTCATGTATATTTGATGCGTCGTGAACATCCACCAATATTCCAATACTGCGGTGGTATCTTCACAATTAAGTAGACTGTGTTAGTGTAAACAATATTCGTGCTCTTTTTAATTTAAAAGGTAGTTTAAAGGTGGTGCTAAGGGACGATGCCTCGGCCATTGACCTAGTCATCGCTTTCTTTCACCACTTGAAAACATTCTTTAAAATTTAATATTTAAAATATTTTTTTTTTATTTATACATATAATTCTCTGTGTTTCTTTTATTTATTTAAATTTAATTAATTTTATGTTCTTGTTATTGAGATGTATTTATTGGTAAATTGTTACCTATTATTGTTTTACATATTGTTATTATTTATTTACTGTTATATTGTTCTTTGTTGTTATTTTGTTATTTATAGTTTTTTTTTCTTTTAATTTTTTATTGTTATAGATTTATTGTTGTTTTGTTTGTTATTATTGTTATGTTGTTTTTTGTTTTGTAATTTTTGTGGTATTTAAATTTATTTGGTTTTATTTAAAATATTGTGTTCCGTGTTAGATTTTGTTTGGCAATTATAACCACAATTGATTTTTTGCCAGGAAAAAGAAAAAAAACCTGTATTTATTTGCATCTTAAACAATTTGTGATAACCTTATGTTTTGTAACGGAAATATGTGAAATCCTGCTTGACACTCACTTATGGCACTTTTTGATTCTACAAATTTTCGGAGTCTCTGTTCAATCATTTTTTCAGTATCCTTGCTACTCACACTTGCAAGCGAGTTGAGCCAATAGCTGTTCGAGTTAATTGCTGGCTTCCTTTTTATTCAATAAAATGATAAAATTTTGCTTTTCTCCATTGCTGGGGATCTAGTGTGTTGCATGTTACGATGATCAGTTTCCGAAGGGTATTCAAGGCTATCAAACAAGGCTCTTGATAAAGGCTGGCACGATCATATCGAATTTGACTGATCTCCTCTTTTTTAATGAGCTAATTGCAAGAGTGATTTCATCAGGTAATAAGTCCCCAGTAGTCGATATATTCCTCTAGTTTGCCAAGACAAAGTATTTTCATCTAACATAATTTTCTATTTCCCAGTGTCGATCTAAGTTGTGTTTATGTTTAGGTATGCCTGTTAAACCATAACAGTTAGAGTAAATTTAATTTTTGTATGATTCATATATAATTATATATAAATAGAAAACAAAACAATGCCTAACCACTTCAAATCACTATAAAGATGCTAATTCATAAAGATAACATTAAATAATTTATTTTTTTTAAACTGCAAATGTTTGGTGAATAAGTTAGTACATTAGAAATCAATATGTTTCAACAGTTTATACTCATTATAGTTTAAGCTATTAGACTTTAATTTAGTTCAGGTACTAATGTTACCATTTCAGTTTTTTAGCAACAAAAATGCATGTATTAAAAAAGAATTCTCATATGACTAGATCATTTTGTTGGCTAAACATATCTTGAAATGTTTGTAAAAATAAATGCATTATAAAAAGGTTGCTCTCTGTTATGAATTATACCTATCTTAAATAACTTGATATTTTTACTGCAATACATGTTTTACAAACACAGTAGAGTCTCGATAATTCGAGGTAGATGGGACCGAACCCCTCAGATTACACGGAAATACATTCCTGTGCTTTAGAAAAAGTAGGTGTTTTAATGAACCCTAATACAGTACTATAATTAAGAATGCACAAAATCAGTTTATAGAACTTTACATAGACATTTATTGAAAGCCCGATTCATTTCCTTTGCATACCTTACTGATATAAACATTTCTTGGAAGCAATACTCATATCCTTTGGGTACTGTACTAATATGAACTTTTCCTGGAAGTCCGACTCATTTATTTTGCATATACTATTGATATGAAAATATTTTTTAAGCCTTACTCTTTTCTCGGATTTTCGAGACTCTATTGTAATCATATTTATATCACTGGTCCATGACAAAAGACAAATATCAAATCTGGTAGATTCTAAACATGTATCTGGTGGTGCAATATGTCAAGGTGTTATTTTAATTGTACAATATTCGGAAATTGTAACAACTTCATTCTGAATGCAAAATTTGTTTTTTTATTGCAGGTAACAAAAGCGGCGGCAGCTCATGATCCTGTTCTTGTGGACTGTGACGAACCAGGTTAGTTACAGTACTGTTTGTTAAAGGTTGGCGACTTCACCCACACAATGCCTTTATTATTCTTCATTATATCTACCAGGAGATCATTATGACCTTACCTTGTTCCTATCTAATTTCACTCTTCCTACTTCAGCTTACCCAAACCTGAATTTCCTCCTACAAAGGGATGTACACACCTCGTTCTGGCTAATATAGAGTGTATATACTTTAAGTATTTAACCCTCTAAAGCCGCTTACCATAAATCTTACCGTAAATCTGCTTACCATCAAAAAAGCCAAACTAACCTACAACTGCACACAACCAATTTAGAAATTATGAAAACCTTTGATACGCTCACAACTATAATACACGAAAAGATACAACAAATCATATTAAAACACAAAATAAATACAATAAATAAACGTAAAAAAATCGTAAATCTAAAAAAAAAAAACAACATAACATACAAACTAGCCAAAAAACAAACCAACACCCAAACCACACCTCTAACAACTAAAAATCCATAAACCTAACTAAAAAGTTTACTGAAAAAGAAAAAATAATAACAAACGCTTTCAAATAAAACCTACCCAATTTTAACAAAACCCAAATAATAAAAAACCTAATAGTTGACACAGAATCTAACACCCATAAAATTACCCATCAAAACACTGAACACATAAGAAACAACATTAATAATAATATTAACGTAATTAAAACTCAAAAAAACAAAACAATATATAAACAAAAACAAAATTATGGTACTCAAAGAAAAACTAGAAAATAACAACTACATAATATTAAAATCAGATAAAACACACTCCAGTAATAATTGAAAGTACCAAATACATCAATTCAATAACAAACTACATTACAAAAAATAAATAAGAACAAATCCCAGACCCAAATAACAAATACCTTAATACAATAAAAAACTAATAGTAACACACAGAAATACCCTAAACTATAACAATAAATTAAAATACCACACAAGACTTTACCTATTCAAACCATGTGCACCAATATTAACAGGCATACCTAAAATCCACAAACCCAACACACCATTTATACCACTAATAAATTTCAAAACAGCACCATCTTACATAATCGCAAAAATACTAGACAAAATAATAAGATCTAAAATACATGTCAACAACACATACAATATAAAAAATGGATACAAATTAATTAATAAAATAAACAGAAATAAACAGCAACACAAAAATAATGTTGTGACATAACCAACATGTACCCTAGTATCTCAATAGAAGAAACCATAGAAATAATAAAATACAAACTAATACACAATAATAAAAAAGAAAACACAATAAATAGTATTATTACACTAATCAAACACATATGTAACCCAAATTACTTCTAATTTAACAATAAATACTATAAACAAACAACTGGACTCCCCCATCAGTCATGTCAAAAATATATCTACAACACTTTGAACAAATAATATTGGTCAAGTACAGTGATTCGACAATGGTCAAGTGACCAAAAGGTGCTTCATCACATAAGGTAAAATTATTGCACTTAGTGGTGGAAAAAATTATTTACAAGTAATAATAATAACTTCATATATATTTATATCTAACTGATATGTGATCATATCATCACATGACATGACCACCATGTACCATTGATTACAGCCTAATGTACCTTGGATCATTAAAAACTTGTACCTATAAAGTAGATATAATACAAATTAAAAGCAATATTTTATACAGAAAACTGAATTTTATCACACCATTATAAAAATAAATGAGAATAACCTATTTTAATCTTGTTTACATATATACTAACAAGAAGTCAAAATATGAAGTTTATAACATAAGTAAGTTTATAAATTACATTTTTCTAAAAAAAATATTAGTTAACTAAATCATTTAATGTTAAAATTAGAAAAGTCTACTGGTTTTGGGAGTTTAACCACAATATCTTCAGATGCAACATCAAATACTTCTTCGGATTCTTTCAAAAATTTGCTCTTATTTCTAATTCATTTGTAGAATTGAGTCTGGTATTCAAAATCATGTTAATCTTTAGAAATAATTTTTCCTACATATTGCACTGATGGCCCACACCTTTTGCCAAACTCTACCAAAACATATTCTCCTTCTTCAAATGTTGATCTTTAAAAATTAATTTCTTCTTATTTTTTTATCTATTTCATGGTTCATTAGTTCCATTAAGTCTGTTAAATCTTCTTCATCTTCTGAAACTAAATCCCTGTTTTCATTCAGATTCATAATCAAAATCCAGCTTTGTAATGAAATGTTTTTTTCTATTCTTATTTTTTTTCTTGATATTTAAGGTTTTGGGAACTGATTTTGACTTTTTTTTCTCTCAATTTGTATCTTTGTCTGGGGTATTCGTAGCTATTTTAAAAACCCAGGCTTTATGCCTTTTGTCTAGCAGCAACCTTAGGGTAAGGCTGTATCTGCTCCGGAGTTATTATGGGAGAAGTAAAAAGGTTTGGTTAACGTTTTCATTTTTAAAACCTCTCACTGGTGCAAGTTTAATGTACCTATAATCATTGATCAATGGTACAGGACATTGTTGTGATCCAAGGTACATGACGGAGGGTCTTTCTAATCTTAATCTTCTCAGTGTTCCAGGTTATGTTTAAAATTAAAATATGTCATAGTGTCAAAATATTACTCAAGCAGAATGTGACTTGAAGTAAAAAAAACTCAAGAGTCAAAAAATATACATAAAACCCAATAGTTGTTACTTTTGGCAATAAAAATATCTATTTATATTTTACGATAAAACAAGTACACTATGATCAAGGTACAACAGTCTCCCCTACATATATTTAGATATAGCCATACCTATAAAGTATCAATAGTATCTAGTTACAATAGATTTAGTTGTAATTTTATACAATACTAAATACCCATATTAAAATATACCTGTAAAGTGTCCAGTCAGGGTTGTAATTTTATACATTATCTAATTAAACGTCTACTTCCACGGAGTAATGCTTCGTCACGTGATCTCTATTCTAGCCGTACATGTATACATTTGGTTAAACGTATAAAATTACTACCAAATCCATCATGACTGGGTACTTCATAGGTATATAAAATTAACCTTCCGTGGCAATAACAAACAATAATTGTTAATATAGCTTCAGGACATGTTTTTGATTCATTTTATATGCATTGTATTGGGGGTGGGCAATGTGCATTTTTACCAGCAATATTAGCACCATATTTAGGGAGAATTACAATTTTCCAAAATTGTAAAGTTTTGGGGCATGGGCGACAGTTTTCATGTTTTTCGTATCTATGATGACTTTCTTTCTTCACCCTGTATAATTTTTTTCGCTAAAATCAAACAAGGGGGGAACTGGAAATAAATACCAAATTTCATCTCAATAGGTCCAGTATTTTTTATGTGATTGATTAACACACACACACACAGACAGACACTGTTAGATTTTTATAAAATAGTATAAATTAGCTCCCAATAAATATATTAAACAATAAACTTACTGATTATTGTCTTAAAAACCAAGGGAAAGGAAAACGATGTAACACAACATTTGTAATGTAACTTATAACTAACTTAAAAAGATGAATAACAAACAATCGCAACAATTACTATCAGCTGTTTAACACATTCAGCAAGGCGGTGATATTAGTGATCTCATCAAACTACTGTATGTTTTTTCGTTAACTTCCACCTCTGACGGCAGTGGAATGCTATGCGGGTTGCATAGTTTGTCGTAGCATCTAATTATCGTGCCTGTTGTTTTTATCTCAATAATTTTATCTAACGTATACAGGTTTATTGAGGACATCAAAACCGTGTATTAGACATACAAATGATAAAATACTGTATGACAAATAATAAAACACAATAAAAGACAGAAAAAAAGATAATATACATAAAAATCAAAAGTACCTACTATTAAAATATACTACATACTAAAATTAACACTCAATTTTTAACTCGGAATGTTTGTTTCTGTTTATGTCATGTGTTTCACAAAGCTCGATAGTGCTCGATAGAGATCGATAATGTAAACACAGACATAGATAATGCATATGTCACGTCCGAGACTATTTATAGCCGAGATTAGCTGACATTTGTGTACTACAATCTTATGATGACATATTAGGTTTCCGGGCGTCAAGCATTTTGTCAATGACTCATATTTACAATAATCTGTTCCCACCTTGAGTTGGTTCATTCACTCTAATAGGACAGTTATCGTTTATTCTTACGTTAGTTCAGAAAGCTTAGTTTATTTTTATGATCGTTGTTTTTACCGGATATTTTGCTGTGTTAAATGGTTCAAACTAAAAATAAACATTAAAATATAAAGGTTAAACCAAATTAAATCTTTTTATAAAACTACCTGAAGCATTGTTTCTGTTGAAGCATCAAAAGTTAACTTGGCATGGTCGAATTTAAAAACGACTCAGGCACAATGTTCTCCAAACTCTTCTGAAGCACTGACAAAAAAATCAAACCTTTATACAAACACCTATCATTTTCAAGGCCCGTGGGGCGGTGCCCTGATGGAATTTCTAAATAAAAATGGTGTATTTGTTAACCAGGGACCCTATGAATGACTATGTAAAATTTCAGCTCAATGGGTAAAGTAATTTTTACGTGCTTCAGTAACACACAAAGACAGACACTATTAGATTTTTATATATTAGGGTATCCAATTCTAAGGACTGTAATTTTATGTTTGCAATATTTTACCACCATTCAAAGGCACTAATGATGATCATTTTAAAACTACAAGGAAATTGAGTCCTGTCTCTTATTTCCTGTTCTCTTTAGTCCATCTTAAGCCCTTGTTCCCTTTTCTTTTGCCTCATGGAGAGTATTAGTATTATTTTATTTCCTCTAACCTTCTCTCCCTCTCTACTTCCCTTTTAAATAGTAATAATTACCCTTATAATACTCTTCAGTCTTTACTTTTATCCTTTTTTTCCTTGTGTTTAATATCTCTTAACCAACTCAACCAGGCCTGATAGAGACATCTATAAAACCCCAGTAGAAATTAAGTCTACTTAAGTTAAACTGTCTTGTTAATGAAGTACTATAATTTTTTGTCTATTACTTAATAACAGGGGATCATTTTATCAATTCTACCTTTAAATCCGGTTATTTTCCAGGTAATAGAATAGACTTATCTAGTTTGCAGTTGAGCAGATCTACTTCAAGTAAATGAGCCTATTCACACAATTCCCCCATTTTCTGTATCAGGGATTTAAGTTCTTTACTTTGTGCTACATTATTTTACCAGGATGTTTTAAGTTCCCAACCTTAATTATACCTATATCTTGGTTGTCCCTTCCCATTCTTCATAGGCAAATTTAAATTCTTATACATAATAATTTTTTTTTGTAAATTTAATATACACATATATATTTTGTGTGTTGTTTATAAATATCTATTTAATGTTATATTTATTGTTAACAATTTTGTACGTTTTAATTATCTGTGTTTTAGTAACAATTCTGCATACTTACACACAAGTTTGTAAGGGGGTCAGCATACTCACTCACAAGTTTGTAGAGGGATCTGCATACTAACAAACGAGATTGTAGGGGGGTCAGCATACTCACTCACAAGTTTGTAGAGGGATCTGCATACTAACAAACGAGATTGTAGGGTGGTCTGCATACTAACACACAAGTTTGTAAGGGGGTCAGCATACTCACTCACAAGTTTGTAGAAGGATCTGCATACTAACAAACGAGATTGTAGGGTGGTCTGCATACTAACACACAGGTTTGTAAGGGGGTAAGCATACTCACTCACAAGTTTGTAGAGGGATCTGCATACTAACAAACGAGATTGTAGGGTGGTCTGCATACTAACACACAAGTTTGTAAGGGGGTCAGCATACTCACTCACAAGTTTGTAGAAGGATCTGCATACTAACAAACGAGATTGTAGGGTGGTCTGCATACTAACACACAGGTTTGTAAGGGGGTAAGCATACTCACTCACAAGTTTGTAGAGGGATCTGCATACTAACAAACGAGATTGTAGGGGGATCTGCATACTAACACACAAGTTTGTAGTGAGGTCTGCATACTAACACACAAGTTTGTAGGGGGGTCAGCATACTCACTCACAAGTTTGTAGAGGGATCTGCATACTAACAAACGAGATTGTAGGGTGGTCTGCATACTAACACACAAGTTTGTAAGGGGGTAAGCATACTCACTCACAAGTTTGTAGAGGGATCTGCATACTAACAAACGAGATTGTAGGGGGGTCTGCATACTAACACACAAGTTTGTAGGGGGTCTGCATACTAACACACAAGTTTGTAGGGGGGTCTGCATACTAACACACAAGTTTGTAGGGAGGTCTGCATACTAACACACAAGTTTGTAGGGGGTCGGCATACTAACACACAAGTTTGTAGGGGGGTCTGCATACTAACACACAAGTTTGTAGGGGAGGTCTGCGTACTAACACACAAGTTTGTAGGGGGGTCTGCATACTAACACATAAGTTTGTAGGGGAGGTCTGCGTACTAACACACAAGTTTGTAGGGGAGTCTGCATACTAACACACAAGTTTGTAGGGAGGTCTGCGTACTAACACACAAGTTTGTAGGGGAGGTCTGCGTACTAACACACAAGTTTGTAGGGGAGGTCTGCGTACTAACACACAAGTTTGTAGGGGTGGTCTGCGTACTAACACGCCAGTTTGTATGGGGGTCTACATACTAACACATAAGTTTGTAGGGGAGGTCTGCGTACTATCACACAAGTTTGTAGGGGGGTCTGCGTACTAACACACAAGTTTGTAGGGGGGTCTGCATACTAACACACAAGTTTGTAGGGGGGTCTGCATACTAACACACAAGTTTGTAGGGGAGGTCTGCGTACTATCACACAAGTTTGTAGGGGAGGTCTGCGTACTAACACACAAGTTTGTAGGGGAGGTCTGCGTACTAACACATAAGTTTGTAGGAGAGGTCTGCGTACTAACACACAAGTTTGTAGGGGAGGTCTGCGTACTAACACACAAGTTTGTAGGGTTTAGGGTTTATTTAATGTTATATTTAGGCCTATTGTTAATAATTTTGTATGTTTTAGTTATCTATTGTGCTTTATTTTTTAATATAGAATACCTGCTGTTGTATTATTATTGTTATTTATTTCTTGTTGTTTTTATTTATTGCTATGTTATTTTTATTATGTTTTGTTACTATTTATTTATTGTTTATTGTCGTTGTTACTTTTGATTTTATTTAATTATTTTTGTAATTTTATCTTAATAATTTTGTCTTAGATACTAACCTTGATTCATGATGATGACCAAAATTGCTTTTTTGCCAGGAAAAAAATATTTATAGGAAACAATAGAGTACTGGCTGGTCTTCATAACCCATTTTAAGTACTTGTTATTTCTGGAAAATGCTCAATTTTATTTTTTTGAAAACAAAAATGCATTGTATATTGCTATGTCTATCAAGTAAAAAACAATTTTCTTACTTGATTTTGTTGTCTGTCTCATAATAGGAAAAGAACAGATGGTCTTCTCATCTACACTGAGCATCCCATTAATGTAATCCGTCACATATCTCTGCTTGGTTATATCTTGTTTGTTACTTGTCATTTTGAGGAAAATGTTTTGCAGCAAGTTTGGTTCCTTTATTAACAAGCTGCAAGTCTCAGGTCCCTGCTACATTGACAGAGAATATAATCAAGCATATTCTGCTTGGGTGTGATGAGTTGACCGATTTATATATATGCCACGATCTTCGGGGGAGTTTACAGGGGGTGCTTAGGAACGATGCCACTGCTAATTACCGTGTTACATTTGCCATTTAGTAATATCTTGTTCAGTTAGTGTAAGTTAGAATAAGTTTAGTTAGTTTAATTTAAAATTAGTTAATAACTTTTATTGTTTAAATTTAATATTTATGTTTTAGGTTAGGTGTTTAGGTTAAACTGGGTTTGGTATTTAGTTCTATGTTTGTAGATATGTAGTGGTAGTCTAAATTAGTAATAGTATTTTTAATTTTAGCATACAAGAATTGAGCAGGCCAATAATAACCTCTATGGTTTCTCATCCAAAAAAAAAACAATTTTTTAATAATTGACAAAGAATAAGAGTACTTCAGTAATATCATCCCTTAAATATCCTATGGTCGCTTACCTGTGTTATTTACAGCCCTTACCTTAGAGGGGTAAGGACAGTGCAATTATAAACATGGTCCTTCTTGTAAACATTTAGACAATGATATTTGCGTAATATAATGGGCTATGTGTCATGTATAAATTACTATTTAGGAATAAAATTAACTTGAAAATGTAATAACAATTGAAATTACAGAAATAGTTCCTGTCACAAGTGGAGATAAATTACCTGAACCAAAGAAGAAAGCAGTTGTAGTGGATTTAACACTGAGCGAATCTGATGATGATGATTCACAGTTTGCGGTTCAAGTGTCCAGCACCACTAGTTATAAGAGTGAAGGAGTGATTAAATCAGGTATAAATGGGCAAAGCAACAGTTAGTTGAACTTGTAAAAAGAACTGCTACTTTTTATTGCAACCTATTATACTCAATCGATTATAGATAATATTTTTAAATTAATGTTTTAATTATTTGTAACAGTTTTTTTTTTGTAAGCAAGTAATAGATGGGTCTTATACAAGCATTTTGTCGTGTAATTTAAAAATTGTTTAAACAATTTGTTCATTCTTTTAAACTTACAAACTTTTTTATGGTCTTTTTTACTCAGCCATATTTAGATAGATTAATAACCTAGATTAAGATTTAACATTAAATTTGATGATAGGAATGTGAATTATGTACTTTTAGATTTAGCCTAGTTAGGAAGATGAATTAAAAATATTCTAGCGAGTTTTTTTATAATTTAATCAAATTAAATTTATTGAATATTAAAAAAAATTAAACCGAAATTTAAAAAAATTATATAATACAAATTTAATTATTTTCAAAGCATAATTTAATGCAAATTTTAGTAGTCAAAGCAGATTTTAATTTTAATTTTAGAAAATATTTAACAATTTATCAATAAGCAATATTATCTCGTAAGTTAAGAGGACTGATGGTTTTATATCTTTTTGTATTCAACCAGTTCTAACTAGCAGGGAGACTTTCCAATGATTCCGTGTATTACTCTGTCAGTTTTGATCATTCGACACTTAGGATGTAGCACTGTAAAATATGAAAATGGCTCAAGGACCTAAAATTGTATTATTGCATTAAAAACTTACAAAAGTTTTACAGACACATAATATGGTTGAATTTCAAAGGTTAGGTTAGAACTGTGTGTCACTCCTCATGATCTCCTTTTAAATAGTTTGTAAAAACTAAAATATTTACAATATGTAGAACTAGGGATGAGCCGATACCTAAAATGTTCGATTCTGATTTCGATTCTCGATTCTTAGGTTGATTCTCGATTTTTTATAAAGTTACATAGGGCTACAAGATGTTCTGTAATATTGAAGCTAGTTAAAATATTGGTCATTTAAAGTAGTCATAGTAGTCAAGGTAAAGCCTTTTAAAAGTTCTGTTTTATGTAACCGTCTACACTAAACGATCGACCTTGATTTATGAATAGACATTTCTGCAAGGTTGATACACATATCAGATAAAAGTAATTATTATTTTAAAATTATAAATATGAACTTCAATCCACAATTACAATATAACTTCAATAGTAGGCATAACAGGAGAAATTGAAACTATATTTTAATTGTGTTTTATTTTGACATCTATGAAGCGGTGGCGGATTAGTAGCGACCAGAGACAGGGAGAGGAGTGAAAGAGAGTGTGGAGCCCTCCCGAGTGAGCGTGAGACAGCAGATCGAGAAGACCGTTGACAAACAAACCAGAAATGCTGAGTTGAGAATTGAGAATCGTAATCGGCCCATCCCTATGCAGAACTTTTCTTTATAATATTTACAACTGTGGGATTTGTCAAAACATTTTATTTTGCAAATTACTGGTTTTCCAACATAAGTATAACACATGAAATTGTGGTTGTCTGTATGCCCTTCTTTAAATCCTAAAGACTTTTAGGTTTTAAATTATTTTTTACATTTTTCCTCAGTCTTTCCAAGCTGGAGATCAGTGGTCATTTGTTTGGAGTGGTATCACTTGAGTTGTAGGCTTTGAAGAGAAGATATCGTAATTTAGCTGTAATCTAAAGTTGTACAAAGATATCTTGGGTTTTGCCAATTTCTTATAAGTGTATGTTTACAGCATGAAAGCATTTTTGACAATCATATGGAAAATGTAAATACAGTACCTTCAAATGACAGACAGTGTCCGTACTTCACCAAATATCTGTTGATTGGACACTAAATAGTTCAATATTTAGAAAGGTTAATAAACAGCGGTAAAAAATAAATAATTCATATTACACTCACACAATTTTGGTAATAGAAATAAATCACAATGGTTTTGCGAATCAAGTATAAAATTTATTTTGCTACGGCAATGTTTTGATAACTTTATCATTATTATCATCAGGCTTCCTTATATCATGAATAAAGAAATGTTACTTACTTACTTACTTACTAGCCAACGCCCACTCTTGGCATTTCTGCCATTCGGTGACGCGCTGACCAGTAGAGTATGGCGATTCGCTCCTCAGGTTTTAGATGTGCGCCCTTCTTTCGCTCCTCCTCCAAGGCAGGGCATGTGCGCAGGTGGCATGCGTCAAAATGAACATAGCTACACAGCGGGCATTCTGCAGAGCTCATGGTGCCGAAGCGATGCAGGTGGGCTGGTAAGAGGTCATGTCCTGTGAGGATACGGAATGAGGGGACCGCTACGAATCGATCTTCGTGTCGTATCGGTCCTGGTTTGGCCAGCTTTTCCCAAGATTTTCCATTGGCGATTTCGTGGTATGCTGCCATCATTGTCCGCTTTACTGAGGCATCGATTAGCGCTTTTGCGGCTGATAGGGGCATCTTGAGTTGTGGCTGCCACAGAGTGGTTCCTCTTTTGGCCAAGAAGTCAGCCCTTTCGTTACCCATTATATCTACATGACTTGGGACCCATTGGAGTTTTATGTTCCATCCATCTTGCAGAAATTTGTTTAGCGTCATTCTTGTTTCCAACGTCAGGCTGCTATCAGTTGGAGAATTCCCGGACAAGGCTGCTATAGCGGATTGTGAATCAACCAGGAAAACGATGTTTTTGAAGTTAGCGACAGATGACAATTTATTGCAGGCTGCATTTACGGCGGCTACTTCTCCCTCAAAATTACTGCTAGGAGTGCCAACGGCTATCGCGCCTTCAAAGAGGTGGCAGTAGAATCCTGCACCTGTGTTACCGGTTTGAGGTATGGATGATCCATCGGTATAGACGTGTAGCCAGTGTCTACAAGGGTATAGGCTGTGTATTGTCTGATAGAAAGACTTCCTCAGTTCCACGCCAAGAGAATCAGTTTTCGTCCTGTGGTGGTCCAAGAGGTTGAAGTTCGGCTTAGGCAAGTTCGGATAAATTTGAGGAATTCTCAGCTGTTCTGCCGGTTCTCCCAGCGAGATATTATACTTCTTGATTAATGACTCTGCGTGAGCTAGTGGCGATTTTTGTGTTTTTAACCTTTTACATGCTGGGCGGTAGTTTGACCAGTAGCGACTGTGCGCTCTTTTATTTCTTTCCCAGAATTTCAGACAGTTTTTGTCTCGTCGGTATTCGAGTGGTTCAATACCGCTTTGAAGTTCCATAGCAGCGATGGGCGTGGTCTTGACCGCTCCTGTGATCGTGCGCAAAGCAGCGAATAAAGAAATGTAGAACACAGCATTAAAAGAAAATCAAACAAAAATCATAACACTGTGCCCCCATCGAGACATGGTTGTCCAGACACAGAATTGAGTCACTATACCCTAATATACAAAGGCTTGACGATGATAAAGACCTAGTTATCGAAACAGCCGTATTTTATTTTGATTGGTAAACAACTACGGTTTAAAATTATTTCAATGTTATTAGAATGGAAATAATGTATTGAAATTTAAAGTTATTGTAAAGCTAAACACATGGAAAAACTATTAGTTCAAAAATTGTAATTTTAACTACAGTAAACTCCCGATTATCCGTAGGCGGATTAACCTGTTTGCGGATTATCCGGGGTCTGCCATTGTTTTACAAATATCCAATTTTTATTCCAATCAGATTACCAAACTGTGAATTACGACGTAAATACATATAAGGCTTAATAGAAGTTAAGATGAAGGGAATAGATATGTAAATATGTACGTACTAATTTTTACATTGAAAGAGAAGAATCCCCACACGGGCCAGCGAAATAAAAGGGGCGAGCAGACTACTGTATATAAGAGACAATGACAAAATGAAGATAAATGAAGATAGGTTTGGTGACATCACTCTCTTGAATTCACAAAATCTGGATGGCATACCAGTAAGCTTATCAGTCACATGTAACAACGTATGAAGTAAAATAATCCAATAATTTAGTTATCCTCATATAATATCAAGATTCCTATTCTTCATGGACAATAATTCAATTGGAAACAATGGAACTCTCCATATATGATACGAAAACTGTCAAACATCTAATGTAGGATATTTGACACGGTACATAGTAAACAATATTATTTGCAATAAAAAAAACACTCAATATTTTGAGTAAGAACTTTCATCTCAGAAAATTATTTTCTATAAAATTATTGGTTTAATGTAATGGAGTTTCCCAATGTTCAAAAACGTATCTGTCAGAAAATGTTGTACTTAGTCATTTCCTGAAATTTTAACCCATTGGCATACTTGGATGGTACATTTCCGTTGTACTGCCTTTACATTCCTGGACAGAATTGTTCCGTCCAGTGTAGCTCCTAGTAGTTTCAAGTTTTTTTGCTTCATCGCTGCATTTGCAGGGGCGATTATTGTAACTAGGTTAATCAGCAATATTTGTTCTAATAATATATAATTTTTTAGGTGGCCTAACCTTTCTGAAATACAAATATAATAAGTAAACATCGCATGGCATTTTGAGATTGTGTTTGGTGTAAACAATGTCGCTTCACTTTTTTCACTAAAGTAAAATAGACAGATTTATTTATATTCATCTTTATTTGAACATTCGAGATAACTATTGAATATATGATAAGCCGCTTGAATATCTAGTCGAAAGTTTATTTATTTAGTGTGACGCTTCATCAACTAATTTGTTGCCCTTATCAAGCCTGAAAACAATTTTATATTGCATTATAAATACACGCCTAAAGTACAAGAACACTCACAAGTAAAAGTTTAGTTGTGTAAACTAACAGTTTCAACTATTGTTGAGCACAAATTGGTTTTATTTCAGACAAGTATTGAGCTTATGATAGTGTATCTACTTCTGATGATCAAACAGGCTTGAACCTGCCAAATCATAGTCACAACGATCAATGTTTCAACAATCAAGTTTCTTTATGAGTATATGAAGTTAATTATTTTTTTATGTAAATATATTATTAGTAAATGCATAAAACTGGGTCACATTTAATATTTACAGGCTAATTAATTTATAATAAAATTAATTTTAATTAAACTAATTAAAAATTAACTAAATAATTAAATTGATAAGATTATAATAGTAGTTTTATGAAGTATACTTTTCAAGTAATAATATGTTATGAAAGTTTCAATATAATATATTGATAAACAAAAAAGGTATAGTCAATTTAATAAAAAGTCTTTAAAAGTGCCAAATTATAAGGAATTCTCAGGTTACACCAGGCTCTGAAAAACTGGCACGCCAATGGGTTAAAACCAACAAGAAGTATTTCCAGGTAATTGTAGGTAACCTGGCAAGGAAACAATTGTTTTCCATTGAAGGCTATTTATGTTTTATGTTGCAGGGCATACTGATTTTGGGGTAGTGCATTAACATTTTAAATTTAAATGATAGGAAATTTATACAAATATGAATACAAAACATTTGGTAATATTTGTAAATTGATATTTATTTGGTAACAAGTTATTGAAAATGTTTATATTTTAAACGGTTATATAATTTTTTGCTCAAAGTCATATAACTTTATGTAAATTTTGGTTACAATTTAACCACACTCAGAAGCAACAAAGACAAATTCTGATAATTGTTTTTCTTACCTGCAAGAATAGTTGATTGTCAACCAAAATGTACTAAAGATTATTAAAAAATTGTGTTATAATTTCACCACAATTTGCTCTAAAATATTGAAGAGTTTTATATTTTGGTTTTACCTTGATCACAAAATAGCTTCCTAATCCTCTTAACAGTTCCTTCTCCTTTCAGTGCATCCTGAAGGTAAGTTCATATTTTAACCTGTTTACAATAAGTTTTGTATTTATTTCTACTGTAATAAAGAACATTATGAACTGTATTAACGTCTTACATTTTTTCAGATTCTTGCAATAATGTTTCAACAACATGCAGAGTGTCCGCAGGGAGCCCCAGTGTTATAACCTTAGACAGTCCCTCCCCTCCTGCTCCCAGTTCCCCTACTTCCACAGCGTCAAGTACGTATCCTGTCATTCCTTCCTTTCATTCACCATCTTTAAATTTTTTTGACCTTGATTCTGATTCAGCTAGTTTATATCAACAGTATCCTTTATAAAAGGTAATGTCTTCACTTTTTCTATGTGTATATGTATTATTATTTAAGTGTCTATATTGTTTTATACATTGTGTTATAATAGCTGCCATAACCAAATACGATTTCTGAAAGTTATAAGTATGTTATATATGATAACATATACAGTTATAATGAATTTTGTAATGTAAGGATGAAAAGCCCTCAAAATGTTTTGTTAGTAATTAAAGGGAGTTGTGATACTGTGTAGAATCACCCTATTTGGGAATAACAAATATAACCGTTAAAAGAAATAATCATTAAAAATATCAGCAAATTTGAATTTTGTTACTTTTTTACTTTTAATTGTTAAAATTTTTTATAATGATTAAATAAATCTTTAATTTCTACAAACATATTCATTTTATGAAACTGGTTTTAATGGTGCATTTGTTTATGTTAAGTTATGTTCGGGTCTTGGAAGTTGACAGCGCCCAATTTTCATTTGTCAATACACCCTTTTGTCCACGTTGAAAATGTCTTTTGTTGGGGTTTCTTTAATCATTTGCAAAACATCGTCTTTTTAAATTTGTCCAACGTCTTGATTTACACTTGCACTACAAACAGACTTAAATGTTTTGTTTATTTTACATGAAATCATCCAGACCATCTTTATTGGCTTTGAAACTAACTTTTCCCCAAACTTAAATCTTCTGCCTTTTTTTCTAACTAGAGGTTAGATACTAGAATATTTGTCTCTAGCTTATTTAAACCACTTTAGCATTCACTCATCCACTTCAGGTTTATCTCGTTTTTTATGGTCTTTTCTATTTCTGCTCAAAAAGCACTGTTTAATATATTCTCCTTATTTTTCAAAAATGTAGACGGTGTAGTGTGTGCTATCTTGTGTTCTTTAGCTATGGGACATTTACTGCGACTCGCGATTAACAGCGACTTTTTTACTAAATGAGGTG
This sequence comes from Prosapia bicincta, assembly GCA_036971475.1. Classification (NCBI taxonomy): domain Eukaryota; kingdom Metazoa; phylum Arthropoda; class Insecta; order Hemiptera; family Cercopidae; genus Prosapia; species Prosapia bicincta. The sequence continues at coordinate 218,956,789 of JBAIZL010000001.1, read as the reverse complement.
ACAAAGCGAACACTCAGACAATCACTTCCAAAAGACAAGTAGGGGGACACTAATGTAGCAACACACTGGTGACTGAGTAGTGTGTGATGTATAACTGATTTTCCCGCTACCATCTATGTGCCACATAGACTATCAATAGTGTGCATGGAATCCAAGCCCATATCAATTCTTATTAATTCTTAATACATCATTTGCATTACTTAAAACAGCCTCAACTAGTGATGATTTTTATTTTATATTACTAAGCTTTATTCTGTATATTTTTTTATTGTTATTATAGACTGTTAGTTTTATTGATAATGATCTACAAATTTTCAAATGATATTTGGTTTACAGATTTTCTTTTAAAAATTATATTTTTTTGCTATCTTTCAGCATTTTATTCTCATTATTGTTGAATTTTGCACTCGACAATTTCATGCTTTAAAGTAATAAAATTAGGATTCAGTTCATTAGTAATTGCATCTCAATATGTGCATTGTTAGCTAATATTAAATGTACGTTATGAATTTCGACCACTAAACTGTTTTTATTTTTACATATTTGTTCAGCTTTATATTTTATCCATAGAATATTTAACAGCTTTTTTTATTTTACATCAATTATTTTGTTTATATTTTTCTTTCATATTTATGGATTACATTAACAATGCATTGTTTATTATAAAAGGTATTGCTTGAGTGTTCATTAACTAAATCTTTTGTTATTGTTAAAGATTTAAAACAGATTTAAAAACAGATTATGTTTTTGAATTTATCACAGTTTTCAAAATGCCAATTTTTTAAACTAAAAAACAACGCCAACTTTTAATCAGTTTCTTTTCAAGTAACTCATTTTAAGTTACTTTTTCCCATTTGTGTTTGGTTCACTACTTTTTACTGCCTGTGATTTTAATCGCAACGGAACTCTATATACTCTGAAATTTTGTGATAAAAATGATTTTAAAAAACACTGTATATTCTCTTATTTTAAATGCATTTCAAAATGAATATAAATGTATTTATTATTTCAGTGTGTTTTTGTAACAAAATAATATAATTTGACTTGAGATTTATTTACTGGTTCCTAATCAGTAACAAAATTTTTCCCTTGTGAGAGTCAAATAACAGTTCTTGAAAATTCTTGTTTTAGAAACTTACAGATGTTTGGATAAAAGTTTTGTGGCTACTACATTAAGTAACAAACAGGCTTATGCCTTGTTAAAAGAGTCCACAAGTTGTATTTTGTTGAGTGGGTATAATATTTGGAATTAAAAATATTTTGTAACTAACTGTATTTGACTTTGTTAGACCTGTACTACAAAACCAGGCCAACAACAAGCATATCACTATTATTACAGCCGATATTCCATTTCAAACTAAGTTCAAATTATAACAAGTAGTATTAAAGATTTTCAAAGCCAATCCCTATTTAGGGCAACAAAGTAAAATTTTATTAGAGTTACTTTATTAAATAATTACTATTAATAAAAAATAAAAGTATCATAACCTATGAGTTAAAACAGTTTTTCTACCATATAACCTATACCATAAAATCAACAGTTTTATGAAACCATATGTTATCACTAAATTTTAAGCCAAAAGGGACGAAATAACTATATTGCCATACCTTGTGCCATTTGTCAAAAGTGTTTCACCCATATAAAACTAAAATTAATTAATTAGATTTAATTAATGAATTAATATTTGAAAAAACTGTATTAACATCAAGTGTCATCTACTAAAAGTTTTATAAAAAATTATTTGAACTTGAGTGGATGAATAAAAACGATTTTATTCACAATTAAAAATTTGAACAAGTTACATGTATAGGGAGAGTGTGAACTATAGAAGGAATTGAAAAATATGTTCAAAAATAAATAGGTAAAGAGAAAACAATGCTGATTATATTGTAGGCCCCAGGGGTAATTTGTGCATGACCACCAAGGTCATATACAACATTATTTTTCTAGACAATATATAAGATCTTGGCAGTAAAAAAATTGTATGATGATTAGAATTAATTTTAATTGAAAATAATAAACAATTATGTTTTGTATATAACTTCCCCTCAATAGAGTCAAAACAAAAAGTGTGGAATTGAACCAAAAAATGTTTAGACCATTTCTAAGCTTCATTTGATGCAATAGACACATGGTATTAAATTAATGTTTGCTAATTGTTTGGAATGTTAAAAGCTTGATAAGAATAAATTCATGATCATAAAGGTTACATAAGGTCCTCTATTGTTCAGTCTAACATTTAACAGTTTAATTAAGTAAAATCCTTGACATAGGAACTTTCCATTAGTTGCAACAGATAATAAGGTCTTATATAAAAAAATTTGTAAGACGTTCTGTAATAATGCTAAATTTAAATAGTGACTGTTTGTGAAGTGTTTAATTACGTGAGAAACTATGAAATTTCAAGAAATTGAAAATATTTAAAGGTCAGAGATTTTAAAAAGAGGGAGGCAACATCCTTATAGCTTTGGAAAAAGATCTGATGTGGCTTTCAAAGCAAATGGAAGATTTGCTAATATTTCTGATTATAAAGAGTGAAGCCAAATGTGAAATTAGATTAACTTGATGGTACTGAAAAAAATAAGTAAATGTATGGCATTTTGATTTTTGCAGGTGATTGGTGGCATCGGTATTCAAAGATTGTGATGTGCAAGCAGCAAACTGACTGGCAGGTCACCGCCTTGTAAATAAAACATTGTTTTCATTCCATGTTGTGCAACAATTAACATTTTGTTCACTAAATTCAGTTAATGAAAACTTTTACTGTCGTAAGACAAATGTTTCAGAAATTGCCAAGTTTGTAAATATATATGTATCATATTTTTGTATTTTAAAAGTTGTTAGAAAATCAGACAAACTGGAATATTTTTAGTTTTTAAATTGTGTATCCAACAACTCTTACACTTCAACTATAAAAAAATAAAACAAAAAAAAATTATTTATATTGCTGTCATTAAAAAAATATTTTGGTTGTGCAGATGTTTCATTTATTGTGACACATGTTCCATCTTGTTGATTATAGTGCCACAAACTGTCAGACAAGCGTTTAGTCCCCTTACAAAAATAGGCCATTGATACGAGGCGTGTTTTTAAAGTAAGGGCCATTTGAAAATTTAAAAATACAAAAGGAAATTTGCCAAAACTAATTTTATTTTTGGAATCTACATACTTTTATATATTTTTCTACACAGTTTCCAAGTTTTTGTAAACACTTATCATATCGCACAACTAAATTTTGGAAACCTTCTTCATAAAATGTTGTCACCATTTTCGTTATAACGTGTCAGAAAATTCAAGGAATTCTCGAGTCTTTTGTGTTTGTGCTCCTCCATCAGGAGTTTATGGACCCAACGCGAGCACAGTTTCTTAAAGTTAAATTTTTCATGAACAATTTTGTAAATCACAGACCTCGAAACTTCGGGAAATTCATGTGAGAGAGTAGTGATCGTGAAGCGTCTGTTGTCACAAATTTTGTGCTTCAACTGAAGCCAGAAAATCGTCTGACATTAGAGATGGACGACCAGATCGTGTTTCGTCATGGACATTGTCGCGGCCATCTTTGAAGTCTCAAACCCACTTATGCACTTTTCCTTCACACATGGCATTAGCGCCGTAAACTTCAGAAATCTGTCGGTGAATTTCTGCAGCAGACATGTTTCTTGACGACAAAAACCGTATCACCGAAAGAACTTCGCAACCGAAAGAACTTCAACAACCTTGAATATTTTTGCAAACACAGAACACAACGCACAGGTTAGCTACACAGCTGAGCATAGTTGTTGCCAAGGCATGCCGAGACGCGACGCAAGCGCTTGTTGCGGCGTGCACGCGAACTATGAGGGAATATAAACAAACGGCCCTTAGTTTAAAAATACACCTCGTATATTGCTAGACATTGCAAACTCCAACATTTTAAATTTTTTCTGCCCTTATTTCTGTGGGAATGTAACTTATGTAGAAATATGAAATTTATAAACAAGCCATAGAAAAAAGAACTAAATAAATAAAAAGCCCAATTCACATTACCTCTTTAACCACATTATTAAACACCATGATGCCCAAATCAACAAAATCACTGTGGCCAACCTAGCTAGTGGTGGTTTCCTAATGCAGATTAAAACATTGCGCCTAAATAATTTTTTTTCAATTGCTTTAATAAGATAGTGCAATTTGTGATATTTCTATGTTTTCATATAAAGATTTTTTTTAACTAAGACTAAAACCTAGCTTGCAGTTTTTGTGTTATACATCTTGAAGTTTTTAACAATTATTTTTATTGGTACCACTTTGCAAAAAAAAATCGCTACTGGTATTTTTCAGGCGCATTTCACATTAGATTAATGCATCTAGAATCATGCAAGACCTATCTTACCATGTCTTTTCTGTATTCAGCATTGAACAATGCATTGATCTAGTATGAAACGCATTTGCTGAAAAATATCAGTAAGTAGTGGTTTTTTACCAAGTGATATCAATAAAAATAATAATGAATCAAGGTTTATCTCATGATGTAGTATTCAAAGATTTTGTAAAAAAAATTAAAACAGTTTTTCTAAATACAGCAGTAGTAAATTTAAACATACAATTTTAAAAGAAACTGCAGATTTTTTTTGTATTACTACAGTAAAGGAGTTAGTTTTGGTTGGTAAAGATTATTTAGATTTTTTGGACTAGGAGACTGACAGACTTACCTTGGTAAGAGTCCACTCTGTAGTCTTGAAATAGAAACACATAAAAGCACTTAAACAATGATATATTTCAACCACACAGTGGTCTTTATCAATCGAAGAGAAAACACAAAAAGAAATATGAGAGAATGAAATAAAATAAATATCTATTGATATAAATATATATATTTATTTTATTTCATTCTCTCATATTTCTTTTTGTGTTTTCTCTTCGATTGATAAAGACCACTGTGTGGTTGAAATATATCATTGTTTAAGTGATTTTATGTGTTTCTATTTCAAGACTACAGTGTGGACTCTTACAGTAAAGGAGTATATGATAAAAACAAAACTATAATCTTCATTTGAAAGTTATTACAAACAAGGCTTCAGAGTTTTCAATTCTAAGAAAGTCAGCATGGAAAGCAAAAAATTTTTTGTGCCGATTTGAGTTTCAGTGGTCTGATCGTGTCATGTAGAGTTTTGTTTTACCAAAATTTTACTTCATATTATTTTTAATTACTATCATAAGGAATATATCTTGCTTGATAATTTTTTCATAAAAACATTACAGTGCCAACTTATTTCCTAGATACAAATACCATTTGTTTTGTTTAATTAAGTGTTAATACACTTTTTATAATATGTGCTATTAATAAGTTAATTTATTAAATACGTAAATTTACAACACTTCTTTTGTTCTGATAATTTTTTTAAATAATATTTGTTACTAGCTTCACTTATTTCAACAAAACAACTTTTTATTTGATTTTCTCAACTTTTTATTTACTACTAATAGGTACTTAATTTTTATACTCGGTGACTAATGGACATATTAACTCCCATAATGGACTTATTGGTAAAATAGTTAGGCTATTATTAAAATAATTCTGCCTGATTGCTAAATATAATAGAGCAATTATACTAACTAATGCATTGAATGGTGTCTAATTTGTCTAGCTTATTGATAAAATTTTCCCTTAAAGAAGGAAAATTATTTTGCATTTTGCGAACCTATGTTTGTACCTGTGCCTTGTACAGAATCTTTTAGTACATTCATTCTTCTATGATAAATCCAAGATGTTTTCAGTTACATCGAGTTAGAAGCTATCATTTTAAGAACCATAAAATGTGGTGATTTTGTGACTAACACTTTAATTCAATAAAAGCTTCATAAAATCACAGGTAAAACCAGTAAATAGGTTTAAAACCAGGTAAAGAAAGAAATTTGTTGTTATTTTTAAAAATAAACTGGTTTTATATCCGGTCTATCATTTTACCAAGATGTAGGTTATTCAAGATCATCATCATCATCTGGAAAGCTGTTAGTGGTTTTTGAGTCAGATTCAGAACTAAAATTACTGTAAAACTCTTTTGTCATTGCTATCTAGAGAATTGCACTATAAATATAATGTGCAATACATTAAACAATATATACAGTAATAATACAATTTTCATTAAAAACATACTCACAAATCTTATAGGGGCAAAATAAAATAATTACATCACCTACCTCTCCCTAGGAACAACACAAACAGGCAATCTACTTTCCCCAAAACTGAAGACAAATTAAAATTGTAAACAAAGTCGAACTACACCCAGTTCCAAGTGGCTTTGCTTGTTGCTTGTGGAGACTTGTCACCCGGATCTGGGTTGCCCACAGCAGATGTATTAATATATTTCTCTTTTCTTGAAAGTTACAAGCTCTCGGTCTATGTTAATTTGTTCTATTGTATTAAGAGGTTCTCTCTGGACTTGCGGTTTTAGTTCGTGTTCCACAAATTTACTGAATACCTCACTCCCAGTTTTCTTTATTTTTGTTTATGCACTACGATGATAATTCTTCATTGTCTCATTTCTATAAAGGAAAACCTAATCAGCACTTGAGTAAATATATTTTCTAGTGCCCAGTATATAATATTGGTAAGAACATAATATCTTAATAGTAAAGTTTACTTTTTGTACAAATAAAATGATGTTTGCATTGACATCATGCATTGTTATTTATTATTTTAGTTGCGACGTTTCAATAACATATTCATTACCATCTTCAGCCCAGTCCTACTGTGTAAATCAAAATGGTTCAGTAAATTATTGAATGAGAATGCTTGGCTCACAAACCAGTTGTTTTATTTCTACAAAATTTAAACCGAGTGACTAATATGAAGAGTATAGTTTACTTTTTTAAACTTATAAATGGGGTTTACACAACATCTATGTCCAATGTAAATAGCTGTCCAGTTCATGAATTTTTAAACATTATAACTCCTTTAATGGATAATTTTGTTCATGAAGTTAATTATAACCACTTGTATGTCTGTAAGTTTTTTTTTGCCTTCAAACACGTGTTTTCATTTTTGTTTGTAAATGGAAGAGAGAATGAAAATGGTTCATATTTAATACTTACCTAATTACACATAAATCAACTTACATGTTTTACCTCAATACACATAGAAATAAAACTTGTAACAACCAAATTTAGTCTCTACAATTGACCACTTGTATAGTCTAGACCATTTAACCGTGCACTTGGCCTTAAGAGATTACAATAGGAGAGATGGGAGGTAGAGGGCTGCTTTGAGTCAGTATAATTACTTTCCTTCAAACATGATAGACAGTCAAAACACCGATGAATGCAATGGTCAATATTTGATAAATTAGCTTCGGTATGAAATAACAAACGATCTTGAAATATGTGTAGAGATATTGGATGCAGAAGCTGTTCATGTCTACAACATTCTGAAAATGTAACATGTTTTCAGAAATGGTAGTACAAGAGAAAGTGAGAGTAAGCAAGTGCACGATTAGCTGGGCAGTACTATAATCTAATTTTACTGTACAAAGAGGCTTCTCCATCAAATACCTGTTATTGTTTTTTTTTAATAAATTACCATTCCCTTAAGGCAATGTTACCAGTTTAACTTTTCTTTAAATCTATAAAAACCTGTACTAAAATATTTTTACACCTGGAGCTATAAGAATACATGATAATTTTTTCCCATATTCTTTTAAACATCCTTGAGAAATCTTTTTTCGTATTGAACCTTCTCTGATGAGTACTCAAGGCCAGTCAGTATGGCTATTCCTTTTTTAAATTTTTATAAACTTTTAGTACTTTTCTTTGTTTTTATTTTTAAATGATAACAGAAATTATTCTACAACTTTAGCGCAAACAAAATTTGTTAATGATACACAAATACACACATATATATTTATTTATTTAACTTTGCGACACTGTTTTTTTTTATTCACTTTCACTCTATGTAGTTAAACAAGAATCTTACTTGATATTTATGCGAGTTAACTTTCAAAGATTGATAGTACAGTAATACCCCGTACTTATGTGGTAGGTGGGACGGAGCGATAATCGCATAAGTCGGAGTATAATTTAACATACAGTCACATAGGAATCATGTTTAATTGGGACCAAAGACTAAATAAAATAATAATTTAGAAGAAAAATGTGTAGGTATTAAAGTCTTAAATACATAATACAACAAAAAATTATATTATATACATACATATTGCAAAGAAGTAAGTAAAAAGAAGTTATTTTGACATAGAAGGCTTCATAAAATCTAATAAATTCGTTTGACGAATTGAAGATTTTGTCTTCTCATTTTTTTTGTGGCAGAAATACGCTCATTGTTGGAGTCTTTGTTTCCCAAACTTTGTAAGTTTTACTCAATTAAACTAAGGCATTTTTTGAATTTTGTAGTCAATTACGTTCAGCGAATCTTATTAATCACTTAAACAATAGTTTATGACTATCCGAACTTTAAATTTAGTAAATTTATTAAAACTTACTGAGACAGAACGTTTTTGATCGCTATGTGCCAATCTTCATCAGTGTCTTCTGCTTGGAGATGTTGGGTCAAGCGGTGATGGTTTTAAAGGTAGGTTTTCTATAGTATTAAAGAGTATCTGTGATTTGTATTGTGTTTGTTCGTTTAATAAGTTTGTATTTTGTGTGTTTGTAAATTTCATATTGTTCTAGTGTGTTGAGATGTGGTCCTTTTTTGTTGATGTGTAGGATTTCTAAATTATGATAAATGTCTGTGTATTTGTGTCCTGTTTCTTTTAAGTGATTGTAACGTGTTGAGTTGGTGTTCTGTTTGTGTTCTTCGACTCTTTGTTTAAATCTGCGACCTATTTGTCCAGTGTAGAATTTGTTACATTCGTCGCAGTTCAGTTTGTATATGCCTGGTGCCTGTAGTTTATCTTTGTTGTTGGTGTTGATTCACTAAATTTAAAGTTCAGATAGTCATAAACTATTGTTTAAGTGATTAATAAGGCATTTTGTCAAGTTTCTATCCGTCATTTCATCTTCTACATCAACTGGGTCTAAGGAATCTGCGTTTTAAGCTCTTGCTCTTGCTCACCCATTTCTATGAGCTCATCAATTAATTGTCAGCTCCTGGTTGTGTAAATCCAGCAGTTCTTGAACATGATCATTATCCACTTCTAAACCGATTTGTCTGGCAAAACCGACAACTTCTTCAATTACATCAGCCATTTCATCTGCTTCTGGCACTGATTCTGCTTGAGTTTCAGTGGCGAAAAAATAGACACCTTTTGCCAAACGACATTCAATGTTTTGTAAAATTTCATTCCAAGATTGTCCAATGTTTCTCAAAGCATTTAAAACATTGAATTTTTTCTAAAAATCTTCAACAGAGACCTCGTTGTTCTGTCTCATAGCTTCATGCGGATGCACAAATGATATTCTTGTGTATTAAGCTCTAAATATTTTGTTGACTCCCTGATCCATTGGTTGAAGCAAACTAGTTGTTTGGTGTCAAAAATATCACTTTCACATGTTTGTCGAAATTAGTTAAAGTAGTTGGAGGATGACCAGGTGCATTGTCAATTAATAGGAATTACTCTGAAAGGTATTTGTTTAGGGCGACAATAACGTTCGACTTGAGGTATGAAATGATGACCAGACCTGACCTCAAAAAGGGAACCTGTCACCCAAGCCTTCCTATTCTACTTCCAAAATTACAGGCAGATAGCTTTAGAAATATTTTTTAATACCTTTGGATTTTCCGAGCAATAAACTATGAGAGCTTGCAACTTACAGTCACCAGCCATCCATCACTGCGCCAACCATCACTGTCAATCTGTGGCCTTAAAACCTGGATATATTTTCTCTTCTGCACTATAAAAGTTCTTTTAGGCATTTTTATCCAGGACAGGCCAGTTTCTGCGTAACTCGGACAGCATGATTTAAAACCGCGTAACTTGGGAATCGCGTAAGTCGAGGTATTACTCTATCTCCATTGTCAACCATCACTGACTGGGGGTTGTAGTAGACTGCCAGGAGTGTTGAACTTCCCTTGTCACGTGGTGTACCGTTATTGTTCTATTTTTGGATTCACTGCACTGTGGGAGTCTTTTAAGTTTGTCTTGAGGTTAATTTTGTCTATTAGGTTAAATAATTTATCGTTTCTTGATTTTATTTGTATTTGTTCGTTTATGATAATCATCTTCATTTATAAATGACATTCTGGGAACAACTACAAATTTATAAACATAAAAATAATACCATAAACGGACAATGGAGATACTATCAATCTTTGAAAGTTAACTCGCATAAATACCAAGTAAGATTCTTGTTTAAGTATATATAGTAAAAGTGATATATATATATATATATATATATTTAGGTTACTTCTAGTAGAGCTTAAAGCTTATTTAGGACACATATCAATAGTGTGTTAAGTTTTTTATATGTGTTTATTTCCAAGAGATTGCAGTTAATTGTAAACAATTATTCCACCACTAAGTGCAATTATTTTTATCTTATGTGATGAGGCACTTTTCAGTCACTTGACCTTTGTCGATTCGACAAGTGACCGAAAGGTGCCTCATCACATAAGGTAAAATTATTGCACTCAGTGTTGGAAAAAATTATTTACAAGTAATAATAACTTCATAAAGTCAGTGCAACGGAAAAATAATGGACAACGTGTAATATCACGAGATATATATATATGTGTGTGTGTGTGTGTGTTTAGCAAAAAAATACTTTCATAGAATAATAAAAAGAAAACAAAAAATATTGAAGTAGATAAAAAAGAACAAAAGTTTCTTGGCCAGGGTATTAACAATAAGTAGTTATTAAGTTTGAACAATTTGTCAGTTGCAAACCTAAGAGGAACAGGTTACAATTTTAACAATAACCACAACTTAAAAATTCTTATGTAACAAAAATATTTTTTCGATTAACACTATAAATATAAAATTTACAATGATACAAGAAGAAAAACATTTTATACACTATAAAAACATACTAAATGAACAAATTCAATACAAGTCACCTATTGAAACTTGTTACATATTCAGAATGTTCTGTATATTAATAGCTTAATATCTACTGTCTCGTGTAAGTCAGTGTTTTAACAGTCCTTATCACGTTTGTTGGAAAGTATACTAACTCAACACAGCTCTCATGTCTCAATGCCTCCCTATCGCGTTCTCTCAAGACCAAAGACACAGTTAAGTGGTCACTACTATACTCATGGTTCCCTAGTGCAATTAAAAGTGTTTTCTCAGTTTTTTTTTTTTTTAATTAATATTAATTATAAATTCGTGCAAGTTGTTAGAATACATAACTATATTTTGAAATATTCGACAGTCCTCATGGATAGCCAATTCTACTGGATGATAAATATGTATTTTGGTTGAAACTAGAGTAAAATTCGTTTAATAAATTATATAGATGATGTCATTATTGTCATTTTTAGTTTGTATCCCCGATTATGGACTATATTATTTGCGATCCAAGTGATATAGTGACACGAGTTCATTTTTCACATCAACTAAATTATATTTTGCACTTATAGCAATTGCTTGGACATGAAAAATGTGCTTATCTGAAGCTTGGAGATGTGAACAAATTAAAGGGTAAACAAAAAAACAAAAAGATATTTCTTGAAGCAATGGCGACAAAAAACGACATCTTTATACTGCTAGGGATGAGATAGCTTGATCAATGGATTAATTTGTTTTTTGCTTTCAGATCATGGAAATAAAAACCAATCCATTAGAGTTATGAGCTCTCCTTACTTTTATTAAAATAAAAAAAGGAACGGTTTTGAAATCGTGTGTAATATTTACCAGTAATAAGTATATGCTTATAATCAGTTTATATTAAAATATATATTTATATAAACATGTAATTGTTTTCAGTTTTTATAATTTTTTCTGTATTTTAAAATAGGTTGACAGCAACTATATCAGTTAAACCTTTACTTTAAGAAGTTTTTAATGGCTATATTAGTTTCAGTAGTACACAATATTTATTACTCTAGTCTAGTTGTTGCATCCAGTTCAATGTAACTGTTTGAAAGGACAAAGAATCATTATATTATAACTATTTTGTACAATTTCTTTGCTTAGGCAGATTATGTGAGCATTCATTTTTTTTCCTATAAAAAATCTTCAACCTTTACAATAAGTATTTTATGTGGTAATCAAGGGGTTTTTTAAAGAATATTTTGTTTACTATTCCTATCACAAAATGCTTAGAAGAATGTTTCATTTTCAATATGTATTATCCTAATTTCAAATGAAAATGAACAATTTTCTAATGTTTCAATGAAAACCATGTAACTTTAACCTTCTTGTTTGTGTATTTAACTATTCTGTAATATATTCTCTTCTGTAATATTGTTTTATAATCAATATAATTTCAACTATTTAAATGATATCTCAGTTTGCCTTTAAAACAGATTTTGTTTTAACAGAAGCTTGTGGTTTACAGCTTTAGTTCCTTGCTAACAACCATATCCAATGTGTATGCATCATTGTATTGGGCCACTTGTATTGCTGCTAATTTGTATCTATGTTCCTCTGATAAAGCAGACATTCTTGTTTCACCCCACTTACATTCTACATCTCGTTTATTTTCCAGGTTGATTTCTTCTCCGTTCTGTTTAACAAAAAAAGTTATTAATGTTTTTGAAATGGAATAAAATAGTGGTACAAAATTTGTAATTAAAAAAGATGGCTTGACTATTTTGTTGTTGAAAAAGAACAACTTTCTTATACTTGTAAAGATAAAATTGCCATCATTGTTCTGCTAATATAACAAGTGATACTTAAATTTTCGTAGAGAACGATCCAATAGCTAATAACAAGTAATTTAATAAGAGGCAGAGTCCTCCAGTGCAATATTTAGTTACAAACAAGTAAATGTTCTCTAAATATTTATATACCTAAACATTAGTGGGTGAGCAGGGAAATTGAAACTGAAATAACATTCATTTAACCCAATGCGCAGTTATTTTTTTAAAATTCCTTCTATTAGCTGACACTGTCTTGATATATATCCTACAAATTTTCAATCGTTATTAAAATATATTTTTATTCACCAATCATGTTCAAATACATTTTTTAACCTGTAGTAGATGAGAATTGATGTTAACACAGTTTTTTCAAATATTTATTCAATAAATAAAACTATAAAAATTTGGGGGTCTAAGGCGGATTCGACTAAGTATCTTCATGTTCAACATCTAGCGCTTTTGGCAATGTGCCAACTTTCGCATAGCTAGAAGTGTATATCTCAAAGAAATATATGAGTTTTCTTTTGCTTCCATCTGGTTCTCGTTGAAACTTCCATTGTACAACCTTAAATTGTTGGCATGGTTACCACAAAATATCATTAATAATCCTCAAGGATTAAAAATGAATGAAAAGAATAAAATAACAGTCAAACTGGATTAACAGTACCGAACCTTGCTTCACAAACGGACAATGCCAATGGAAAGCAAAAAAACTACAACACAATACAGGCGACAAAAAAAGCGTATAAATAGTAACAAACAAAAATAATAACACCATGCGCAGAAAGGAAAATTGCAAGGAAACTTGCTTTCTATTTTGCCACTTAATATTGTTATTTTGTTATATGTATATACATATTTCTATTAGTTGTAATTATAATATAAAAAGTAATTCAAATAAAATTTGTCTTAGTTGACTCAAATAGGAATTGAATATTTAAAAAAAAAAATTATATTACTGGTTTAACATTTGAAAAAGCATTGATTTAAAAAAAAACTGGCATAATTAAAATGAGAAAATAAATGCTGTATTAGGAAACTTTAGGTGCTTTCACAGATCAAAATTATCAGTTGTAAACATTGTCTAATTATGTATATAATAACTAGCTGTTATTATTGAGATTTAAATTACTCTCCTTGGTAATGGTTGGACATGGCCTTAATAGAGAGGTCTCTATGCATCATGCTGTTATCCTTAATCACAAACCTTGGTAGAAGAAAAGTCTTTTTCTCCTTTTCCTTATATAAATTAATAAGAAACATTCCCACTCCTTCAGACATACAACTCTTTGTTTATCATGATAGTATCCCCATATCCCAGACTTGATAGAATAAATCTATGCATAATCTTTGTTTCCTTTTCCTTGTCAAAATCAACAGGACACATCCCCTCTCCTAGCTAAAACAATGCAACTTCAGTTTCTCTCAGAATTATAGGGCTCTTAACATCTCACCAAATGAATCTTCCCTTTTGTAGAGCTTAGGTGTGGTCAACCAAAATACTGTAACTGATGTTAACAGGCATGAGATACATATGTAATCAGCCATAATATCCTAGAAAAACATGTTTTTGCAGTTCCCTGTAAGACATTGGCGTAAAAATAAAATTTAAGGTTTCAGCCAACCATTCATATATGGAGGGTTTCCACTGCAGCTGTGGAGTATGTTTACACCCTAAACTTTACTTGTAATATTTTAACTTAGTAAAAAAAAACTATTTGCCAGAACTTATAGTTAATATAAATTTATAAAAAATCTGTCACACTAAATTATTTTCATGAGTGTGTAGGTTAGGTGTCAAGATGCATGTCCAGACAGGCAACATTGGTTTGAAAAGCAGGTGTTCTATAATATGGTATACGATTTATATTTTTTGGTGCAATATATGTGTTTCGTAGTCTATAACAGAGTTGCCCAACGTATAAAGAGGAGGGGGGCAAACCGTGGCCACACCTATGTGTGGTGCAGGGTCTGAAAAATCTATTTAGGGGGGGAGGTGTGAAATTAGAATTACTGCCCAGGGGGTAAGGACTTTTTTAAAATGAGTTGAAAATGGTACATTTTGAGGCAGTTGGATGGCTTCAAATGACTGATATACTGATTTAATTTTGTATAACTTTATTAAATAACTATTGGCAGGCCGCACTGAATAGCCCTGCTGGGCGCATGCGGCCCCTGGACCGTCAGTTGGACAACCTGTAAATGTAATTTGTGTTGAGTTTGCTCATTTATATTTTTTTTACTTAATGTTTTGGTCTGTTTGTATTGCAAATTTTATATTGCAAAACATTTTAAATTAAAAAATGTAATAGAAATCACAAACTGTCTTTGTCCACATAGAACACTTGATTTTAAAACCACTGCAGCCTAATTCAAGACATTTACACTCAACCTGAATATAGATGAAATTTTATAATAGGATCAAAAATGTTATTTATTGCTTGTAAGGAACTGTCCATAGAAGCTGCAAAAAAATATGACCTGATAAAAATGACATTTAAAATTCAATATCTCTTAAGACACACTGGTGAAAGAATTGACAGCAGGTTGTTGTAAATGGCAAGAGGTTTGAATATTTCTCCATTCCATGTGGTGAGAGCTCCAATATAAGTAATACTGCTCAACATTTGATGTGCATTAGAGGTGTTAACATTGATTTCAGAATAACTTGAGAGCTTATAGGAATACGAAGCATGGATAATACCACAGAAGGGGCTGGCTTATTTGAAGTAGTCAAATGTTGAAATTCTTAATACACTTATTTTACTTTTGTTAGGAATATTTGTATACATTCAAGTTCATATTTCTGCCTTCCCTAACATTACAATATCCTCCTTTCTTGGCGCCTTTCAGTAATAGTACTATTACGCTTTGAAAATATAGTCATTCCGAAAGGTGTCAACAAAAGAAAATATTCTAATGTTAGGGAAGGTATGTATTCTAATACATATAGTTAGATGTTTTGATGGTGTAGGACTTGAATGGATTAAACAGGGGAATATAATTAAAGATAATGGAAAATGTATGTCTGGAATTCATTCAGGAATGTGAGGCTATTAAACGAACAAAAAAAATAGCTTCTAAGGGGGACAAAGCTTTATTGCATTATACACCAAGAAATATTTTGCATAGATTTTAAATCCTGCTAAAGTTATGAAGGCTGTCGAAAAATTAATAATTTAAAGTAATAATATGGTAATTTAAAGAAGTGCTTTGACGCACTAGAGTTTGAAAGGGTTCTTGGATGAACTCAACAGTGAATTCGGTGACTTAATTTTTCCATAGGAAAGAAGATGGCTGTGTCGCTGATACTGGCACAACTTTTTTGTCCTTCGACATTAGATTCGGCTATTTCTTGAAGAAAAAGGCAAACTGTCTGAATTTTTAAGAAATCCTGTTTAGCAATTCTTGACGAAACAATTCTTGCAGATGGGTGATAAACTATTCAATGTTAAACAACAGGGAAGTAAAACAAACTACCTGAACATCATTTGTTGCCTACACCGGAATTTATTTAGGAAATGAATTTTCGTCAGAAACTAGATACATTTTCCACCAGTGAATGGCCTTAAAATCCAATGTTCTGAAATTATATTCAAGTATGATTCTTTTGTATAAGCAATTCAGCATATTGGAGACCAATTGGCATCAAAATTTGCAGATCTTATACAAGTGGATTTGGAAATGTCTTTGTTTTCTTCATCATTTACCTTTGAAGTAGACAAAGCACCAGGTGATCTGCTGTTAAAAAAATTGACTCGCATTTGATGTCCCAATGAAGGGTCACCTATGGGCGGAGTTAATGAGGGGCATTGTCCCCCAACTTTCTGAACAGGTGTATTATTTTTTTATAATGAAATCTAACAATTAACTCAATAAGATACTAAAAAAGTAATAATAGTGCTGACAAGAAATTTACTCGGCAGTATCAGTTCTTATTTTAATCGTATGCAAGTTATTTTCTAAATATGACTGTAAGTTCAAAGAAAAATATGAACTTTATTTTAATCCCAAAAGTCGTGATGTTCAAAATAATATTTTAGGAGTTGTTTCAGACGAATTTTGGTATTCAACGTTATGTTCCTCATACAAACAAGATCAGGCTTATTTTTCGAGTTATGACTCCAAAATCTGAAAAAATTTTAAATCTTGCAAAGCTATTAGTTTAAAAGCCTCCGATTTGTGTTGTATGAGAAACATATCATTGAATACCATACCCTAACTTAAAAATTAAAGTCGTTTAAAACATGTACTTTATAATGTAAGTTTTTGGATGCTGGCTCAATGTCAACAAGCTTTTAAATGTTCTCTATTTTCAAGGGAGGGAGTACCCCTGGACTCATTTGATACCCCAGGCCAATTTTGTGTCCCCAAGAACAAAACTTGTACACCACCCATAATCCCAATTATCTTAAATTTCATCAATTGTTGCCAAATGAAAATTAATTATTCAGTACTGAATAAAAAGAAGCCCTGGTTTTGATCATTATGTATTTTCAACTTATATAGCAGAGCAAACATTCTCAATGATGATCTAGAAATCCCGATTGAGATCCACACTGAATCATCTCAAGATATTCTTGCTGAACATATTGGACATCAGTAATTTATCTTCAAATAAACAATGCCACATCTCTAATTAGCTATTTGCTGCATGTATATTTCTACTTAATTTACATTTAGAAAATTGAATCAAGATGGTTGTATTAGCATAATATGAAGTTGAACAGACTAATTGCTACAACCCAATCAAAAGGGCGAGGACACAAATTTGTGTATACCTTTACAAATAGTAATCCTAATAATAATAATAATGAGACAATAATAATTTGTACTAATCAGTAGCCCTCTAACAGGCTTTTTCATAAATAATGAACCTCCATACAAAAAAGTTTGAGCAGCTCTGATGAAATAAACCATTTTTATTGTTAAATATCATTCTGTGCGAAGGATTAAAAATAATAGTAAATTTCTAAAACAAACATTTGTTGATTCCATCTTTGCGTGAGCTACTAGTAATCACTTACACTTTTAAAAAATGTTTTAACTTGCCTATAGTAGCACTTACTTTGCTTGTGGCTCAACAAGCAAAGTAAGTGCTACTATAGGCAAGTTAAAACATTTTTTAAAAGTGTAAGTTCTAAAACAACTCTGAAAAGCAACCAAAATGAATAATCCAGAAAAGGCTAGTCTGAATGGAGTACAACTTTTGAAAAATTTATAGTGGTTGTAATTGAAAATATAATTTAATTAATATAAAGTAACAATAAAGTTTAACCTAACATGAACACAAATAAATTCACGTAAGTTGAGAATAACCAACAAGTATCATGAAACAGGGGGAATGAGACACAATTATGAAAAGTAAAAATCTCAAAAAAACTAATTCTTATTCCAATCAGGTAATACTTAACAATTGCCAACATAGGATCTATAAGTGAGTATAAGATTTATATAATGTACAAGTCAAGTGAAACTGTAGGGAAAAATGAAATATCTTTTATCACTAAAATTACATACTTATTGATAAAATGACTGCTATACCTCGTTAAAATGGCTCTGACGAGAAGATACCAGCCTTCGATTTGGGATTTTTAGCCACAGTTGTATTGTTTTTTTTCTCTGAAATGTTGGCATTTAACCCTTTGCATGCATATTATGGGATATATCTGCAGGCCATAATATAAGCTAACACTTATGAACAATATCTTGTATTTAAAAGATTTTGGGTATGTATTCTACTAAAGTTCATAAAAATTTAAATACTGTGCAGGATAATGTTGGGTTTCTATAAAATAACTGTTGTACCGTATTTTATTCGGTCAAGTGCTTTTCGTCACCATTTCATTATTGTGGCAACTGTCATCTAATAATAACAAACCTGTTTAACATGAATTCTCTGGAGCCTATTAGTCATTCACTGTTGGCCTGAGCCATGTTGTGCCTGTTCAATTTGTGCAATGGTTTCACTATTTTCATTTAGAATTCAGTTTTTTTATCTGTGAATTACATTACTTAATTTTATTTACATTTTTATTGTTTTAGATTGTGAAAAATATGTAAACCGTTTAAAAGAAATTAATTTTATTGTCAAATAGTATTAAACTGAAATACAGTTTTAAAAAAATTAAAACTATTCTTTATATATTAATTCTGTTGGTAGCTATTTTATCTCATACACCGTTCTCAGAGGGTATTTTTTTTAATACTTAAATAAAGACTTGAGAGTTTTATATTTGCTGTTTTTGTATTGTACATCATGAGGATTTCTTATGTTACTACTTTTGGTATCATTTGGCAAAAAAACCATTACTTACTGATATTTTTCAGCAGAGGCGTATCACACTAGATTAGTGCATTGTTCATGCTGTGAGTCACAGACAAGACTCCTGCCCGTGACTCACAGCATTGACCAATGCACTGATCGCAAAACCCGTCTGCTAGAAATGATAAGAAAGTTGCGGTTTTTGCCAAGTGATACCAAAAGTAGTTTCATATAATTTTAATTAACTTACCTGATAGTATTGGGCAACTAAAAACACATTTGGTCCAAGCAGTCTCACTATCTCTGAATTCAGAGTTTTGTCTGCTATGCCGGAATCAGTGTGGTTGCTATCAGTAGAGACAGCCATCAACAAATAGCCTCTGTAATGTTATTTGAGACAGTTATAAGTTTGAAGTAAAATAAACACATTAATTAAAGTTATATAAGTAAAACATATTTTCTAGCAACAAGAAATAAAACTACGTATTATTAACCCATTAAACCATTAGCATATAGAACAGACACAGCCCTCAGTCTGTCTAAATTTCACGAAGTGGTATTTGTAGAGAAATACCTTTTGGTATTGCTTGCAACTAGAAGATGCAGGATTTGATTTCATATCCAGCTAAAAACATTTTTGTTTGCCAGTGGAATGAATAATAGATTTTAATTGATCATAAAAATAAGGGAAACCATGTTTTCTTCTTAGTTTCACGTTTTATTTATTAACTAAAATCCCTTCTAAATAATAACACTTAAAGCACTTACTTTTATGATGGTTGAGGTATTATTATACTTAGTTTGTTTTTTTTGCAAAAAAAATAATCTGGGAGACAAATTAGAAATAGTAAAAAGTGGAAGTACATTGAGAATAAAAGACTGTGTATGAAACCAATTGAGTTCTGTCCAATATTAGTTTTACAACAAGAAGTTCTTATGCCTACCTCAAATATGAAGAACTTGAAAAATTTGCTTCTGATTTCTGAAAACTATTTCCATTGGAGAACTGGAGTTTATCACAATCCTATCAAATCGAATGGATAAATACTTAGAGATTATAAGGTAATATTATTAACCCATTGCCGTTTAAGGACCAGGTCAGCTAGTGACAAAAATGTATTAGTAGCTGAGTGTATAGGCCTATACTAAGCTAGTCATGAATGTCATCATTGTTTGATAGATTAGTTTGCTTTAAGAGAGTTAATTTTCTGATATAGCATGTCTGTGCTTTCTAAGGGATATTTATCGGCTCTCGAAAAATGATGTTTGTGGCCCATTGACCTTCTGTCAGACATCTAAACATAATAGAATGCTTCAGCAGTTTTTATGTCAATTGTAGTGAGGAACTCAGTAACAGTTTTACTCAGTATCGGTCAGTAACTGATGTTTATTAGTAGGTTATTATAATTAGTATTTTCTTGTGTAAATATGAAGTGAACAATAATAGAAGGACCCTAGAGTCTACAGAAAACTTCAAACCATAAGTAACTTTTAATTAGTATTTACTAATTATGATTACACATAATCAATTAACAAATAATAAATTATCTAAGGTACAAAATAACAAATAAAAAAATTGAACTCGTATAAAAATATAATATTTAGTGATTTATAAGGAAGAATATTTTTATAGCAAAACACAACTAAATTGATGTGAGGAATTAATTTGTACCCGTAGTTGAACATACCCTATAAGTACATGAAATTCATCTGCATTCTGCCAAACATCTTGAGTGCTCTGGGGTAACCAACTGGCAAATTCTTTGTTCGGGGGTGAACTTACATCCGTCCAACTAACGTTTGGTATACATAATACTTTTAATGATGGAGGTTTTGTATTTACTGTCATTGATTGTGAGGACCCAAAATACACTGTTTTTGCTGTAACACTAATTGCATAAGTCGAAGCTGGCTGCAAACCTGCAATCTGCAAAAATAAAACACTTGATTTAAGTATTTTTTGTATTAAGTAAGTTTGTGAATAGGTAACAATAAACTTTTTGCGAGAAATACCCACCTCAGTTTCATAGTAAGGTTCTTCTGAACTGACTTCAATTTCCATTACAGGAAAGTCTTGGCAACAATGATCTTCTAAAAACTTATCAACTTCTTCTATGTTTATTAAGAATGAACGAAGGTTGCCATTTATGTATTCTGGGATACCCCACCTTACTTCCAAACTGGACACACTTTTGGGCGTTACCGTCAGATAAGAAGGCTTGCTAGGAGCTTGAACATACAAACATGTTATTCACCTAATGCTTAGTTAAAGATAAAACTTGTGTAATGTCAACTGTTTGGATTACCTGTTTCCTTTGTCGTTGCTGTTAGTATCATAGGAACTGCCGGCGCCGAAGGAAGAATGGGTGTAATCTAAAATAAAATTTATCAAATTATACTATGAATTAGTATTACTAATCTTATATATCTTTTCAAAATAATTAAAGGAGGCTTGTTTATGTCACTTGCACATAAATGTATTCTTTAACTGTTTAAAATTAAGAAGCTAAAATAAAATTCATGTATGGTTCAATGTAATATCATACTCCTTTTAGTTATGACAGTTTTCAAAGGAAGCTCAAACTTATATGAAAGTTAATTACTACTTTAAAAATCTTTGTCATAAACTGCAAGTATTCTTTTATATTATGTATTTCTTAAAATGCAAGTTATGTGAATCAATTATACAGAATAAAATTTGTTTTTGAGTTGTGAAACTATCTTGGTGCCTCCAGGTACATCCGCTTATTTGTTTTGGTTTAATTAAGTCTCTTTGATCTTATTACACTTTGCTGCTTCCAGGGCAATTGAGTTTATATTTACTTGTGATCGACCAAGTTCTGCTTCCAAGATAATTAGGTATTTGTTTTTTATCAAAACCCATTTATTTTGTTACCCCCTTTCTATTGAATTTAAATTTACTTATGTTTTAAAGCCCCTTGATCTTGTCGTCCAATATAAATGGGAATGACCTGACAGACTGACGTTGAAGGTTTTTGGATTTTTTAATTATTAGGTTGGAATGCCCTAGTTACCCTGGGGATTCGCCACTGAGTACAGCGTACATGTTACATATATCACAAACACTAATCTTGCTGTTCTATGTGTGTTTGTATGAAATTTGTGTATAAGCATTCAGTACAGTCGTGTGATTCTATTACTTTACATTTAGCAAATACTTTGTTTTGTACTGTACAGTATTATTACTGGTATAATGTAGAACTGTTTTCAAATAAATTACTTGACTACTACTTAGTTTCTTTAAATGTTTTAGTGAAATTTAATTGTTTTAATAGTTATTTTTCCGAAACACTTGTTTAACAATTTTACGTAGCATGAAACCTCGTCTTATTGAAATTTCTCATTAAATGTATCTCACACTTGGTCAGTGCATTGTTCAATGCTAAGAGTCAAAGAACATTGCATTGACCAAGTGTGAAACATGTTTACTGAGAAATATCAGTAAGTAGTGGTTTTTGCTTAATTAAATTCATAAGTGGTACATGTCTATTAAAACACGTTAAGATATATAACCTAAATTACAAGTTTTATTTTGCAGTATTATTCCCCATGTTTAAACTTTTATAACTTTGAAGAAATTATTACTTTTTCAATTCTTTTTATTAGTTCACACTCTTCCCGTATATATCTTGCTCAAATTTTTAATCGTTAATAAAATACCTTTTATTCATCCGCTCAAGCTTAAGTACATTTTTTCAAACATATAGTGGATGACACTTGATGTTATTACAGTGTTTTCCAATATTAATTCATTATTAAATTTAATGAAATAATTTTAGTTTTATATGGAAGAACTTTTCACAAAACGAGCAAGATATGCAATATGGTTATTTTGTTCTATCTGGCTTAAAATAAGTGATAATATGATTTCATAAAACATCTGATTATATGTCATAGGAAGAACAGCTGTTTTAATGCATAGGTTATGTTACTTTATTTATATTATTTACAATATTTAATAAAAAGTAACTAAAAAGTAGGAAATGACTTAAATTTTTTTTATATTACTTGTATGTTATTTAAACAGAAATATGATTAGATTACATTGCAATTTTTAAAACCTGAAAGTTTTTATTGCATATTTTGTCAGATGTGATTCAATTTTGGAACTTGACTGTTTTATTTATTTGCATTTAATTGTTTTTTATTTGTTCTTCGTATAGACATCCAGTTTCAAGAGTATTGAATTGCTCTATGTTCATGGTAAATGGTCCTCACCAGCCTCCATTGTTTCCTGTTTAGAAGAACATCTTGCTATGCTGTTACTTCAGCCCTCAGAAAAAACCTCACTGGTAAGAGATATGTGCAGTAGAATAGAATGTGCTTTATATTTTCATGGCAACATCTACAAAGCGCGAAGGTTGAAGAACTCAAAAGATTAGATCTAAATAAGTATTTCTCTATCTCTAGATGAGCAGATAGGCTAGATTCACAACAGCTGCAATCGGAGGCGAAACTTTCCTGAATTTGTCGTCATTCATCACTTCGGGGTAAAATTTAAAAAGGTAACAACCCATTGCCTCTTCTACCCAAGATTCAGTTCAACATCTTTGGAAGATTTATCTGCCAAACTTTTACAGCCAGTGGATACTTGGCTTTAAATGTTGTATGCGTATGGAATGGATTTTCAGCTGTTTTCTTCAGTCTACTATTTTTCTGGTATTCCATTATCTGCGGGTACCTATTGAAAGGTTATGGCCTTCAGGTTGTTTGCATATTTTCTTATTTCAGCAATGCAAAAGGAGTAGTATTATGTACTGGAGTAGAAAGAAGTAGGAACTGAATACTAACGGAAATACGTAAGATTTATAAGTAATTATTGAGTAACTGAGTGAATACTTTTGAAGTTACTTCCTAATGCATTTCAAAAAAATTATTTCATTGGTGATGCCGACTTGCTACTCAGATTGTCTAAAGTTTTTTTTATGAATGTAAACAAAGAAACCTTAAGCTCAAGTGTTGAAAAAAGTCAGTCTACAAAAGCAAATCGTTAACATGTCACCACAAGGAAGAATGTGCATTCATGTTGCTACTTTTTGCCGATTTTACTTATTAAATTGCCACATATTATGAATCAATATTAAAGAATTTTTTGTGAGACTGAAAAGATTAAATTGGGGTTCTTAATAATGTGCCTTGAGTTTATATTTTGTGCTGTCAAATTTTCAGTTGTTATATTTTACTTACGGAAATTGTGTAATTCTTTCTGTTAGTAAGGTTATATAATGTGCTGCAGTACATATCAGGCCAAGCATTACATGGCTTTGGCAATATTTCTTCATACTTAGCTTCTGTCTTCTCAGTCTTATAACTTAGTTTTAATAATGTATTCTCAGGTAATAATTTTTTTTCCATTTTCCAACGCAATCCAATTTTATTTCTGGTATGTTTATACACAGTCAATTCTTTAATCCCCTGCTCATCTAAAACTAAATAAACATAAATATTTTTAATTTATTTGTTATTTCAATACAACAGTAATATCAATGTTAGAACACCTCAACTATAATGCAAAATAATAAAATTTAGGCAGCTTCTGTCTATATATGTTGTAGGCAGCTACAGTCTATATAGGTTATAGGCAGCTACTATCTATATATTATGAATTATAGCAAATGTGAATTAGTAGCTCAGTTTCAAGGTGGAAAAGGGAAATATAAATTTATCGACACACAAATCCAAATCATATCAAAGCATGATATCTTCATTCAGAAATAAAATAACTAGAGCTACTACTTTAGCAAATGAAAATTACTAGCTCAGGCTCAAGGTGGAAAAGAGAAATATAAATTTATACACACAAACCTAAATCATATCAGAATATGATGAATTATTTTTAAAGTATTTGAACTAACACATCTATAAATGTGGTACAATACAACAAACATTTGCAGTGCAAATGAATATAAATAGAACATAGCCATTAGAACTTGTTCATGTGTAAAGAAAAGACAGTTTTATGCCCTACCTCTTCAAAATGCTAAAAAACAAAATGTCCGCTTTTTCCTTGGAACTTACATCCAAGTACTTATTATTATGCTGTGTACTAAAATTATGTTTACTGTTTTAAACCTTATTTTCTAGGCTGCTTGTACACTGTTGTTTCTTTTACCTACAGTGTTTTTTTTTTATCCAACCAGTTCCTATCTCACTTCATACATCCATAGTTTAATATTTTCATGTTTATTTAACGTTTGAATCTCCATATACCATCACCTGCAAACTTGAAATTTTCTTAATGGTTACCATAAAATTTTCATACATAGATAGTGTACTTTATATTTTAATATATAATTTTTTATAATTATAATTTTAATATATATCTGAAAACCAGATGTTCAAAATCTACAAACAATAGTAAAAAAACTCCAACTTACAACAGAAACAAATTAGATAAATCCCTCCAGGTGTATGCAACTAAACTCTACATACTGTGACAAATTCTATATTAGGAAACAGGCCTCAGCTTTAACATAGATTTAAAGAATACGCAAACTCATTTTTTGCATATCAAAGACATGATTAAATAACATCTCAATACAGTAGAGGAATATGAATTTTACAAACACAGCAAAACAAAATTAAAAACATATTTTTCCATAGTTTTTTTTTTATATCACTTGGCAAAAAAACCTACTTACTGATATTTTTCAGTAGATATGTTTCACACTAGATAAGAGCATTGTTCAATGCTGTAAGTCACAGACAAGACTCAGTATAGTTAAGAATTCAAGACTCAAAGTCTTGTCTGTGACTCACAACATTGAAAAATGGACTAATCCAGTGTGAAACTCATCTCCTGAAAAGTATCAATAAGTAGCGGTTTTTGCCAAGTGATATCAATAAAAACTATTATTTAAAAACCTTAAGATGTACAACACAAAAACTGCAAGTATTTCTACATATTATTGAACTCTTGCCTTTAATTAAACTAGTACATAATATAATATTAAACATCAAAAACTTGTTGCTGTTCATGACGAGCTGGTTGTTAATTACTTATTACACTTTGATATTACTTGCGAAGTCTTACAAGAATAACTTACAAAACTACTGGTTGCAAGTAATATCAAAGTATAATAATATAATATTAAATAATTATAAACAATTAACAAAAACAAAGAGTTTAAACAAAATATAGACATATACTGAAGATTAGGGGTAGGTACCCCAATTAGTTGCAGTACCTGATTTTGGAGTGGCAAAATTTAAGATTAGGGCGCTTTCAGAAACCATTCCATTAATTTCTGACCTCACTTCAGCCATATATTCTGTGCCAGGTGCTAATTTAACAAGTGTTACTGATGTACCAATGCTAACTCCCTCTTCTAATGTGAAATTATCATTTTTCTGAAATAAAGTAACATAAACAGATTTATTGCTTCTTTTATATTGTGTTTAGATACATTTTCTATTGTAATATAAAATTTTTTTAGGAGTATCCACTCCTACTACAAATTATAATTTTGTATATAGGCCTATATATTTCAAATTCAAGAATTGGTTTAATTTATATATTTTTCAAAGCTTTTCGCAAATAAAATAGGTATTAGTATCTTTAGGAGAAACAATAACTTGTGTTTCCTGAAAATTCTAATGCTTATTTTACTGTTGAAAAGCTTTAAAAAATATATATTAATTAAAACAATTTGGAATGTTTGTATTCATTAACTAAATTACAAGACAACATATCACCATGTATATATATATATATGATGAATAGTTACTATCTGGAGTACATCCGTTCATTCTGCAGTCCATAAAATCGCAGTTCCGACATTTCGATAGAATCTCATCCAGCATTGACGAGGTGAACCCAACAACAGTAGAAGGCTCGTCAATGCTGGATGAGATTCTAGCGAAACGTTGGAACGTCGATTTTATGGACTGCTGAATGAACGGATGTACTCCAGATAGTAACTATTCTTCATATTTTTCCATCCGTGAAGGAATACGTATCAGCATATATATATATATATATATATATATATATATATATATATATATATATATATTCAGGTCTAAATATCAGAATGAATGGCACAGACATGATGTTAAAATTATGAATATGGATAGACCAACAGCTCAACATGCTGCGAGTCACAACATCACAACTTTTGATGACTGCTATACCACAAAAATAATTAAATCACTCCCCCCCGATTGCAATCCCTCAGAATTGAGAAGATTGGAACTATCATACCAGTGGTATACCAAATCCAGAGAATCCCCTAACCTCAACATCAGATAAATCCATTAATATTTTTTTTTTTTTTTAATAGCCTCAGACGTCTCTAATCTCTTTTCCCCTGACAGACTTATATAAACTATAATCACTCATATGCTCATGGAAACAATATATATATATATATATATATATATATATATATATATATATATATATATATGTATATATATCTTTAATCTGTGCATCTGTGACATCTGATTTCTACTCTACACAATCTGTGATACAATTTATAATTATTTTATTTCATTCTCTCATATTTCTTTTTGTGTTTTCTCTTTGATTGACAAAGACTACTGGGTGGTTGAAATATATCATTGTTTAAGTGCTTTTATGTGTTTCTATTTCAAGACTACAGAGTCGACTCTTACCAAGGTAAGTCTGTCAGTCTCCTTGTCCAAAAAATCTATATATATATATATATATTTCTAGGTTTTGCAACACTGTTTTCTTGTATTCACTTATCACTTTCACTATATGTACTTAAACAAGAATCTTACTTGGTATTTATGCAATTTAACTTTCAAAGATTGGTAATATCTCCATCATTGGGCATCACTGACCATACAGTAGGCAGTCTAGTACAACCCCCGTTCAGTGATGACCGATGATGGAGATATTATCAATCTTTGAAAGTTAAATCGCATAAATACCAAGTAAGATTCTAGTTTAAGTACATACCTGTATAGTGAAAGTGATATATATATATATATATATATATATTTGTTGAGGATAGCCATTTCGGGAGTTGTGTCCCATTAATTATTCATCTTATAGTATGCATATGGCAGTGAGAATGCGATTTAGTTAGTCTGTAAACATTTTAAACAATATTTTATCTAAATTGATGGAGAATTTCTGAAATTTCTATGTATTTTTACTATTTTTAGAGCACCATTTTGACATGGGTTGGAGAATCGTATGTGGGAGTGGTGGTGGGTGATACTGTAAATACTTTCAACCAGTCTGAGTAAATTTTTATTTTGTTCAGGTAAAATTAACTTAGTTATTAGTAATTTACTTTCATTATTATAAAAACTTTTTGTTTTGTGCTATAGATCTTCTTGCTCTTTAAAATGTTTTTTTTATATCACTTGGCAAAAACCTACTACAAGGTCTGTTCAAAAAATCCGCGGACTGAGGTCATAAAAAAAATGTTTTTTATTTGGAAGTTACACGTCTGGGTCTCCTTCAAAGTACTCTCCTCCCCAACGCACACACTTATCCCAACAGTGTTTCCACTTGTTAAAACAGTCCTGGTAAGCTTCTTTTGTGATGGCGTTCAGCTCCTTCGTTGCATTTGCCTTAATCTCCGAAATCGTTTCAAATCTTCTTCCTTTGAGGGGTTTTTTGAGTTTTGGGAATAAGAAAAAGTCACAAGGAGCAAGGTCAGGTGAGTAGGGAGGGTGGGAAAGAACAGTGATCGAGTGTTTGGCCAAAAACTCACGAGTTCTGAGTGCTGAGTCAGCTGGAGCGTTGTCGTGATGGAAAAACCAGTTATCACTTCTCCACAGTTCTGGCCTTTTGCGTCGGACGGCGTTCCTCAGATGTTTCAGTACTTGAATGTAGGTAATCTGGTTGCCTGTAGAGCCTTCAGGGTGGTACTTGTAGTGAACAACACCCTTAGCATCAAGAAAAACTGTCAGCATCACCTTGACATTCAACCGAACTTGGCAAGCTTTTTTGGGTCTTGGGGACGTTTGACCCCATGATTCATCACCACGATGATTCATCACCGGTTATAATTCTTGACAAAAAGTTCTCATCTTCATTTGAACGATCAAGCAGTTCCCGACAAACCCGAACGTGAATGGCTTTTTGGTCGTTGGTCATCAGGCGTGACACAAATTTCGCAGAGATGCAGTGCATCTTCAATTTTTCGGTCAAAACCTCTTAACAAGATCCAACTGATATCCCACACTCTTCGGAAAGCTCCCTAATGGTCAGACGTCTATTTTCGTGTACCAGGGTGTTGATTTTGTCAAAGTGTGGGTCGTCAGTTGATGTTGAAGGACATCCAGGACGCTCATCATCATCAATTGACTGTCGGCCACCCTTGAAACATTCATGCCACTTGAAACATGCAGTACGCTTCATGGCAACATCGCCGTAGGCCTTTTTAAGCATGGCAAATGTTTCTATTGCAGATTTCCCTAGTTTTACACAAAATTTCTCAGCAATTTGTTGCTCCTTCAGTCTGTCCATTTTAAAATCCGACAAACAAAAAAAACACTCTTTACTAAATTGCGTGTAACTCATCAACAAATGAAGATATCTGCGACTGAAATACTGCGTTTTAATCAGCTGATTTGTATGAACCTAGCGACACCAAGCGGATTCTCCTGAAACTAACTTGAGCCGCGTAATTCAAACAGTCCACGTATTTTTTGAACAGACCTTAGTAAGTAGTGGTATTTGGCCAAGTGATATCAATAAGAAACTTTGCTTAAAAATTTGTTTCATTATTAAATATAACAGTTAAAAATACAATACTTGGGAAATTTTGTATTCTAGTGTGGTTTTTAGATTGATATTAATATATTATATATTCAACTCAAAATGAAAAATCTATATAAACAACTTTCCATGACCTTATTTCCAATGTAATAGCAATATATGAACCACACACTATACTTCACTGAAAATTATAGCACTACAATTAATAAGCTCTCAAAAAATAACTTGCAAGTACACCGAGTAGTTTGTGTCTTACTAGTCTAAGTGTTCCACTTTTAGAACGTCTCATTTTGTTTCATACTACTTTCATATCTTAACAGGTTACGAATACAATTTGTAAGAAACTAAACATTTTTAAATGCTCTACTTTTTCTATAAAAATATTTCTAAATATTGCTAATTTTGGTATCACTTGGAAAAAGAACTGCTACTTGCTGATATTTTTCAGCAGAAACTTTTCACTCTAGATCAGTGCATTGTTCAATGCTCTGAGTCACGTCTTGTTCATGATTCACACCATTGAATAATACACTGACCTAGTACGAAACGTTTCTGCTGAAAAATATCAATAAGAAGTATTTTTTTTTTGCCAAATGATACCAGTAGTAGCGATTTATAGAAAACCCTCAAGATGTACAACCCAAAAAATGGAAATTTCTAAATAATATCTTTATATTTCTCCAAAAATATTTTTAAAACTATCAGTATTTTCTAATATTTGAAAACTAAGCAGTTTAAGCAAGTACTATAACATTTTACGTTAAAAAAAATTAATAAAAAAAAGTAATAGATATGATTAAAATTGAAAGATAATTTAACTAAGTACTAAAGATGGATCTGTTTGCACATACTTTGAACACTTTATAGCGGTACAGCACCGGGGTACAGTCAGCTACTGTTTGCCAGCTTACTGCAGCAAATGTACTGTTTATTACTTGAACGTCTTTAAGGTAACCAGGTGCCTTGTTATCTAAAAATAAAATTGTAGAAGCAAGTATATTAAGCAATATTAATAATTTAAACACATAAAAAACAATAAAGAATACAGTGTAAACAAGATTAATAATGAAGAATACAGTTTGTCAAGTCCTACTCTATAGGAGTGGAGAGGAATTGGAAAAACTCCAAAGAACCTGTGTTTCAGTTATTGAACATGCATTGGAATGTTGCCTACATCAACTAAGTGTGATAAATCTAAAATAGTTTGGATGTGAATAAATTGAATGAAGGAATAATGGGAAATAGATACCAATATAAGGGAAATAGGGAAGAGAACTAACCATGAAAGCTGTCTTAAATATCTAATTCTTACTTGAATCTAATGTTCTGATTGTATTGTTGAATTTTGTTTTGCCAGTACCAATGATAGACACATTATACAATACTCCGCTTGTTAAATCATTTACAGTGATGTTCGGATAAATTGAAAAATACGCAGAATCAGCATCCTCTGGGCAGCTCAAAGAATCACATCGCACCATTTTCAAACACTGAAATCACAACCCATAGTAAATAACATTAATTTGTTGAACTACAGTAATAATACTTTACATAAACATAATTTAATTATGTAAATTTAATTGATTATTTTTTAACCTGAAGCCAAGAGTTAAGTCAAGCATTTCCCAAACAACTGGAATCCTTGGACAACACTGCTTTCAAACATTGAAACGCTCAGGGAATGAGAAGTATTTAAGAGGGTTTGTTACTAGGGCAACTCCCAAATAGACTTTTAAGGGGGGGGCACAATGGCAGGTAAACATAGGGTGGTTTCAAGCAAAAAACTTTGAAAAATAAAGGGCTGAAAATGAAACTTTAAGTTATTCTTTTACTTAAAAATCACAGAAAAATTGCTATTTTTTTATCAAAACATGCATTTTACCTGAATGTACATAGATACCGAAATTATTATTTTGTAAATAATACAAAATATTGTTTAACTTTCATCATACAGCTCGGTCTGACATGGACGATGCGAAGTTGTAGTACGCAGACTGTTAGTATAGCCGGGTCAGTACGAAACTAGTGCATGACTTGTAACATGCCAGTGTTGCTTATGCTGGGTGGAACTACCAATATTATCAGATGAATTTCTACACCTAACATTACATAAATGTAAAAACAAAATATATTGCTTTAAAAATAAAAGTCAAATGAAAAATACATGTTCATAAGTAAACTCGGATAAATTTAAATGTGTTCCGAATATGAAAAATATATTTCTAAAAGAAATAGTAACGAAATTCTCGATGGGAAGGGCAATTGCCCCTCCCCTGGAGCCACCCTTGATTTGTTATCCTCTCTTGTGAAGTACATACACTTAGTTTCCACATATATTTGCATATTCAAAATCATATTAACACTCACTAAACATGCACCATATTAAACCTATAAAAATTATTTTTAATAAACACTGTAAGATACACCCCTGTTAGTTTATTCTAAAGAAATCAAACAAGTCCCTACACATCAAAACTGCATAAGGTAACTTTTCTTTTTCATTAAAAATATTA
The DNA here is from genome assembly GCA_036971475.1 of Prosapia bicincta. Lineage (NCBI taxonomy): Eukaryota > Metazoa > Arthropoda > Insecta > Hemiptera > Cercopidae > Prosapia > Prosapia bicincta. The sequence continues at coordinate 218,924,548 of JBAIZL010000001.1, read as the reverse complement.
CAGAATGTTACATTGTGACACCATGTAATAGAAAACCAGCCCATTTATTTCTAAAGTTGATGCCATTCTTTGATAAAGTCAAGTTTTCTGTAACTTGCATTTTTTGTGTTGTATATTTTGACATTTTTTTAACTACTTCTATTGATATCAGTTGGCAAAAAAACCACTATTTGCTGATATTTTTCAGCACATGCATTTCGCGCTACACAATCCTGTGAGTCATGGACAAGACTCTTGTCTTGGATCACCAATCCATATTAAAACTTGCAGTTTTTGTGTTGTAAATTTGGCATCAAGTTGGTATCACTTGGCAAAAAAAACAGTACTTACTGATATTTTTCAGCAGATGTGTTTCACACTAGATCAGTGCATTGTTTAATGCTTTAAGTCGTGGACAGGACTCAAGCACTGTCTGTGACTGTCTATATATCTTGGAGTTTTATCAAAGTAATCATTACTTATATAAGCTTTATCTACATAATTTTCAACACATTGCATGCTTATGATGATACCATGCGCTAATGGTGAGTCTCTTTCAAAGGTGAATGACAACTAATAGCTGTCAGGTAATATTTGTCTTTGAATCCACGTTACCTCTAAAATGAAGCAATAATTATTTAAAATTGTTCATAATTACTTGACAAAACAAGCATGCTATGCTATATTCTATTGAAACTCCTAATTACTAGATAATCAACTTTACATTAGTTTATGACTATCTTTTTTGATGAAGATCACCACAGATCGACCAAAAATGTTCTGTCTCAGTAAGTTTTTACAAAATTTAAAGTTCGGATAGTCATAAGCTAATGTAAAAGTGATTAATTAAGTTTCTCCGAACGTAATGGACTACAAAATTTAAGAGTTTACAAGATAATGATAGAGCAATAAAATCAATTGGAAAACTTGGTTGTTAAAGGCAGGGCTTGGTTGTGTAGATGTAGTTGATATACTCTAGCAAACTGAGCTGCTTAGCAGGATAAACAAAAAAATTAATTTAATTTAAAAATTGAACATGATATTTACTATTATGTGACTCAACATGGTAAATAAACAACCAATATGAATAACAACATATCACAGATTACCAAAACACCATAGGTTCACAACAATATAACACATCTGAGCAATAGTCTGGTCTGTAACTCACAGCACTGAACAATGTACTGATCTCGTCTGCTGTAATGCCAACAATGTAGTGCAAAACTCGTCAGAAAAAAGTCAGTTTGGAGTGGTTTTTTGTCAAGTGTAATCATTAGCTAAATATTAATACAAAAACTGCAAGAAATATATTCCCAAAACTGTAAGTTTTAAATAAATATCCTTGAATTAATTTCTGAGAAAGAAAACCAGAGAATTTATGTAAACAAAAGGTAAGACCATTCCTGGAACCAGTATTGACAACTTGGCAACAAATGGATCCCAGACATATATACACAATATAAATTATTCACCTTGACAGCCACCTTAACACAGAACAAAGAAATAAAACTGTACAATCTGCATTTTGCCCTTATTTCTGCATGGTTTGGATTAAACCCCTTGCATGTAATGGGGTAACAGTTAATTAAAATACCCACATGCTAAACTATTAGGAAAACCTAGTTGTACATATCTTGAAAACAAAACTAACTAGTAAATACTAATTTTAATTCCAGAATATAGTTTAAACTTGTCAAGAAAGAGAGGTAAGAGTTTTCTCTTACTCAAGACATAATTTGTTGGCTTCCATAAATAATATTTAGAAACAGACTTCACTGTGTGAAAGCTGAGATCAACTTAACACATTTGAGATACACTAGGAATAATATTATTGCTCTATTAATATTAGCTGTGATAAAAAAAAAACAGTTTTGCATTTTGATTGTGCTGCATTATTTGCAATATGTGTATTTAAAACAATTGAATACTTTCTGTCTTTTCCTAACATAATTCTTTCCTTTATAATATTTTGGTTTTCTTTATTTGTTATTTCTAATGTTAATCTATTGTGTTTCATTGTTATTAAGATATTGTTTTTCATTGTTACACTTCATTTCTTTTATTTTAGTTTAACTTATAAATTGTAATTTGTTATAGGCAATAATCACTCGGTTTTTAGTAAAAGAATCAAACACTGAAATCACAAACAGTGGTAAGTAATAGTTATTTGTCATCCCTTATTCTTTACTTAGCTCTATGACTTACTTTAAACTCAATGTAGTAGAGTAGAGTCTGATTTGTAGATTGAGACCAATCCATATGTACAGAAGTTTTCCCAATATTGGTAAACTTAACATCAAAAATAATACTATCTTCATGAAACAAAAAAAAAACAGTTTTATTTCATGTAAAATTAATTTTATTTAACTAAACCTATTATTTATTTTATTTATATTTTAAAAAAATATAAATGAAAAATATTGTTTACAAAAAAATAAAAAATTTGTATAAAAATTTTCAAAAGTTTTTGTGATCCATAATTAACAATTACAAAACTTTAGCTATAAAATTTAAAACAGTTATAAACCTCAGTGGTAAACTTTTAATTGTTTTAACTATATTAGTGCGATGAACATAGAGATTTTTTAACTGTTCTTAAATTTGAAGATGATGATTTTTAATTGTTAATTCATGCTACTGCTGTCCAAATTTGTTTCTTAAACCACGTTTGGAATTTTACCAAAAAAAATAATAATTATTAGTGCACATTTCTCCCTAAATAGATGTTATATTTCTAGAAAAATAATATTAGAAGGTTTCTTTGTTGATACACAAGTTAAAAATAACATTGATTAATATTTTTTAACATTGTTGAAACTTTGTCTATCAAATTGTACAATGAAAATATAATGAATTGCATAAACTTATAATTGAGTTAATTTTTTTTAATTACTTTGAAAAAACCTTTTTGATTTCACTAGGCACAGTCATTACCAATATCTCACTCCCTTCTTGGGGCAGTTGAGAAAGTTTTGTCTCAGTACTTAGTATTTTCCAAAATGATCTTTAATTTTACATTCGTGTTAGTCACTAGAGTAGAAAATTCAATTTAAAAGATTCACTGAATCTAGTGGGCAAACACCTCCCACCCCTGTGGGTTTATTTCCCTATCATAAATGTACCTAAGATTCATCATTTTCTACAGAGTATATCAACGTTATGGCGAATTACGACTGTCGTTTGAACACCATTCTTTAGCTTCTTAGTGATTGGCTGAACTGATTGCCTTAGATATTTTTTATGAAATATAATTTTGAAAAATGAATACCTATAATAAAAAAGCATTTTGAGTCTTCTTTGATATGTCACAGTAAACCTTCACTATTACAAAAATGTTTATCTTATTTTATTTTTATTTCTAGGCTAGACTGGTCAAGTTATTAAAACAAGGCCTACAATACTATTATTGCTACATATTAGTGTAGTAGACATTAGTGTAATAGTTTTTTTGAAAAATTTTACTTTAAATAAAAAAATATTTTGAATCTTGATAGATATGTACACAGCAAACCATTTTATTGTACTTAATTTTTGTTTCTAGGTGAAGTTATTAAAACTGGACCAAAAACTATTATTGCTACATATTACTGGTATACATACCTTCTATTTCGTTGCTCTCTGTCACACATGTAGTTCCATCACCTGCTAAACCCATTTTCGTTGGGCAAGCACAAATGCTTTTTCCTTGCATAGTAGGCAGACATATATGAGAACAATTTGATTCTGAGCAAGGGTTTTTGAACTCTGGTTGAAATGAGGAATTGTAGATCTTTATTCCCATTGGGTCCTTAAATATAACAATCTACATTTTACAAAAGCTAGCTTTGAAAATATCTTGAGACAACTCAAATTAAAATATACAGTAATACCCCGTACTTACGCGATAGGTGGGACCGAGCGATAGCCATGTAAGTCATTTTGCATAAGTCGGGCTATAATTTTACATACAATCACATAGGAATGGTGTGTGATTGGCACCAAAGACTAAATAAACTAATAATTTAGAAGGAAAATGTGTATGTATTAAAATCTTAAATACATAATATAACAAAAAATTATATTATATAAATACATGTTCCAAAGAAGTAAGTAAACAAAAGTTATTTTGACATAGATGGCTTCATAAAATCTAATAAATTCGTTTGAAGAAATGAAGATTTTTTCTTCTCACGCAGAATTTCCTCGTAATTTTTACTCCTATTTTTATTTTTTTTTGGTAGGGGGCGAAATACGTTCATTGCTGGAGACTATGATTTCCAAAATTTGTAAGCCCTACTCAATTAAACTAATTCTTTTTTCAAGTTTCTAACTGTCATTTCATCTACTATGTAAACTGGGTCTATAAAATCTGCGTTTCCTCTTGCTCACGCATTTCTATGAACTCATCAATTAATTGTCAGCTCCTGGTTGTGTAAATCCAGCAGTTCTTGAACGTCATCACTATCCACTTCTAAATTTAGTTGTTTGGCAAAACCAACTACTTCTTCGATCACATCAGCACTTTCATCAGATTCTGGTACTGATTCCGCTTGAGTTTCGGCGGCGAAAAAAATAGACACAGCTTTTTCCAAAACCCATTCAAAATTTTTGTGAAATTTCATTCCAAGATTTTCCAATGATTCTCAGAACATCTAAAACATTGAATTGTTTCCAAAAATCTTTAACAGAGAGCTTGTTGTTCTGTCTCATAGCTCCATGCAGATGCGCAAATGATCTTGTGTAATAAGTTTAAGTCGTAAAGACGTTGAAAAACATACTTTGGATATTACTTTAAAAAATCGCTAACAATTGGCACCAGCCTCAACAAAACTAATACTGAAGGAGTATATGATAAAACCTTCCCTCATAAATGAAAAATTCCTCAGATTCTTTTACTGAACAAGTGAATATGGAATTCAAGGATTCAAGCCCTGAGACATCATCAAACTTCTCAAGAGAAATGAAAACTGATGTCAATGAGAATCAGATAAGAAATTTTTTAAATAAACAAATGCCATCATTTCATTGCACAGTAATACAATAGTAAATCAACAGTGTTACAAAACACACAGAGGATCTGATTGTAATCTTAAGATGTGTCTTCAATGTTCATATGTCTTCAAAAGATTCATTCCCATGAACTGATAAATTTCTATATAAAGAAGTGTTCAGACTTAGATAGAAATTTGCTATGAAAGATCGGGCTAGAGGTGGGATAGCCATTCTAGCCCATGACTATATCGATACTGTTAATCTGATCAGATGTAGGAGTTAAGGTTATATCTGAACTTAATAACTCCTTCACAAACATTAACCATTCAAACAGCTATTCATGACCAGTTATTTTGTAAATGAGTTACTCATAGTCATTTAATGCAAACCTCAGAAAACATATGGTTTTTCTTTTTGTTGATGTTTATTACATTCTCAACTGCTGAGGTATGACTCAGATAGATATGTCGTCGTGTATTATAATGTATTACACCATCTCCTCATGGTGTATTACACCACCTCCTCATGGTGTATTAGTTTCAATTTCAACTAGTGCACAGTATACCTATAAAATGTGTTATATAATTTACACCCTGTATGATAAATTACTTTGAGGACGGCTCAGTTTCCAATACTAATAAAACATATTAAATGATTTCTAAAAATATGTTTTAAACAACTTTAAACTTGAACACTTGAACACTTGAACGTGTATTAATATATGACACTTGGATGATAGAAACAGCCTACTTCACACAACGGAACAATATGAAATATATGAACATTTCAAACTACATCCAACACATATACTCAACACCCAATTATATTGTAAATCACACACAGTTTTTGATACATCATGTATAGTTTACAGAGTTTACAGAAAAATGATAAAGGTAGAGGTGTATAGTATACAGAAGAATATTAAATGCAGAGGTGTATAGTATACAAAAAAACGTTGAAAGCAGAGTTGTATAGTATGAAGGAGAATGTTAAAAGCAGAGGTGTATAGTATACAGAAGAAAAAAAATCTCCCATTATACCTATCTTATCCCACCCTTACTCTGATCTAATACAACTAAGAGGAGAGCTATAGTCTGAGTTAATAGTGACATACATCTTCTGAAATGGCCATCCTAAGTAAATAAAGAAACTAAGTGCTACTATAGGCAAGTGTCAAATTTTAATATGAGTCCAAGAGTTTAGGAATAAACTAGTAGTTCCAGTTTAAGATGGAACCAAATATTAACAATTTAAAAATTGTTCCTGTATAAAAGATTTCCTACCACAGTATTAACTTACCACAGTTCCAGACATGATATTTTCAATTCTATTCAAATTACTCCGATCAACTTTATAAATAGAATCGGTGTGCCATTCAGAGTAAAAAATATTTTTATCATCCAACGTGATGCTGAATGGTTGTTGAGAAGATCCAATAGTAACGTCAACACGTCTGTCAGAACCATCTAACTTGCATGATGAGATGTAAGGCCTGTTTCCATCCACCCAATAAAGACGCTTCTGCTTCCAGTCTATTGCTAATCCATTTGGCCATGATAAACCTGCAGTGATAAGAGTTTTTTTCTCAGATCCATCTAAAGCAGCCCATTCAATGTGAGGTAAAGAACCCCAATCCGTCAAAAACATCTTCCTTAAAGCACACATCACAAATTAATAAAGATTCTCATACTGTGTAAAAACACAAAAACAATCAATTAAGAGATGGAAAAGTTTTTACAACAATCAGAATTATCTCTTATTCTCTCATTCTCTTGAAGAAATTCAACTCCCTTTGCCAAGGTATTAATGTACAATTTAATACTTTCTGTATAGTTTCGATATAATTTCTGTTTACTTTTAGAACAACAAAAGTCTAAAACGATTAAAGTGGTGTATTTTAGTATGACAGGGATTACTAAACTTGATAAAAGAATAAGTTAGGACATTGTTTAGGAAAATGAATGTATTAACTAAGACACCTTTAATGTATTTCTTACATGATGAACAAAGAATAAAAAAACAACAGTTTCTCGAGAAATAGAGATATTCTTGAATTTTGTAGTCCATTACGTTCAGTTAATCTTATTAATCACTTAAAACAATAGTTTATGACTACCCGAACTTTAAATTTAGTCAATATGTTAAAACTTACTGAGACAGAACGTTTTTGATTGCTATGTGCCGATCTTCATCAGTGTCTTCTGCTTGAAGATATTGGGTCAAGCGGTGACGGTTTTAAGGTAGGTTTTCGATAGTATCAAATAGTATGTGTGATTTGTATTGTGTTTGTTCATTTAGTATGTTTGTACTTTGTGTTTTTGTGTGCCTGTAAATTTCATATTGTTCTAGTGTGTCGAGATGTGGTCCTTTTTTGTTGATGTGTAGGATTTCTAGGTTATGGTAAATGTCTGTGTATTTGTGTCCTGTTTCTTTTATATGATTGTAAAATGATGAGTTGGTGTTCTGTTTATGTTCCTTGACTCTTTGTTTAAAACTGCATCCTGTTTGTCCAATGTAGAAATTATTACATTCGTCGAAGTTCAGTTTGTATATGCTTGGTGCTTGTAGTTTATCTTTGCTGTTGGTGTTGTGTTGTATTTTGTATTGTAACTTGTTATTAGTTTTGTATGCTATTTTGTATCCTATTTTTATTTTGGGAATAAATTGCAATAAGTTCCAATAAATTGTATAATACAGTAGTTATACTGTGTGTAATATTCTTAATTTAATAAATATAAAGACACATTTTCTTTAAGTACAATGTTTTCATTTAAATTTTCTTTAGTTTTTGGATTTTTGATAACTCGATTGGGTCACGACCCAGTTAGTCCAAATTATCCAGGTTTTACTGTACAATCTTAATCTGCTTCTTGTTGGGAGTTGCTCTTCTTACTATATTTATATTTATTTACTTATATTTACTAATATAAATTGATGTGTCCAATAACATACCCTTCTGGTGGATAAATAACAATTGCTCTGGGTTCGTCCAAACCCTCGCTATATAGGACTTTCCTTGCTCCAGTGTTTAGACTTTGTACTTCGATGGTATCTTTCATTGTATCTGTCCAGTACAAATTGTTACAAACCCAGTCCACTGCAATGCCATCTGGAGTTCCTACTTTCTCTACAATGACCTTCTTGGATTCAATGGTTTTCAGTTCTGCCCTATAAAGGCCAATAAGAGTTACAAACTGTGAGTATAAAACGATCAGGTCTACTTTATGAAATGAAGGACTATACTTACTGGTTTATAGTATTGTCATCAATGTTACTCCAGAAGATTAAGCCTTTACTGTGCAAAAAATCAAGGGCCACTACTGAAGAATGTTCTTTTCGAAGAATTTTAGTACTTAATGGATCTCCTTTTTCAAGCTGAACAATACTGGTGCGCCATGCAGTCAAAAGAAAGTCTGAAACAACATGGCACAGTCTCAGTAAACAAGTTTTAAATTTTTTATTAAAAATATATATATATATATATATATATATATATATATATATATATATATACACAGTAGAACATTGATAATTTGGACTAACTGGGACCACTGGGTTAGCCAAACACTAAGGAAAATTAAAAGAAGACATTGTACTAACAGTAAAACTTCTTTATATTTATCAAACAAAGAGTATTATGAGCAATGATTATTTTTTTTATTTCATATTTATTGTTTTTTTTATTCTACTTCAAAATAATTCTGGGTCATCAGAATTACTGAGACAGAACGTTTTCTATCACTATGTGGCGATATTCATCAGTGTCTTTTCCAATTTACAAAGTTTAAAGTTCGGATAGTCATTAACTACAGGTAGTGTTAAAGTGATTAATTAAAATTCAAGATTTTGTAATACCTGAAACATTATACTATTGCCCTCCTTAAACTTCTCATTGTAACTTCTCATTGTAACTTCACTGTTTAAACTCAGTATTAATAAAGTTAACACTAATTAAAATTATTTTTATAAAAACTTATTGAAAACGTTTCTGAGCAAACTAGGTACTTTAATTGTTGTCTGTTAAGGATCGCTGAGACACTGAGTGGACATGAAAAATGTTTTTAAAAATTTTCATTAATTATATATAATTTCAGCAAGTGGCAATCTTACTAGGTTTAAATGTAGAAGTATTGTACATAGAATCCTTTACTTATTTTGAGTTCCTGTAACGTTGTACAATAAATGCTTGACTTTGTTGTGAGATCACATTGAATCTTTGACTTTCATTTAAGAATCTGTTAAAGCTAAAAATTCCTAAATTCTTTTAGATGTGAATAAAAATACGAGTAACATTAAACAATGTACTACAACCAATAAAAAGAACTGTGTATAAAATTATACATTATTTGTTACTTCATGAATTAACAATAAATAGTTTATTTGTAATGCTAAATTATATTTTTCATTAACCTCTGTTTTGGCATGTGTGACCATCAGATTGCATCGAATATCCCATGCTACAGAAACATTTATAGCTGTTACGATTGTCCAGGCATATCTGAGAGCATGGATTGTGTCTACGGCAAAACATTTCTGGTAGTGTCTTGTTTGAGGGAAGAAGTACTTGTAGCGCCATTGGTTTTTCACCTAAAAACTTTTTTAAAAATTTTACTAGTTGTTCTATAATTATATACTTGAGTGTTATTCTTAATCATAAGCTTTTGTTAATATCATTGGTGACCAGAGCCGTCCTTAGGGTAGAGTGCGTGGAGCTGCCACGAGCCATTATTCTAAAAAATAAGTAATAAGTTTTGGTTGAATGAAAATAATATAATATTGTACAAATATATGTTCTTAAAATATCTGTCTGATTTCCTAAGCAATATGTTGAATTATTGATTAATGCTTAAACCTACGAATGAGATATTGACATCTTGACCAAAAGAATGTAAAACATCATTTGGTAGCGACGGCGTTTTAACCCTGGCAAATGAAAAAAAATCATGTAAATGATTGGCAAATGATTCATTTTAAGATGAAATGACTTTATCAAAATTGCTTTAAACACAGCTAATAAGAATTTTAAAAATTTTTCAGGGGAGACCACTTTTGTAAAAAAGGAACTGTAAAACTTCTTTGCTCCAGGCCTTGCATTTGCTAAGGACTGCTCTGTTGGCAACATTTTATAAAATATAAACTTTGTGTACGTTGCAGGAGGACCAAGTGCAAAATGTTGTGTTGTTTAGGGTTAGATGTTACTGTGAATAGTTAATAAGAGTTGAATGATGGCAGATAATTACTTACGTTATATGCAAACTCTAGTATTTTATTGTTGCTGCCGTTGTTTTTATCGATTCTTATAACAGTTCTTGTGGTCCAATCAGAGTAGTACAAATGAGGTCCATACACAGCGATTCCAAATCCTTGATTCACATTCCTCTTAATATCTGTTCTGCCTGTACCATCAAAATTACATGATTCTATTTTTTCCAGTTTTCCGTCAATCCAGTACAGTTTCCTTTCATTGTAACCAATAGTTAGCCCATTTGGCCAACCTAGACCTGTTCTGATAATAGCTCGTCTTTGTGATCCATCCAAATCAGCAGTTTCAATTTTAGTATCACTCCCCCAATCTGTCCAGAACATTATCCTAATAACAAGATATTTATAAATAAATATTTAACTTTAAATTATCAGTGTAATTGTTACATAATTAAAGTGTTTTAGGTTAAGAGCTTTAGGTCTATAATCAACATTAAAATTATTGTCACTTTAGTAAAATTGTTACTTTATCCCAAAATTATAACAAATAAGAATGCTTATTTGTAGCAGACCTAAACTATATAATCATCAATTATATATAGTAATTAATCACTTAAACAATACTTTAGGACTATCTGAACTTTAAATTTAGTAAATTTGTTAAAACTTTCTGAGACAGAACGTTTTCGATCGCTATGTGCTGATCTTCATCAGTGTTTTCTGCTTGGAGATGTTGGGTCAAGCGGTGATGGTTTTAAAGGTAGATTTTCGATAGTATCAAATAGTATGTGTGATTTGTATTGTGTTTGTTCGTTTATTATGTTTGTACTTTGTGTTTTTGTGTGTCTGTAAATTTCATATTGTTCTAGTGTGTTGGTAAACTATTGTTTAAGTGATTAATAAGATTCACCGAACGTAATGGACTACAAAATTCAAGAATATATAGTAAATTACATTTTATAACCTAATCACTTTCACAACTTTTTGTTTTAATTGCAGCAACATATTATTATTAGGTTATTTTAGTGAAGCATTAATTTTTTTCATTTCCAATTTTGGAAGATTTTACAGAAACAAAACTTGAGGGAAATTTTAAGATAAATTACATAATAGGAATTCGAAGAGATTTGGCTTACTCATTGTACAGTACATAACTATGAACAGAAAATTAAAATTAATCAGGAAAACCCTCTATTATGTTAATTTTACCAGTAATAATATTAATTTACTTAAATTCTGAAGCTTTTTGTCTGGCTATAATATTGCTAGCATTGCCAAAGTCTATATAATTGTTACATCTTATTGGGAACTACATTTTAATCATAGAATGTTTGAAATGAGTTATATAGTAGTATTAAACTATTCCATCTGTAATTAACTCATTAAAAATTTATGTAGGTGTATATATTTTGATTTCACTAGAGCCTTCTTTTCTATTCCTTGATTAACAATGTTAAGTTTATATAGTTCCATTATTATATCCATTTTTAGCCCTATGTTCATATACATACAATCAATTTCATATTTGTAAAGTTGGAAAATTATGTTTGTTTGTAATGCACTGCATAGTTATTTTTGACTTATAAATGAGTTGTTTTTAATGTTCTTTATATCTGTCTTTAAGCTTTTTATTTTCTTGTCTTGCATAGCATTTCCCACTATCCTGACATTTTAATTTATAATTCTGTTAAAAACATTTAAATCATTATATTTAATTTGAAATTATACTAGGTATTAGTACTATACAAGAATTTTATAATTGTGTTATGAATAATTTCGTTATTGGATTGATTTCATAACTAGTGAGAGTAAATAGAAATACAGTCCAATCCCGATATCCCGAAACAATAAATATACAACCATTACGGATTTCGGAATGTATGTGTACTACGTAACCTAAATATGGTTACTTATAAACACAAATAAACTTACTACTGTACATGCTGAATATAAACACTTTACTTTTTTATGGAACTTCACTTCTTACTAAAAAAGTCCAAAATATCGTTTGCTTCGGTTTGTTGATTGCCTTTTCTACAACTTTTATTCTGATCTGAAGCTGCAGCAAGACTATATATGATATGGTATGTCGTTTTCCGTTACCCAGTCAGCGCATGTGTTTAAAGCCAAACTTACATCATCGTGTTTCACACCTGGCTTTCTTACTTCTGCTTCTTCTTCTTCAGCATCTCCTATTTCAGATTCATCATCCCTTAGGCCACTGTTGGTAATTTCACTGACTGTTTGTAAATAAATATCATTTTTGTCCACTTATCCACTCGCTTATATCACTCTTATAGTCATTTATTTATTTCTCATTTTGATATTTTCGAAAATCGTATTGGGTTGATGGGCATTTCGGACTACCGGAATTCGGATTACCAGGATTGAACTGTATTTAAACATAATATTGTAGTAATATTATTAAATATTTATTTCTTATTTTTATATTTTTTTTCCAACACAAACACTTTACTACACACACAAACTGCGACACTTGTCACCTTCCTATATGGTATTATCAAAGATTACATCAGAAATAGAATATAATGTTCAGTTGGGTTATAAAGGTTTTAAACACTTAAAAAAACTATTGTCTTGCAGTTATAGATCAATAACAGTTTTGTTTTTTACTTAATACTTTAAAATATATAAATTAACTTAATTTGTTAAATAAAAACAACTAACTAAAACATTATATATTTCAGTTGATAAATCTACTATTCACATTATTCTTACAGCTACAATTTTGAAATATAAGTATCCCTGGGACCAGCTTATTGCGTCATTTCATCTGAAGACACCCCTCTCAGCCCATAAATAATGGCAACGTCTGATTATACAGTTGTGACTACAATATAAATATAAATATATACATATATACACACATGTGTCTGTGTATGCGTATAATTATCTGATTATAAGGTGTTGCATTTCTTTTATCCCTTGTATAGTAACAGTGACATTGTTCTTTTAGGTCTTGTACGTATAAAGCAATGCACATAAGGAAGTAGAATATAAGACTGATCTCGCTGTATCCCATTCAAACGTCTTCTGTATGACAATACCCTATAATGGATTTTCCCTTAAGCCAAACAAATAAAACACATGCATTTTATATGAAAGGTTATTAGTTTTTCTTACTTCTCCTCCGGGTGTAACACAATTGCTCGAGGTTCTTTCAAATTCACGTTGATAATAACAACAGTGAAGTTGGTGTCTAAGTCCATAACTTCAATAGTGTCTCTGCCAGTATCTGTCCAGTACAAGTTGTTGGAAACCCAGTCTATGGCCATACCATCCACCACCTCAATATTGTCCACGGCCACCATCTCGGTAGATTCAGGGTCTTCCAGTGATGCTCTGAAACAGCAGTGACAACATTTTGACGTGTGATAGGTCATAATCTCTTATTACAAAATCTTAGCTAAAGCAACAGTTGTAAGTAGGGGCTACCTTATTGTAATACCGTGCCACAAATATATGGCATTCCTTGCAAAATTTAAAATTATAAGAATTACAGTAATTGAAACTTTTCCTTCTAAAGCATAAAATGTGACAATGTTTGTTTATGTGTGTGTTTTTTTAAGGTCACTCTGAGTGTGTGTTTGCTTCTGTTTTGGATGTGTAAGTATGTGTAAGAGTAAGTGTGAGTGTTTTTGATTGTGTTACAGTCAACTCCCTACCCCTCTTTTTCTCCCCTTCTCTCTCTCTCTCTCTCTCTCTCTCTGTGTGTGTGTGTGTGTGTGTGTGTGTGTGTGTGTGTGTGTTTGTTTGATAATATTATATGTCTCTCTGTATGTTAAGATCATACTTGATGTGTGTGTGTGTGTGTGTGTGTGTTAAGGTATCTCTCTCTTTCTCCCCCTTCACTCGCTCTCCCTCCCTCCCTATCCATCTATCTATCTATAAAATGTTAGGGTGTGTTTGTGTGTGTGTGTGTGTGTGTGTGTGTGTGCATGTGCTTGTGCATGCTCTATGTTCTCTTTCTGTATGTTGAAGGCCATATTCTGTGTGTGTGTGTGTGTGTGTGTGTGTGTGTGAGAGAGAGAGAGAGTGTGTGTGTGTGCATGAGAGAGAGAGAGTGTGGGATAATAGCTACTTAGATTTTAAGTAAACTAAGCTATATATATAGTTTAAGAGAAGAAAATAATAAACAAACCTCTTTGTGATGGAAATGTTTAATTTGCACAACAAATAATTTACCTGAAAATCTTGTGAAGGACTCCATCAGACCAGAAGATTTCTCCTGTCTGGATGTTTACAGCCAAAGCTACTGAATGGTGAGTTGATGAAACCACATCCGTCTTGTTATAGTTATTTCCATCTTTGAGCCGGATTCTGTCAATCCTCTTAGTCCAGGCAACCACCAATGACACTTCCTCCTCACCACCTATGGAACAAACCCACTTTATGTAAACATTTGGATACTGATGCTTGGGCATGGATTAAGAGTGGCCTGTGCGTTAAAGTACCCAATCACTTGAAAACGAGACCCCCCCCCCCCTACAAAGCTAGCAGGGCCTATCAAAAAAAAAAAAAAAAATACATTTTTTTGTCTGAAACACCCACTGACTGTTTTTATGGCATGCTAATCTAATGGATGTTTTCTCAAAACTAGTTTGCATGTCTATATTAATCTGTGCATCCCTACCAACCTAGTCAACACATATCTGTAGTCGAAATCGGACTAGGCTACCCTATATCTTTAGATAAATGAGTATTTGGCATGAATAATCACTAGTATATGCTAATTAGTCTAGTATAGCCTAGACAGCATTCTTATATCAGCTAGACATTCTATATTAGTCTCCCCTAGACTGTAGCCTAGTATCCCCTAAACTATAGTATCACCTAGACTGTAGCCTAGTATCAACTAAACTATAGTATCACCTAGACTGTAGCCTAGTATCCCCTAAACTATAGTATCACCTAGACTGTACTGTAGTATCACCTAGACTGTAGCCTCGTATCTCTTAAACTGTAGTAGCCCCTAGATTGTAGCCTAGTATCACCTAGACTGTAGCCTAGTATCACCTAGACTATAGTGTAGTATCCTCTAGATTGTAGTATCACCTAGACTGTAGCCTAGTATCCCCTAAACTATAGTATCACCTAGACTGTACTGTAGTATCACCTAGACTGTAGCCTAGTATCACCTAGACTGTAGCCTAGTATCACCTAGACTATAGCGTAGTATCCTCTAGATTGTAGTATCACCTAGACTGTAGCCTAGTATCCCCTAAACTATAGTATCACCTAGACTGTACTGTAGTATCACCTAGACTGTAGCCTAGTATCCACTAAAATGTACTATCACCTAGACTGTAGCCTCGTATCTCTTAAACTGTAGTAGCCCCTAGATTGTAGCCTAGTATCACCTAGACTGTAGCCTAGTATCACCTAGACTATAGCGTAGTATCCTCTAGATTGTAGTATCACCTAGACTGTAGCCTAGTATCCCCTAAACTATAGTATCACCTAGACTGTACTGTAGTATCACCTAGACTGTAGCCTAGTATCCACTAAAATGTACTATCACCTAGACTGTAGCCTCGTATCTCTTAAACTGTAGTAGCCCCTAGATTGTAGCCTAGTATCACCTAGACTGTAGCCTAGTATCACCTAGACTATAGCGTAGTATCCTCTAGATTGTAGTATCACCTAGACTGTAGCCTAGTATCCCCTAGTCTGTACCCTAGCATTGCCTAGACGTTAGTGTAGGTAACACCCTCGGTGATCCTCTTCAGGATAGTTAGATGCGTCCCCTATCTCTCGGCTTCAGTAACTTCCTCCTCACACTCAGTCATATTTATTTCTACGAATTTATTGTACAGGTCAAATTTTATAAGCTGACCCTAGGGGGTTGAGGGCCTCGGCGAGAGGCCTAGGACAAAGGGAGGATGGAGGTTTTCGCACGCCATTTTAAAAAACATCGACCCTTGGACTTCCGCTGACTTATAGGGTTGACTCATTATGTGTTACTTATTAATACTTTTTAATGTATAGTACAAATAGCAACAAATGTGAGTAGGGCGTTCATGGAAGCGTGCTAATAGGACTGTCCAAGACAGACCCGCCTAGTGAAATTTCGGGCCCCTGGGCAAATATGAGTTAGGGCCCCCTCATTTCTACTAGCATAGGCCTATACAACCCTGTATTTTGCATGACATTATATATAAATTATTTTTCCTTGTTAAAACCAACTAGGCCTACTGAATCTAATCGGTGTACGTTTAGTTTTATTGAAATAAACTGCCGTTCGTTCACAGCAACTAAGACATTGCATTTTGTGTGAGTAGAACATTTCATTTAATGAGTATTACTTTGCCTTGCAAAAACTTGAACAAGTGTACATTGTACTTTTTATACTCTATTGGTGTAATGTTTTTATCTCTTTTATGGATCTCGCCACACGAGTTTGCACTCATGTGTTGGCGTTTTTAATTTTCGTAATAAAAAAACGCCAACCCGGGCGGCCCCCTGGGCAATTGCCCCCTTGCCTTCTTCTCTGGGCGACCCTGTTCATAGGGCTTAGACGGGTAGGCCGCGATTTATGGCCCATCGACGTGCCTAATGTTTTCTAGACGATGAACGAGTCAAGTGCCAGCTTATAAAATTTGATCTGTGCATGTACTGTATGGAGTTTGTCGTGGAGGGGAGTGGGGTGTTTTTTTCTTGCTAATACCGTTGTAATTCCCGGCCATGCTTACACTTACACAGTGAGTCCATTCCTAGAAATTATTTCCAAAAACCTACAAACACAATGAAACACCACTGCTCATAAGTTTCATATTTACTGCTTATTTTTATACTCAAATCTTATAATAAAGCTATATTTTTGTAATGGTTTTTATTATGAATATTGTTCTATCTTTCCATTGATACAACTGTTAAAACTAACCGGAGATTGCGGGCAGATTACTAAACAGTAATCTAGCATTGAACAGAAGGTACCTTAGGTATTGACAGTATCTAAGTAACGCCTAGACAGTAGCCTAAAATCGTCTAGACACTAGGTTAGTATAGCCTAGACAGTAAAGTAGTATTGCCTAGATCAGTTGCATGCTATTGCCTAGACAGCAGCCTAGAACCGCATAGACAATAAAATAGATAAAATGCAAACAAAACCTTCTACTCGAAATGAAATGGTGGCTAGGACTATCTGTGCAGGCTACATTGCTACATGATTAACTTAATTTACCTGTGGAAGCGATCGCAGTTACGATCCAAATATATAACACGGACTCGATAAACATTTCACAACCACTGTTTTACCACAACTGTAAGTTTGTTGATCAAACTGTGGCTAAACTTATCTGCTCAGAGTTGTATGGGTCACAGAGAGGCCTTTGGGGAAACGTAATCACTATGCCCCTAATCAAAGGTTATAGGTTATGACGCTTTGGGAAATATACAATATCTGTAAAGGAGTAATGTGTTTTCCTTGCATTTCTAATTATTTATGTTAAACTTGAAATTTTCTCATACGTGTCATTCCTAGAACATGTTTTCTTCAGATTAATGCAGGTCACTCCTAGGCTATGATTTCATCAGTGTAATGCTTGTATATTTCCTAGGCCATAATTTGATCAGTTTGTTACGTGCCAATAAACTGGCCCTTTTATATCCATGCCATTTACATCTTGTCATTCCTAGACTATTTTCATTAACCTAATTCTGCTCTTTGCCGAGCTAATATTTTATTATTTTATTACACGTTATCCCTTGGCTATGTTTTCATCAACTTAATCCTATTTCTTGAGCAATTATTTTATCGCTCTGTTACGCGTCAATCCTAGGCTATGTTTTCATCAAAACTTAATCCTTCCTTTTTTAAGCAATTATTTTATCGCTCTGTTACGCGTCAATCCTAGGCTATGTTTTCATCAAAACTTAATCCTTCCTTTCTTAAGCAAATATTTTATCGCTCTGTTACGCGTCAATCCTAGGCTATGTTTTCATCAAAACCATTATCCTTCCTTTCTTAAGCAAATATTTTATCGCTCTGTTACGCGTCAATCCTAGGCTATGTTTTCATCAAAACTTAATCCTTCCTTTCTTAAGCAAATATTTTATCGCTCTGTTACGCGTCAATCCTAGGCTATGTTTTCATCAAAACTTAATCCTTCCTTTTTTAAGCAATTATTTTATCGCTCTGTTACGCGTCAATCCTAGGCTATGTTTTCATCAAAACCTAATCCTTCCTTTCTTAAGCAAATATTTTATCGCTCTGTTACGCGTCAATCCTAGGCTATGTTTTCATCAAAACTTAATCCTTCCTTTTTTAAGCAATTATTTTATCGCTCTGTTACGCGTCAATCCTAGGCAATGTTTTCATCAACTTAAGCCTTCTTTTTCTGAAGCCATTATTTTATCGGTTTGTTACGCCTTAATTCGTTGGCTGTTTTCGTCATTCCTATCCTTATCACTCCTAGGCGTTTTTAAAGCAGTCTAATATATGTCATTCCTAGGTGATACCAGTCAAATCCTGCTTTTTCCAGACTATTTCTTATCATTTCACACATGTTATCCCTAGAGTGTTTTCTCTTGTCATTCTTAGCCTATGTTTTTGTCTGCCTAACCCGGGTCTTTCCTGCTCTTTGTTTTCACTAGGCTGTATCGTGTCGCTCCTAGTCAGTGACTAAACCAGCCTAGATACGTTTAGCTGTTAGGAACAGTTAAAATATTCCGTAAAGCTAAAATAAAATATTTACCGTTGGAATGGTTGCTACTCTTCCCTAGCAGGATTTTATTTGCCAGCCAAGCCATGTCTAATTTACATTAAACGTAACATTATTTAAACATTGAAGATTGGCTACAGATATTCCACACGGAATTTATACAATGTTGTCAACTTTACCACGCCCTTCACTTAATTGTTTAGGTATATACAGTCCCAAATGGACACACTTGTTGGGCTCAGAAAACGTCATAACTTACATAACTGGTCTATCTAAAGAGCACAATATGACACTAGTAGGGGAACAACTTTTTTTGTCGAATGTACCGTTTCTTGTTATATAGAGTCCTCTACTGGTGGGTCGTTCAACCCGGAAATAAAATGCCTCTATACAAGCTACCCTTCGATTAAATAAAAAAAGCGACAACCCTTTAAATATCACATTCTGGATGTGTTAACAAGTTACTGCTTCACCCCTCGCTCGAGGGTTGGTTTTTTGTGGGCATCGTATTCTGCTTGACTAAGTAATGTGGACCTGCCACAATATTATTCCTTCCCTCGTTCTACTTCGATGTGTGAGGATGCCACTCATCAGACATCTTCATGTCGATGTATATGTTGCTGTCACCAGGGCTGTGTCGGGGGTGGCACGAGAAATCCATACAAACCAGACTCCAGCTGTCACCCCAGGTCATATAGCATTCAAATATTTGCTAATAACTTTCAAGGTTTTGGTTTTCCCTGTCAAAATGTGTTAAAAAAATGGTTTTCCACTTTAGCTTAGACTGACATGGTAATAAGTTCGATTTAATCTTCTCTTCAGTGCGTTTCGTATTTAGTGATATGGATGTGACTTCTAGTACGGGGAAACCGTCGCGACGGAGCATTATCTCGGCTCGTATCGAGAACGTAGGGCAAAGTGTGATGGAAATCAGGTTAAATAGAAAAGCTCTAAATTATCTCCAGCTCCGAAAAACTAAGCGACATCTTTGTTTAGCTCAGAGGTTTATGTAGCTCAATGATTTTAAAAGGTCCGTGTACGCCTAAAAGTTGTACGCATTTTTCGCCTATCACAATGTTCTGACGTCATAGCTTACCCTCATCCTGTACGTATCTATCGCAAGGTTCCTGGCGTACGCATATTTCGTTGTACGCGTCTTACAGAATATCCGTGTCGAGTACAGGCTTTTACATTTTCGCAAAAATGTTATACTTTGTTAATCCAGGGATTGGGGAATTAAGTGGTTATTTCTTTCATTTCCATGTTTTTTTTAGTTAAATTTTTTTAGTTCTATTTAGTTTGATTTCAATTTCCTCTATTATCTCACACTCTTCTTACACACGCGCGCGCGCGAGCGCGCGCACACACACACCTTGTACAAATTTTCAATCGTTAATAAAATACGTCATATTCATCCAATTAAGTTCAAATATATTTTTTTTTAACCTATAGTGGGTGACAATTTATGGTAATACAGTTTCTTCAAATATTTATTCAATAATTTAAATTTAATATTCGGTCGTATTCGAATTGTGGATCTACATGTTTGAAGAGCGGCCCTTTTACCACTGAGCTAACTTTAACAGAGCTAAAAATTGCTTAAAGATGTACTATATGAAATTATAAAAAGAGTCCTCTTTGCAATAGTGAAGCATTACAAGAGGTGGATAGAATGAGAAGTTAGAGACCAGTGTGACCAGTTATAGACGCGTGCGTGCGTGCGCGCGTGCGTGTGTGTGTGTGTATGTTAATTGTAATTATATAATAAAAAGTAACTAAAATAAATTATTTATTTGTCGATTTTAGTAAGAAACGAAAAAAAATTCTTTTTCTATATTACTTGTTAAACCTGTAGTGCAGCGATTCCCAACCAGTGTGCCGCGGCACACTGGTGTGCCGTGAGATCGTGGTAGATGTGCCGCGAAATTAGGGGTTGTAATTATGTATTTATTTCGTCGTGGTTAAATACAACATTCGTCTGCAATGTTTAATACTGATGAAGAAAGTGAATTGATTGACATCAAGAATGACCGTGGGCTCAAATTACAGTATAGTAAATTAGTTGAAGAAGCAGAGGTGGAGTCAAAACTAACGAAAACAAAGACAAATGTAGACATTTCATCCTTTTGGGTTCCTCTCATAAACGAGTACCCTTTGATTTCAAAGAAAGCCATGAAAGCAATACTTCCCTTTTCGACCTCATACCTCTGTGAAGCGGCTTTTTCCTCAATGAACGCCATCAAGACAAAAAATCGTTCCCAACTAAAAACTTTGGAAGACGACTTGCGGGTTTGTTTGTCAACCATCCGACCCAGAAAGGAACACATAATGAAGGACCACCAATCACAAATCTCCCACTAAGACTAAATCTTTTGTCAAAGTTAAAATATATACATTTGTTGTATTGAAATGTATTATTATTATTATTATTATCCCCCTGTTATTTCTTGTCGAATACTCGTTGTTTAAAATTATTTAACAATTATTTCTTGATGTTTATAATCGGAAAATAACAAAAATAGTAATCGTTGTTGGCACGTCTCTAATAGAAGTTCGTTCCAGAAATTAGTTAATTTAGTGTGCCGTGACAAAATGTGGATTTTAGTTAGTGTGCCGCACGATAAAAAAGGTTGGGAACCGCTGCTGTAGTGGATGACAATTGGTGTTAATAGAGTTTTCAAATATTTATTCCTTAATTAAAGTATTAAAATTTGATGTCTTGGTCCGATCCGAACTAAATGGCTACATGTTTCAAATCCAGCACTTAGGCATTGAGCCAACTTCCCCATAACTAGAACATAGAACAATTAGAGAAAGGTTTCTTGCAATAACGAAGCATTGCATGAGATGGATATAATGAGAAATTATAGACCACCATCAGCTTCATAAATTTGAAACGATAAAAGAAAGTGAAAATAGTAACAAGCAAAAATAATAATCCAACATCTTTACTGTATTTTTATATACAGGAAAATTGCCAGGAAATTCGCTTTCTATATTACTACTTAATATTGTGATTTTGTCATAGCTATAGACCTACATATTTATATTAATTGAAATTATAAAATAAAAAGTAACTAAAATGAAACTTTTCTTTGTTGAGCCAAGTAGGAATTTACTTTGAAAAATATGACTTGTTTATTTAGCGTAATACTTTAATTATTGCTAATAAATAATCAGATTTAGCAATATACCAGCAGCCGAACTTCACATAAATATATGAAATCAAACTATATCCCTGTGGACAAAGAGGCAACTACGCATTACGGCCTGCCTCTCTTTCAAGAGTTTACTTAATTTTTTCCTACAATTATTTACGACATTTTACCACTCTGTAGTTTTATGCCGGTACTAAAACTATTTTTGAGCGACCTTTAGAAGGACAAAAACACTCTCCAAGACGTTTACGAGCGTCGGGGAAAAAAGGGTTGAATAATTTTTGAAAACATGTTTTTGTGGCGAACGCAGTTTTTACATCACCTGGCCCTTGTATTGTTAGTCTAATCCGGCCTTCCCCGGGGGACCGTGAATATTATTTGTGTTTCGGCAAAAAAATCCAACCCAGCAACCCTTTTAGCAAGGGGAGGGGATCACATGGAGTGCCTTCGTGCACTGACCACACGCAAACTGGCCCCGGACTGACAGAAATGTTGCAATTAAATAAAATACGTATAACTATAAGGAAATGTACTCAGTCAGTGTTCCTGGCTGTTTCCTTAAGCTAGTTATGTTATTTAAACAATTTGTGTAGCTAGGAACAAGTTATAACATATTGAGCTACCTTAAGCACGGTTTGGGAAGTTTAAACGGTTTTGTAGCCGTATTTAAAACCATTACAGCTAAAACTTTCAGCAGGCATAACTCTTTCAGTACTAGCAGTTAATAAAATCTGCGAACACCACGCGAATCTATGATACATTCTGTGTTATTAAAGCTTTTTAAAAGCAAGTAATATAGAAAAAATGTTAAAGTTAATTCCTACTGAGGTCAAAAATAAATTATTTTAGTTACATTTTATATTAAAATTACAACTTATATAGCCTAAGTATGCATATACATATGACAGAATCACAATATCAAGTGGCAAAATAAAGAAAGCGAATTTCCTTGCAATGTTTCTCTCTATAAGTATATGATGTTGAACTTTTATTTTGGTTGTTACTATTTATTCACTTTCTTATTTTTTTCTGACTATTGGTGGTCTATAATTTCTCATTCTATCCATCTCTTGCAATGCTTCATTATTGCAAGGAACCTTTCTCTTACAATTTCATATACACCTTTAGGTAATAGATTTCTAGCTATGGGAAAGTTGGCTTAGTGCCAAAGTGCTGGATTTCAAACATGTAGTCTTTTAGTTTGAATCCGACCGAGACATAAACTTTTTAAAAAATTAATTAATGAATAAATATTTGAAAAAATTGTTTGGAAGAATAAAAACTTATTGTATTAGGGACTAAAAATTTGTACAATATATATATATATATATATATATATATATATATATATATATATATATATATATATATATATATATATATATATATATAAAAGGAGTGTATTGATCTAATAGAAGGAGTTGAATGAGTCCTATTTTTTAAAGAAATACGCAAAATTCTAAGAATAAAAAATTGCGAAAATTCTACATACGTTTTCTCTATACAGTATTACATTAATGCGGTTCAAGGAAACAGAATATAACATACTGAAATAAGTACATATTACGGTTTGGGTATAATATACATGTTTTTTAGTAGTATTTAAATCCATTACAAACAAAACCTTAAGATGAAATAACTCTTCAAGTACAAACTTACATAAAATCACTGATCAACATCGAATCTATGATATATTCCGTGTTATGTAAGTTATTTAAATAGGAATTCTAGTTGTTGAGCAAAAATACATAATTATATAGGCCCTAGTTCTCCATTTTTTTAAAACAACAATGCGAAAAATTTACAAACGTATTCCACTATACACTATTACATTGAGAAGGTACAGGGGAACTGTACATATAACATATTGAGCTGCACTCATCGTACCTTGTTTTTGGAAATAAACACGGCTTTGAAGCACTATTTAAAACGGTTTCAGCTAAAGTAAATCTTTGGGTGGAACTTGGTATGGAAATGCGACTATGAGATGCGTTACGGCACGTAATGGCGACTTGCAAATGTCGGGAAAGCTTTTCTTAAGAAGATACGCTTTTAATAAGCGGTAATGACAGAGGAAATATTAGGCTATGTTGTAGTTCCCTCAAATAACCACGATTTGATTATTGTATTGTAGTTATTGCTTGGCTAAGTCGTTCAGTGTGACACAAATATAACGAGTTGCTGTAAATAACACGCTGCGTTAGCATTCTTTAACAGTTCTTAGAAGCCATTACTCGACGTCACGATGATATTTACAGTCCAACAAATAGAAAATGTAAAAATATTCCCAAAGGCTGTCAACTCACCCTTTCTGTCAGCAAAAAATATACAGCCCTACCATTAGCGCGGTCCAACAGAAACGAGAAGGGATAATATAAGATGTTTTGTAGTGAAGCAGTACAAGTATTAAAATAAGAAATTTTTGTGTAATAACAATACATTGTTACTACTTGCATATAGAACCTACTCGTACCAGCTGACTAGGAAGTAACTTGTTTCTAAAAGCTACTAGTACCAGCTGACTAGGAAGTAACTTGTTTCTAAAAGCTACTCGTACCAGCTGACTAGGAAGTAACTTGTTTCTAAAAGCTACTAGTACTAGCTGACTGTGAAGTAACTTGTTTCTAAAAGCTACTCGTACCAGCTGACTGTGAAGTAACTTGTTTCTAAAAGCTACTATTACCAGCTGACTGTGAAGTAACTTGTTTCTAAAAGCTACTAGTACCAGCTGACTAGGAAGTAACTTGTTTCTAAAAGCTACTAGTACTAGCTGACTAGGAAGTAACTTGTTTCTAAAAGCTACTATTACCAGCTGACTGTGAAGTAACTTGTTTCTAAAAGCTACTCGTACCAGCTGACTAGGAAGTAACTTGTTTCTAAAAGCTACTAGTACTAGCTGACTGTGAAGTAACTTGTTTCTAAAAGCTACTCGTACCAGCTGACTGTGAAGTAACTTGTTTCTAAAAGCTACTATTACCAGCTGACTGTGAAGTAACTTGTTTCTAAAAGCTACTAGTACCAGCTGACTAGGAAGTAACTTGTTTCTAAAAGCTACTAGTACTAGCTGACTAGGAAGTAACTTGTTTCTAAAAGCTACTCGTACCAGCTGACTGGGAAGTAACTTGTTTCTAAAAGCTATTCGTACCAGCTGACTGTGAAGTAACTTGTTTCTAAAAGCTACTAGTACTAGCTGACTGTGAAGTAACTTGTTTCTAAAAGCTACTCGTACCAGCTGACTAGGAAGTAACTTGTTTCTAAAAGCTACTAGTACTAGCTGACTGTGAAGTAACTTGTTTCTAAAAGCTACTCGTACCAGCTGACTAGGAAGTAACTTGTTTCTAAAAGCTACTCGTACCAGCTGACTGTGAAGGAACTTGTTTCTAAAAACTACTAGTACCAGCTGACTAGGAAGTAACTTGTTTCTAAAAGCTACTCGTACCAGCTGACTAGGAAGTAACTTGTTTCTAAAAGCTACTCGTACCAGCTGACTAGGAAGTAACTTGTTTCTAAAAGCTACTCGTACCAGCTGACTAGGAAGTAACTTGTTTCTAAAAGCTACTCGTACCAGCTGACTAGGAAGTAACTTGTTTCTAAAAGCTACTCGTACCAGCTGACTAGGAAGTAACTTGTTTCTAAAAGCTACTCGTACCAGCTGACTAGGAAGTAACTTGTTTCTAAAAGCTACTCGTACCAGCTGACTGGGAAGTAACTTGTTTCTAAAAGCTACTCGTACCAGCTGACTAGGAAGTAACTTGTTTCTAAAAGCTACTCGTACCAGCTGACTAGGAAGTAACTTGTTTCTAAAAGCTACTCGTACCAGCTGACTAGGAAGTAACTTGTTTCTAAAAGCTACTCGTACCAGCTGACTGGGAAGTAACTTGTTTCTAAAAGCTATTCGTACCAGCTGACTGGGAAGTAACTTGTTTCTAAAAGCTACTCGTACCAGCTGACTAGGAAGT
Source organism: Prosapia bicincta (assembly GCA_036971475.1). Lineage (NCBI taxonomy): Eukaryota > Metazoa > Arthropoda > Insecta > Hemiptera > Cercopidae > Prosapia > Prosapia bicincta. Next base: position 218,898,592 of record JBAIZL010000001.1, on the reverse strand, counting down.
AACTTGTTTCTAAAAGCTACTCGTACCAGCTGACTGTGAAGGAACTTGTTTCTAAAAACTACTAGTACCAGCTGACTAGGAAGTAACTTGTTTCTAAAAGCTACTCGTACCAGCTGACTAGGAAGTAACTTGTTTCTAAAAGCTACTCGTACCAGCTGACTAGGAAGTAACATGTTTCTAAAAGCTACTCGTACCAGCTGACTAGGAAGTAACTTGTTTCTAAAAGCTACTCGTACCAGCTGACTGTGAAGGAACTTGTTTCTAAAAACTACTCGTACCAGCTGACTAGGAAGTAACTTGTTTCTAAAAGCTACTCGTACCAGCTGACTAGGAAGTAACATGTTTCTAAAAGCTACTCGTACCAGCTGACTAGGAAGTAACTTGTTTCTAAAAGCTACTCGTACCAGCTGACTGTGAAGGAACTTGTTTCTAAAAACTACTAGTACCAGCTGACTAGGAAGTAACTTGTTTCTAAAAGCTACTCGTACCAGCTGACTAGGAAGTAACTTGTTTCTAAAAGCTACTCGTTCCAGCTGACTGTGAAGGAACTTGTTTCTAAAAACTACTAGTACCAGCTGACTAGGAAGTAACTTGTTTCTAAAAGCTACTCGTACCAGCTGACTAGGAAGTAACTTGTTTCTAAAAGCTACTCGTACCAGCTGACTAGGAAGTAACATGTTTCTAAAAGCTACTCGTACCAGCTGACTAGGAAGTAACTTGTTTCTAAAAGCTACTCGTACCAGCTGACTGTGAAGGAACTTGTTTCTAAAAACTACTAGTACCAGCTGACTAGGAAGTAACTTGTTTCTAAAAGCTACTCGTACCAGCTGACTAGGAAGTAACTTGTTTCTAAAAGCTACTCGTACCAGCTGACTAGGAAGTAACATGTTTCTAAAAGCTACTCGTACCAGCTGACTAGGAAGTAACTTGTTTCTAAAAGCTACTCGTACCAGCTGACTGTGAAGGAACTTGTTTCTAAAAACTACTAGTACCAGCTGACTAGGAAGTAACTTGTTTCTAAAAGCTACTCGTACCAGCTGACTAGGAAGTAACTTGTTTCTAAAAGCTACTCGTACCAGCTGACTAGGAAGTAACTTGTTTCTAAAAGCTACTCGTACCAGCTGACTAGGAAGTAACTTGTTTCTAAAAGCTACTCGTACCAGCTGACTAGGAAGTAACTTGTTTCTAAAAGCTACTCGTACCAGCTGACTAGGAAGTAACTTGTTTCTAAAAGCTACTCGTACCAGCTGACTAGGAAGTAACTTGTTTCTAAAAGCTACTCGTACCAGCTGACTAGGAAGTAACTTGTTTCTAAAAGCTACTCGTACCAGCTGACTAGGAAGTAACTTGTTTCTAAAAGCTACTCGTACCAGCTGACTAGGAAGTAACTTGTTTCTAAAAGCTACTCGTACCAGCTGACTAGGAAGTAACTTGTTTCTAAAAGCTACTCGTACCAGCTGACTGGGAAGTAACTTGTTTCTAAAAGCTATTCGTACCAGCTGACTGGGAAGTAACTTGTTTCTAAAAGCTACTCGTACCAGCTGACTAGGAAGTAACTTGTTTCTAAAAGCTACTCGTACCAGCTGACTGTGAAAGAACTTGTTTCTAAAAACTACTAGTACCAGCTGACTAGGAAGTAACTTGTTTCTAAAAGCTACTCGTACCAGCTGACTAGGAAGTAACTTGTTTCTAAAAGCTACTCGTACCAGCTGACTAGGAAGTAACATGTTTCTAAAAGCTACTCGTACCAGCTGACTAGGAAGTAACTTGTTTCTAAAAACTACTAGTACCAGCTGACTAGGAAGTAACTTGTTTCTAAAAGCTACTCGTACCAGCTGACTAGGAAGTAACTTGTTTCTAAAAGCTACTCGTACCAGCTGACTAGGAAGTAATATGTTTCTAAAAGCTACTCGTACCAGCTGACTAGGAAGTAACTTGTTTCTAAAAACTACTAGTACCAGCTGACTAGGAAGTAACTTGTTTCTAAAAGCTACTCGTACCAGCTGACTAGGAAGTAACTTGTTTCTAAAAGCTACTCGTACCAGCTGACTAGGAAGTAACTTGTTTCTAAAAGCTACTCGTACCAGCTGACTAGGAAGTAACATGTTTCTAAAAGCTATTCGTACCAGCTGACTGGGAAGTAACTTGTTTCTAAAAGCTACTCGTACCAGCTGACTAGGAAGTAACTTGTTTCTAAAAGCTACTCGTACCAGCTGACTAGGAAGTAACTTGTTTCTAAAAGCTACTCGTACCAGCTGACTGTGAAGTAACTTGTTTCTAAAAACTACTAGTACCAGCTGACTAGGAAGTAACTTGTTTCTAAAAGCTACTCGTACCAGCTGACTAGGAAGTAACTTGTTTCTAAAAGCTACTCGTACCAGCTGACTAGGAAGTAACTTGTTTCTAAAAGCTACTCGTACCAGCTGACTAGGAAGTAACTTGTTTCTAAAAGCTACTCGTACCAGCTGACTGTGAAAGAACTTGTTTCTAAAAACTACTAGTACCAGCTGACTAGGAAGTAACTTGTTTCTAAAAGCTACTCGTACCAGCTGACTAGGAAGTAACTTGTTTCTAAAAGCTACTCGTACCAGCTGACTAGGAAGTAACATGTTTCTAAAAGCTACTCGTACCAGCTGACTAGGAAGTAACTTGTTTCTAAAAACTACTAGTACCAGCTGACTAGGAAGTAACTTGTTTCTAAAAGCTACTCGTACCAGCTGACTAGGAAGTAACTTGTTTCTAAAAGCTACTCGTACCAGCTGACTAGGAAGTAATATGTTTCTAAAAGCTACTCGTACCAGCTGACTAGGAAGTAACTTGTTTCTAAAAGCTACTCGTACCAGCTGACTAGGAAGTAACTTGTTTCTAAAAGCTACTCGTACCAGCTGACTAGGAAGTAACTTGTTTCTAAAAACTACTAGTACCAGCTGACTAGGAAGTAACTTGATTCTAAAAGCTACTCGTACCAGCTGACTAGGAAGTAACTTGTTTCTAAAAGCTACTCGTACCAGCTGACTAGGAAGTAACTTGTTTCTAAAAGCTACTCGTACCAGCTGACTAGGAAGTAACTTGTTTCTAAAAGCTACTCGTACCAGCTGACTAGGAAGTAACTTGTTTCTAAAAACTACTAGTACCAGCTGACTAGGAAGTAACTTGTTTCTAAAAGCTACTCGTACCAGCTGACTAGGAAGTAACTTGTTTCTAAAAGCTACTCGTACCAGCTGACTAGGAAGTAACTTGTTTCTAAAAGCTACTCGTACCAGCTGACTAGGAAGTAACTTGTTTCTAAAAGCTACTCGTACCAGCTGACTGTGAAGTAACTTGTTTCTAAAAGCTACTTATATCATTGTGTAATAACTACTGCTTTATTTTTGAAGCAACTCATTGTACCTTCATTGTCATTGAGCTAGGGCTTCACTATTTGAGCCATCCTTAGCGCAAGTTAAGGGTCGCTATGGAAATTCGAGCTCTCGGAAAAATCCTTTCTTTTTGCAAGACGTTTGTATACCTTATCTGTTTGCGCATTTCAGGTATATTGAATAGACAAGAAAAGGTTTTTTTTTGTTATGAGATCAATTAGTAAAAACTACAAATAATGTAATAAAAACAGAAAGTTGGAATGACGCCTTGGAGTCCATGCTAACGTTTTAAAGTTCGTACAGCTCATCCGTGTGTACTTTACAAAGGGACAGAGTTCTTACGTACGTTTCCTGTAATATTTAGATTGTCTTATTCTCTATACGTATGTTTAGGATGTTCGTATTGAACCAAACTCGTTTCGTTTAGAAGTCTGATGTTCTCTGACGCCATTTTTCGCATCCAACACGCCCATCGACCGTGATCACCCGCGTCTAATAAAAAACGCGTCGCTCGACAAATGGTGTTTGAGAAAGGGTGTATCTATTTTAATTCTGGAACTAAGCCTTGTTTATGGAGGGGGATTTGGTTGGTTGCACGGATAAAGGAACGGCCACAGATGTAAGGTGAGCTGTAGAGGATCAGATAAATACTATATTTAGATTACTTTTCCGGTTTCTCTTTTAATTTTATTCATTCTTAGACATTTGAAAAATTATAGAAACTTAGCGTAAAAGTACAATGGTTTGATTTTTCTCAAGGAGGCAGTGTTTAGTGAGATCAGTTGTAAAGTGTCCACCATTAATATAACTCACGTCGCTGCCACTATATAACGTTTGTCACCGCATAGATTAGGTTATGGTACAATGTAAGGCAGGTCTGGCAGTGCACTAAGTGAGCTACGGTTTTTGCATTGCCCATGAGCAATTATATTACTGAGACTAGCACAATTTCAAGATGAAGTCAGCTAACTGGGGCCCTAAAAAAGTATAGTTAGCACCAACTTTTTCAAAAATATGTTTATGTTACTTCAAGCACTTCTTTGTACTTACTGTTCAAGTTGCTATAGGAAGGAAGGGTGTCGTATATGTATTAATTTAGCCAGAGTAGCGGGTTAGTGTGATGCAATTCTGAGATGTGTGTTAGTGTGACTTTTTACACAATGGAGTATTAATGTGAATATATTTAGCGTGATAGTCTTACTTTAGGCAGAGTAGACTGTTATTGTGATTATTTTTGGCAGCGTGTTAGTGTGATGCAATTCTGAGATGTGTGTTAGTGTGACTTTTTACACAATGGAGTATTAATGTGAATATATTTAGCGTGATAGTCTTACTTTAGGCAGAGTAGACTGTTATTGTGATTATTTTTGGCAGCGTGTTAGTGTGATGCAATTCTGAGATGTGTGTTAGTGTGACTTTTTACACAATGGAGTATTAATGTGAATATATTTAGCGTGATAGTCTTACTTTAGGCAGAGTAGACTGTTATTGTGATTATTTTTGGCAGCGTGTTAGTGTGATGCAATTCTGAGATGTGTGTTAGTGTGACTTTTTACACAATGGAGTATTAATGTGAATATATTTAGCGTGATAGTTTTACTTTAGGCAGAGTAGACTGTTATTGTGATTATTTTTGGCAGCGTGTTAGTGTGATGCAATTCTGAGATGTGTGTTAGTGTGACTTTTTACAGAATGGAGTATTAATGTGAATATATTTAGCGTGATAGTCTTACTTTAGGCAGAGTAGACTGTTATTGTGATTATTTTTGGCAGCGTGTTAGTGTGATTCAATTCTGAGATGTGTGTTAGTGTGACTTTTTACAGAATGGAGTATTAATGTGAATATATTTAGCGTGATAGTCTTACTTTAGGCATAGTAGACTGTTATTGTGATTATTTTTGGCAGCGTGTTAGTGTGATGCAATTCTGAGATGTGTGTTAGTGTGACTTTTTACAGAATGGAGTATTAATGTGAATATATTTAGCGTGATAGTTTTACTTTAGGCAGAGTAGACTGTTATTGTGATTATTTTTGGCAGCGTGTTAGTGTGATTCAATTCTGAGATGTGTGTTAGTGTGACTTTTTACAGAATGGAGTATTAATGTGAATATATTTAGCGTGATAGTTTTACTTTAGGCAGAGTAGACTGTTATTGTGATTATTTTTGGCAGCGTGTTAGTGTGATGCAATTCTGAGATGTGTGTTAGTGTGACTTTTTACACAATGGAGTATTAATGTGAATATATTTAGCGTGATAGTTTTACTTTAGGCAGAGTAGACTGTTATTGTGATTATTTTTGGCAGCGTGTTAGTGTGATGCAATTCTGAGATGTGTGTTAGTGTGACTTTTTACAGAATGGAGTATTAATGTGAATATATTTAGCGTGATAGTTTTACTTTAGGCAGAGTAGACTGTTATTGTGATTATTTTTGGCAGCGTGTTAGTGTGATGCAATTCTGAGATGTGTGTTAGTGTGACTTTTTACAGAATGGAGTATTAATGTGAATATATTTAGCGTGATAGTTTTACTTTAGGCAGAGTAGACTGTTATTGTGATTATTTTTGGCAGCGTGTTAGTGTGATGCAATTCTGAGATGTGTGTTAGTGTGACTTTTTACAGAATGGAGTATTAATGTGAATATATTTAGCGTGATAGTTTTACTTTAGGCAGAGTAGACTGTTAATGTGATTATTTTTGGCAGCGTGTTAGTGTGATGCAATTCTGAGATGTGTGTTAGTGTGCTTTTTTACAGAATGGAGTATTAATGTGAATATATTTAGCGTGATAGTCTTACTTTAGGCATAGTAGACTGTTATTGTGATTATTTTTGGCAGCGTGTTAGTGTGATGCAATTCTGAGATGTGTGTTAGTGTGACTTTTTACAGAATGGAGTATTAATGTGAATATATTTAGCGTGATAGTCTTACTTTAGGCATAGTAGACTGTTATTGTGATTATTTTTGGCAGCGTGTTAGTGTGATGCAATTCTGTGATGTGTGTTAGTGTGACTTTTCACAGAATGGAGTATTAATGTGAATATATTTAACCTGTTAGTCGTACTTTAGGCAGAGTAGACTGTTATTGTAACTCTATTTAGTGTAGTGTGTTAGTGAGACGTTATTCTGAGATGTGTTTTAGTGTGACTCCTGCCAGTATTTGTGCGACTTTCTAGAGTCTAGAGCAATATATTAGTGTGTACTCTAGACACAGGAGATAGTGCGCGTGACTCTATTTGGAGTAACGTGTTAAGTGAGACACTAGGCAACGTATGGTATTAGAATGACTATTTAGGGTAGGGAGTTAGTGTAACATCATACTCAAATTTGAGACGAATTTTTGGCAAGGTTGAGTATTAGTGTGACGCTAGTCAGCATAGAGATTTATTCTAACCATTTATAGTAGCGTGTTACTGTGACTTTAGACGAAGAACCATGTTAGTGTTACTTTATTCTGACAATTGTGTTAGTGTGGCTCTAGGCAGAGTAGTGCGTTAGTGTGACGATAAAGTTGCGTGTTAGTTTTTCTGAGCTCTGAAAAGTGATAGCGTGACTATTCAGTAGAATTCTAGAGTGACACTATTTAGAGGAGCTTGTTAATGTGACTCTAGGCTGAGTAGAGTGTTTTTTAGTTAGTCGTAATGCGTATTTTCCACGTGAGTGGAAAAATGCCCTTAATTAAATCCATTAGATCTTGGCTGGAATATAAAGCAGCCGCGAAGGGGTGGCTGCTCGACCAATGAGAGGACTGTGTTTTTTATAGGCGTTATTTTAGGAGTTCGTTGGATCGATGACATTGACATATGGAAGGGAGTGAATTGCTTCTATGTTGCAAAGTTGTATTGTATAGATTACTCTTTGGATGTTGTGCACAGAACACTATTGAGCACACCCTTACGTCTATTACAACTTTTTTGTCTTTCTCATTTTTTCAATTGTAGATTAAGTTTTTTCTTGTTATTGGAGTAAATAAGTATATAAAATATACTTACGTAAAATATTTTGCATTGAAGAAACATTTTTCAAGCCACTGTCATGGGGAACAAAAGAACAGAAAACTCGTGTTATCTCGTTTTGTATTGCTTGAGACGAAAGTATTATTGTTAATAGATCTATGTACTGACTGTAATATACAAAGGTGATAGGATAACATTAGCGGTTGTAAGAGGAACAGAAGGCACTCTGAGCTGAGGTCTGTACCATGCAGTCAAGACCTGTGAGGGGCAGTAGCTTCAAAGGGGAAGAATATCCAAAAGAGTAACGTCCAGTATCTCAGTTATAGGGCATATCCAAACTATGAAGTCAAGACCTACCCCTGTGCTCTAGGCCGGCATTCAGTAAGCAGGGATGCCAGCAGAGAGTGTGGTACAGTAACGCGATTATAGGGCATATCCAAGCTATGAAGTCAAGACCTAAACCTGTGCTCTAGGCCGGCATTCAGTAAGCATGGATGCCAGCAGAGAGTGTGGTACAGTAACGCGATTATAGGGCATATACAAGCTATGAAGTCAAGACCTAAACCTGTGCTTTAGGCCGGCATTCAGTAAGCATGGATGCCAGTAGAGAGTGCGGTCTAGTCTCGAAGCTATAGGGCATAACAAAGGCCATAACAAAAGTTTGAAGGCAAGACCTACCCCTGTGGTCTTGGCCAGGCTTTAGCCAGTATGAATGACAGCAGAGAGTGCTGTCCACTGTCGCAGCTATAGGGCATAACAAAGGTTTGAAGACAAGACCTGCCCCTGTGGTCTTGGCCAGGCTTTAGCCAGTATGAATGACAGCAGAGAGTGCTGTCCAGTGTCGCAGCTGTAGGGCATAACAAAGGTTTGAAGACAAGACTTGCCCCTGTGGTCTTGGCCAGGCATTAGCCAGTATGAATGACAGCAGAGAGTGCTGTCCACTGTCGCAGCTATAGGGCATAACAAAGGTTTGAAGACAAGACCTGCCCCTGTGTCTTGGCCAGGCTTTAGCCAGTATGAATGACAGCAGAGAGTGCTGTCCAGTGTCGCAGCTGTAGGGCATAACAAAGGTTTGAAGACAAGACTTGCCCCTGTGGTCTAGGCCGGCATATAGTCAGTATGAATGACAGCAGAGAGTGCTGTCCACTGTCGCAGCTATAGGGCATAACAAAGGTTTGAAGACAAGACCTACCCCTGTGGTCTTGGCCAGGCTTTAGCCAGTATGAATGACAGCAGAGAGTGCTGTCCACTGTCGCAGCTATAGGGCATAACAAAGGTTTGAAGACAAGACTTACCCCTGTGGTCTTGGCCAGGCTTTAGCCAGTATGAATGACAGCAGAGAGTGCTGTCCAGTGTTACAGCTGTAGGGCATAACAAAGGTTTGAAGACAAGACCTGCCCCTGTGGTCTTGGCCAGGCTTTAGCCAGTATGAATGACAGCATAGAGTGCTGTCCACTGTCGCAGCTATAGGGTATAACAAAGGTTTGAAGACAAGACTTGCCACTGTGGTCTTGGCCAGGCTTTAGCCAGTATGAATGACAGCATAGAGTGCTGTCCACTGTCGCAGCTATAGGGCATAACAAAGGTTTGAAGACAAGACCTGCCCCTGTGGTCTTGGCCAGGCTTTAGCCAGTATGAATGACAGCATAGAGTGCTGTCCACTGTCGCAGCTATAGGGCATAACAAAGGTTTGAAGACAAGACTTGCCCCTGTGTCTTGGTAAGGCTTTAGCCAGTATGAATGACAGCATAGAGTGCTGTCCACTGTCGCAGCTATAGGACATAACAAAGGTTTGAAGACAAGACCTGCCCCTGTGTCTTGGCCAGGCTTTAGCCAGTATGAATGACAGCAGAGAGTGCTGTCCACTGTCGCAGCTATAGGGCATAACAAAGGTTTGAAGACAAGACTTGTCCCTGTGGTCTTGGCCAGGCTTTAGCCAGTATGAATGACAGCAGAGAGTGCTGTCCAGTGTTACAGCTGTAGGGCATAACAAAGGTTTGAAGACAAGACCTGCCCCTGTGGTCTTGGCCAGGCTTTAGCCAGTATGAATGACAGCATAGAGTGCTGTCCACTGTCGCAGCTATAGGGCATAACAAAGGTTTGAAGACAAGACTTGCCCCTGTGGTCTTGGCCAGGCTTTAGCCAGTATGAATGACAGCATAGAGTGCTGTCCACTGTCGCAGCTATAGGGCATAACAAAGGTTTGAAGACAAGACCTGCCCCTGTGTCTTGGCCAGGCTTTAGCCAGTATGAATGACAGCAGAGAGTGCTGTCCACTGTCGCAGCTATAGGGCATAACAAAGGTTTGAAGACAAGACCTGCCCCTGTGGTCTAGGCCGGCATGCAGTCAGTATGAATGACAGCAGAGAGTGCTGTCCAGTGTTACAGCTGTAGGGCATAACAAAGATTTGAAGACAAGACTTGCCCCTGTGGTCTTGGCCAGGCTTTAGCCAGTATGAATGACAGCATAGAGTGCTGTCCACTGTCGCAGCTATAGGGCATAACAAAGGTTTGAAGACAAGACTTGCCCCTGTGGTCTTGGCCAGGCTTTAGCCAGTATGAATGACAGCATAGAGTGCTGTCCACTGTCGCAGCTATAGGGCATAACAAAGGTTTGAAGACAAGACCTGCCCCTGTGGTCTTGGCCAGGCTTTAGCCAGTATGAATGACAGCATAGAGTGCTGTCCACTGTCGCAGCTATAGGGCATAACAAAGGTTTGAAGACAAGACTTGCCCCTGTGTCTTGGCCAGGCTTTAGCCAGTATGAATGACAGCATAGAGTGCTGTCCACTGTCGCAGCTATAGGGCATAACAAAGGTTTGAAGACAAGACTTGCCCCTGTGGTTTTGGCCAGGCTTTAGCCAGTATGAATGACAGCATAGAGTGCTGTCCACTGTCGCAGCTATAGGGCATAACAAAGGTTTGAAGACAAGACCTGCCCCTGTGTCTTGGCCAGGCTTTAGCCAGTATGAATGACAGCAGAGAGTGCTGTCCACTGTCGCAGCTATAGGGCATAACAAAGGTTTGAAGACAAGACCTGCCCCTGTGGTCTAGGCCGGCATGCAGTCAGTATGAATGACAGCAGAGAGTGCTGTCCAGTGTTACAGCTGTAGGGCATAACAAAGATTTGAAGACAAGACTTGCCCCTGTGGTCTTGGCCAGGCTTTAGCTAGTATGAATGACAGCATAGAGTGCTGTCCACTGTCGCAGCTATAGGGCATAACAAAGGTTTGAAGACAAGACTTGCCCCTGTGGTCTTGGCCAGGCTTTAGCCAGTATGAATGACAGCATAGAGTGCTGTCCACTGTCGCAGCTATAGGGCATAACAAAGGTTTGAAGACAAGACCTGCCCCTGTGGTCTAGGCCGGCATGCAGTCAGTATGAATGACAGCAGAGAGTGCTGTCCAGTGTTACAGCTGTAGGGCATAACAAAGATTTGAAGACAAGGCTTGCCCCTGTGGTCTTGGCCAGGCTTTAGCCAGTATGAATGACAGCAGAGAGTGCTGTCCAGTGTTACAGCTGTAGGGCATAACAAAGGTTTGAAGATAAGGCCTCCCACTGAAGTCTTGGACAGGCTTTAGCCAGTGTGGACGATCCCTGCAGAGAGTGCTGTCCACTGTTACAGCAACCGGGCGTAACCTAGCTATGAAGATAAGCCCTCTTTCTGAAGTCTAGGCCGGCATTCAGTCAGTATGGCAAGCCCCAACTGTTCTCTGAAACCTTTATGATAGCGCTAACGTTCAAAGCGAGATAGCGCCCCTTTGCCTGTAACCCATTACATATTGATCGCTTTCGAGAATTCTTTATAAATGATACATGTAAGACGCGGGGGTGGTGTTTATCCCCCTCGGCCCAACCCCTCTGTAGTAGAATCCCATTTATTTTTTCCGGATGAATCATTGCGCGCATCCATCGGTCACGTAAACATAAATCCTTTTGCCAAACTTTGCAATATCTGGCCATCATTTACTGCATCTTTACTAAGTTGCTTAGACAAACCTGGGCCATCCCCTACGCGGTAAAAACACCCCGCCACTAGTGGCTGTTTAAGGCTTTAGCCACATGTTTTATGTATATCCAATCAATCTAACACTCGTCCTACGCCATGTTGTTGTCCAGTTGTAATCAATTTAATACTGGACATGTTTCCTTGGTAACAACCTTATGTGTACCCTCTTGTCGTCTCCCATGATTATACCTGTATTTACATTTTAAATAAATTTAAACATGAATAATTAGGACGATGGATTAATTTTTTTATTAGAACCAAATCTAAAATAGAAACAAACTGTACATGACAAAGGAATAGGTTTACAACACCCGGAATAGTCCTGTTGGTATTTTTGAAAGTTTAAAATATTTACACATTTTCTACTTACAACGGTTCTTTCGCTAAATAAGCAATGAAAGACAGATTGGAAAGTTCGACAGTTAGGTTGGCCTCCGACCAATATAGTTTGTTTAATGTTAAATGGAATAAAACGCCGGGGAATTACAGTTATATTAGACAAGACGATTTTATGTCATTCTTTGTCACGAGTGGTTAAGCACGACTATATTAGCAAGTTACTTCAGGCGCGCCAATCTCTGGTAGCCTTTTGGATGAGGTTTTAGCTACAAAGTACAAATTTGGAAATACGGGTAAATTTTAAAATCTTTGCTGTGCTTCGAGACGACGTATTTATTCTTCATGATCCAGACTGATTGGTCAAAGCTCTACGTTATAATATAGCTACAAAGTATCCGCTTAGGTTGTTTTAATTGAAAATTAATAAAATTTACAAACGCAACCGTCCATACATTGATAAAACACTGCCACTTTGTTCAATGCATGTAAAAATGTCCAAGATGGAGGCTATTCCATTCAAAGAATTAGCCTTTGTTAGCAAACTACATTTTGGTTTTTTTAATCAAAAACTATTCGAACTGGATATGTAAAAACATTCTATATGAATAAAGAGATGATATTTTTACGTAAACATTAGATCTGATAGTACGATTATCGCTTCTTAATATTTATCTTTTATATTTCCTTCAAATGTTTGTAATTATAATTTGTTTACTCCACGTAATCGTTAAACTCCAGTCAATAAATAGGAAGTAGATAAAGAATGAATTACTTCATTTTCCTTATTTTATAGAATGCTAACTTTAATTTGACTTATTTTATTCATTGCTAGTTTGATTTATTATTAATTTTATTAGTTAAATTTATTATTTTACTTTTGTGAATTTGGTTTATCCATTGAATTTTATAAATTTTGAACAAATTCTATAATATACATTGCATTATGGCAACTTAAAAATATAATTTAACGAACGCTTAATTTTATCTTATGAATTTATTATAATATAGACTACATTAATTCATCAACTTTTCATATATTTTACCAAAATGTCTTCATTATTTATTTTTTCTGTAATCATTAAAACAGTATTTTTAAATAAATGTTATGCTGTCACGAATTACTTAGAGGGATAGTGACATTAAAGCACGACAACATTAAAGCATGCTGACATTAAAGTATGCTGGAATTAAAGTATGCGACAACGTATGATGTAATTAAAGTATGCTAACATTAAAGTATACCGTCATTTAAGTATACTCTTATTAAAGTATGCTGACATTTAACTATGCCGAAATTTAAGTAAGCTGACATTAAATTATGCATAAATTTAAGTATGGCGACATTAAAGTATTCCGACATTCAAGTATACTCTAGTTAGAGTGTGCTGACATTCAAGTATGCCGAAATTTATGTACGCTTACATTAAATTGTGCATAAATTGAGGAATGGCGACATTAAAGTATACTCTAATAAAAGAATGCTGACATATAAGTATGCCAAAGTTTAAGTATGATGAGATTAAAGAATACCGGCAATAAAGTATACTGACATTTAAGCATGCCGAAATTTACGTATACTGACACTAAAGTATGCCGACATTAAGGTAAGGTCATATTAACGAATGCTGCTGTTGTAGGTATTAATGGTGCCGTAAATTATTACAATAGTTAATAATACTTATCTTTCTAACATAATTTTATTAATTAACTATTTCACCTTTGTAAAGTTGTATTTATCTTCTTTTTAATGTTTAATTGGTTTTTCATAAAATTCTATCTAAATTATTTTAAACTGATTATTCCCACAAGAGTTACTTTTAATTTATTCCAATTAGAAAAATACTTCAGTGAATCAATTCATGGTTTAATTCTCAACAATAATTAAAATGGTTTAATTAAAATATAATATAAAAGTGAATTTAATTCGTCTGCTATTTGGTTTCAAATATTTATCATTGTACATAAGTGTTATAATTAACATTTTATAATTATCTTATTACATTACTTCAAAGTGCAAGCACGAGTATAATGAACTGGTTTACGTTTTAAAATCACTTATTTTGTAAAAGTTGACATTGCATTTTTTTTTATTAATTATACTAATTTCTGTAAGTTTGTTTGATTTTGTTTTAAAGTTGTAGAGCTTGTTTATTTCTCGTTGAGTGTTTCTGCCACATGGTCAGTAGATTCTTAGGGATTGTACATTGGGTTCCCGGAACTATTGTCTAACTTTTTCCACTCGTGTTTCTCTTCAGAGTGGAACAGATTTTGTTAGATCCTACAAAATGTTCTGACACTGACCTTGGCACTCGAACCTTCTAGCATTGCCTTTGAATTGACACCGATTTATATTCTTTTTAATCCCTTCTATTAGTTCACACTCTCGTTATATATATATATATATCTTGTACAAATTTTCAATCCTTAATCAAATACTTTTTCTCATCCAATCAAGATCAAACACAAATTTCAAACTTGTAGTGGATAATACTTTGTTAATACAGTTTAAAAAAATATTAATTCATTAATTTAATTTAATAATCAATTTATCTTAGTTTTATATGGGAGAAAACTTTTCACAAAAGGGACATGGTATGTAATATCTTCCTTGTATATTAAATAAATTCCCAGTTGTAATAAAATAAGTGATAACATATGATTTCATAAAACCGCTGATTTTATGTTATAGGTTATGTGGTAGAACAGCTGTTTTAATTCATAGGTTATGTTACTTTATCTATACTTTAATAAAAAGTAACCAAAATAAAAGTTTTCTTTGTTGACCTAAGTAGGAATTGGTTTTTAAAAATGTTTGCTTATATTGCTTGTTTACACAGCGGTAAAAGACCCAAGGGTGATTCGGCGATTTCTTGGTTGAGTTATAAAGGTCTATTTAAAAACCGCTAAAAATTGAAAGCACCATTAAAAATAAGGAAGGACTCATATAGGTTTTATTGCCTCAAATGTCTTCATAATTACACAGGATCTTCTTATATGATGAGTTTCCCAAAACTCGTCCATCTGGAAGTAAGTGGTCGTGGCATAGCCTCTAAGCACTATATTAATATGAAGAAATCACCAGGTAATTATATTATTTTTGGCAACAACGGTGTGGAAGGGGGTAAACACACCCGTCGCATTACACTGAATTAATAACTATTTATTTCACTTCTAAAAACGAAATAAAAATATTGAGATAAAGGTTTACATAATAGTATTTATTGAAACACACAATAACCCTTGCTACAAATAGTTTACCATTGCATGTTTGTAACCTTCTGATGAGGGCTAACTGTGATAGCGAAACGTTCATCAAGGTTGTGTAAATATTTGTTAGCAAGAGTTATTTTATAATTAGGCTACTGTGCTCTGTATACACTTTTGTGTTATTGTGTTTGCAAGCAAGAATTTTTGAAAAATAATAAAACTTTAGTTAAAGTTTCTTAATAAGTTTTGAATAAATAAATGAAACTTAACACTCCGACGCCGCCATGTTTTTCATTGTTTAAAACATAATTCCTTAATTTGCACACAGCTCACTTGATCAGCTCTAAGGAATGGTCCGATATTATATTTTAAGGTTAGTTTTGGAAATAGAATGAGGCGATTCTTGGAATAAAAGCAATAGAGCCTGAGTGCAGTTGCCCGGGGTCTAGTTGGCAATATATTAAAGTGACAGCATAAAAAAGGAACAGTTCACGCCGAAAAAACTACGGGAATCTGGCGAGGGTGTTTTGGGAATGTTTTGTGGCTTAATGGAATGTCCGGCCTAACGTGGTGGATGACATCTGTGTTCGGACAATAGAGTCACCGCTTCAGCCGTGCAGTAGCGCTTTAATTAGGTGCTACCGAGCTATCGGTCACTTTCGCCTACCTAGAGTCTCACACAAACTGGACATGTATCCCTTCCTACTGTTGTGTGTAGCTTACATCTATTAGCAAGCTTGCAACACAAGGGTAGTAGCACACGATCATTTCTGTCTCTGGTAGATTCTGGCTAACATACTCGTAGTACTCTGCACAGTGGGTAGGTTTGTGTTTGTGAAAGTCAGAGTATATGTGTGTGTGTATGTGTGTGTGTGTGTGTGTGTGTGTGTGTGTGTGTGTGTGTGTGTGTGTGTGTGTGTGTGTGTGTGTGTGTGTATGCTAAGTCTGTGCCTGCTTGTGTCTGTGTGTGAGTGTGTGCGTGCGCGTGTGTGTGTGTGTTTGTGAAAGTCAGTGTGTGTAAAAGTCTGTGAGTTGTGTGTGTGTGTTATCCGCGTATGTGCCTGTATGTATGCGCGTCTGTACCTGCGTGTGTTTGTCTGTGTTTGTGTGCGTGCGTGTCTCTGTATATATTTGTAAAAGTCTGTGAGTTTGTGTGTGTGTGCGCGCACGTGTGTGTGTGTATTTGTGCCTGTGTGTATGCGAGTCGGTGCCTGCGCCTGTGTGTGTGTATGTGTGAGTGTGTGTGTGTGTGCGCATGCGCGCGTATCTCTGTATGAGTTTGCCGGTGAGTTTGTGTGTGTGTGTTTGTGTGTACGTGTGTGTATGCGCGTCTTGGGTGCGCGTGTGTGTGAGTGTGCATGTATAGACAAAAATTTCGGGGGTGTCCCGACAACCGGGAAGTCAGGGGGTCTGGTGGACCTACCCCACATTATAGATTCCATTAGAATGATAGTTGAAATATATATATATATATATATATATATATATATATATATATATTTGTAGCTTTGCAACACTGTTTTTTTCTTGTATTCACTTATCACTTTCACTATATGTACTTACACAAGAATCTTACTTGGTATTTAGTCTACTACAACCCCCGGTCAGTGCCCGATGATAGAGACAAAACCAGTTTTTGAAAGTTAACTCGCATAAATACCAAGTAAGATTCTTGTTTAAGTACATATAGTGAAAGTGATATATATATATATATATATATATATATATATACATATATATAGTGAGAGAGAGAGAGAGAGAGAGAGAGAGAGAGAGAGAGAGAGAGAGAGGGAGAAGGAATATATAGAAAGTATGGAGGCTCAGGTTATAGGAAATATAAAAATGGTCGTGTATCTACTATTTTTCCTTTTTGTGTTTTATATTTCGGAATAGGCTTGAGCACTCCCATCCCCTTTATAAACGCTCTTGCCTCTACAAGTGGGAGAACAGGACAGTCTCAAGCTGGAACGTAGATCAGAAAGTGAGACGCTTACAGGAAAATAGATTTTGTATACACAAAATGGCTGCCATAACTCTTTTGTATGTAGAAAATGTACAATACTAAACACTAGTATATTTGGCGCATGAATTTGTTAAAGTGTTTTAAATGTCGAGGGCCCTGTATAGGAATAATGTCTGATGTAATTGTCACGGCGCTGTCACTCGTTGCGCAAAGTACCCGGGCAGGTTAGGTAGTGAAGGCTTCCAGGAACTACGAACGGTTATGAATGAGACGAAAGGATCCAGTTCTTTTGTTCAGCATTCCACCGTATTTTGTTACCAAATAAGGGCTGCAGGGTGAAGTCCTTTGAAATGTGGACAAAAACATGCTTATATCGACCTAATTTCAGTGGAAGGTTGTAAAAAAGAGGCCATAGCTTTATGGGCAACATCCGACTGGACACAAGTTTTAATGGTGGTTTAACATTGTCCCTTAAAACCGAAGAATTGTTACAGTATGCGACTCTTCATTTCAGTCCCAATCATAACAGTATGAACAGTATTTTGCACTTGCCATGCGTGTCGTCTATATAAATTGTAAAATATGTTTTCTTGTATAGTAATAAAAAAATACCAGAATTATTGATTATTTTATTTCTTAAATTAAACAAAAAAATATTTATTACTTTATTTTTTTATTTTTTAAATTAATTTTTTGTATTTAGTTTTTGTACTATTTTATTTTGTATTGTTTTTATTACTCTTTATATAAGTTATAAAGCATGTTTTCTTTTACAATAATCAAGACAAATGAGGTTGTACAAATAAAATAATAATTTTTTATTATTACTATTTTTATTAATCAAAGCTTTTCGCCTGCAAAAGGTTCATCCATCATCAGGAATGAATAAAGCAAGTTATATATTTATATTTATATATATCGTATTTGTATCCCCTCAGATTCATCACACAGTCATTAAGACTCAACTTTGGGCTAAATGCAACAACCCCAACGGACAGATACGAATTTTATCCCCTTGGTTTCAGTTTTAAAACATTTCTGTTTTTAAATAAAGCGCAGGGCCGATTTGTTTCTGTTTAAGGCAATTCTATCATAGAGTGCACTCTCCTACAAGGCATGACAACAGCGCTAGGCGTGTAAATAATGCACTTATATATCTGCATTACCACAATTCAGACGGTTCTGCTAACTAGGTGTAGAAGCACCCGGCCGGACGTCCAATGGGGTCGTTAAGCACCCTTAATTAGCTACCTTCGCAGTCGTCCACGCTTTCACCCCTCGCAATTCAAATTAGTTCCCATTTCTTGAGACACAACACAAACCAACCAATGCATGGTAAAAACCCATTGCAATTTTACGGTAAAACCGATAACGGCAGGTGCAGCTCGATGAGTAGCCTATAGTTTCTATTATGTAGATCGGGTGACAAGGGTAAATCTTTTGCCGTAAACCTTTTAGGTCGATTAGTACATTTAGTTGTGCTTCCATACATGTTAACTAGCTCTGGCTACAACTTTGGAGGAGTAGGCTTGTGTTGGCTGCATCTATGGAAAAGTAAATTTGCATATGCTTGAGTTGGGTGTTTCTGTGGATGTGCATGTGCTTGTATTGGCAGTATCTATGGAAGAGTATATTTACATATGATTTTGATGGCTTCATCTTTGGAATAGTAGATTTACATATGCTTGAGTTGGGTGTATCTGTGGAAGAGTAGATTTGCATATGCTTGAGTTGGGTGTATTTGTGGAATAGTAGATTTACATATGCTTGAGTTGGGTGTATCTGTGGAAGAGTAGATTTGCATATGCTTGTGTTGGCTTTATCTACGGACGGAGTAAATTTACGTATGTTTATGTTGGGTTCATCTTTGGAGAAGTAGATTTACATATGTTTGATTTGGGTGTATCTGTGGAAGAGTAGATTTGCATTTGCTTTTGTTGGCTGTATCTATGGAAAGAGTAGATTTACATATGCTTATGTTGGATGCATCTTTGGAAGAGTAGATTACGTATGCTTATGTTGGCTACATATTTAGAAGAATAGATTTGAATGTGCTTATTTTGGCTATATCTATGGAAGAGTAGATTCCTTAAATTTGTATATAAAAAAAATAATTGGTCACAATTGATCATATATAGTTTGTGATCCTGTGCAATATTTTACAGAATTTTGTCACTAACTAATAAGCAACCCAATGGACTAGTGGACTATTTTGGCAATCCTTTATCTGTTACTATTTCTAAACAATTGTTCGACAATGTGGTTTTTAATTGTTGGATTTATGGAATATATTTATGTTTATATTCTGGAACATGTGTTTTATTTAAATGTTTTGGTCCTTTTGTTAGAGAAGTCTCTATATCTCAAATACACAACCCCGGAAACACACACACACACACAGACACAAACACACGCACACACACACACACACACACACACACACACACACACACACACACACACACACAACACACACACACACACACACTCACACACACACACACACACACACACACACACACATAGACACACACACACACACACACACACACACACACACACACACACTCACACACACACACACACACACACACACACACACACACACACACACACACACACACACACACACACACACACACACACACACACACACACACACATAGACACACACGCACACGCGCGAGCGGCGCGCGATATTATAAATGTAGGGTACCTTCTTACCATATTTCCTTGAGCAACACGTAAACATATTTAACACATTATTTTATTTTTATACAAACAATTTGAGACTTTTTGTGTAGCAGGTAGGCAAAGGGTAGCTCCGACAGGTCAGGCGTCACCTACAGTTTTAGCCGGGGCGAGAGGGGTAGTACTACGTGAGTGCAATCACCTGGATAGGCGACGTTAGCCCTGGAAGGATCTCCCCTGTCAGGCGATGCGGCCTGTAATATATTTTCGCCTCACGACTATTAAGCAAAGCAAACAACGCTAAAGAACGAAATGGGTTCGTAGATCAGTAATAACAATTAGCTAAATGGGCTTCGATTTCTTAATGCTTTGTTAAGTACATCTTTTATACGTTTTGTATTTCGGCCGGAAATGAGCAATTCATGCTTGCTTAATTGATTCTGGTGTGGGAAATATTATCAAGTCCTATAAATACATGCAACAGTAGAGCTGAAATCCAGCAACAGATGACACCATGGTAGAGGTTGGAAATAAGGATATGAATTATTATAAATAACCGTCTTGTCCTATTGGCCCTGGCTCTGTAAATCTCAACAGGAAAACTCAACCATGTTGAGCTGAATGTTTGGCGTGCATTTAGGCATACATTGTTTCGATGTAGAAGTGAATTATCAGTCAAATGTATCAAGTAGACTATTACTCTATATAAAAAAGTTAAAACTTACGAAAGCCGCCTATTGGTCTGAGTTACATTAGGGTAGGCCTGAACTTTATTCTTGGAACACTCTTCTCTTCTCTCTCTCTCTCTTAGTTTGAAATTCTCTAAACGTTACATTACATTTGCATTTTTCTAGTTTTTTTAGTGCAACAGTTATCGACGTTTGGTTAAAGTATAGATACAGTGGCCATGGGTCCCGGAAAAATAGTAATGATTTTTAAAGTTTTATCCCGGAGTCCCGTTAAATATTATATTTGTCCTGAATTTCAAGCGCATTTCAACTTTGAGACTTTGACTAATGCTAATGCTAATACTAATTCTTTGTCTGAGAAGTATAAAAACAAATAATATTAAAAAAAATCATTTTCAAGTCAATTACTAGGGTCAACAAAGAAAAAATTTATTTCAGTTACTTTTTATTATATAACTACTATTATTATAAATAAAGCAACATAACCTATGCGTTAAAACAGCAGGTTAACCACGCCATGTTAAAACATGCAGTCCTACCACTTAGACCTCTAACCTATAACATAAAATCAGCTGTTTCATGAAATCATATGTTATCAATTGTTTTAAACCAAATCGGACGAAATAACTATATTGCCTACCTTGCCCTTTTTGTGAAAAGTTTTTCTCCCATATAAAACCAAAATTAATTAATTAAATTTAATAATGAATTAATTGAGGAAACTCTATTAACATCAATTGTCATTCATTACTATTAGAAAAAATGTGTTTAACGATTGAAAATTTGAGCAATATATATATATTTTAAAACAACACAGGTTATTCAAATACAAGAATATTTATTATTTTAAATCCAAAGCTTTTCGTTGGCAAACAGTACCAACATCATCAGGAATGAAAATTACAATAATGTAAGCTATAGGCCTCCTGTTATATATATATATATATATATATATATATATATATATATATATATATATATATATATATATATATATATAAAAGGAGAGTGGGAACTAATAGAAGAGATTTAAAAAAATATTGTGCAGTGAAGTATCTTCAATACAGTAAACTGTTATTTATTTGTTCTTCGATGAATTTAAAATTGTAATAAATAAATAGGCCAGAACAAATATTGTTAACTCTCAGACATCTTGTTGAGAAACAGAAATAGACATTTTAAGTATATTTATATTATGATATGATACGATTCCAATAAATCTATTGCTTTTGAACGTTCGTGGGTCTAAGTGTTTCTTAGTGTTTCTTACATTTAACGACATATGAAAGTATATTCCGATTTCTACTAGTATAAATATGGCCACAGTAACTATAGCCTTAGCAAGCTGTAACCCGCTGCATCAATTCTTGTTCCTGATAAATCTGTACACGCTAACATCTGTGTTTTGGCCAAATGTGAGTCTATTTTTTACTTTGAAGGGTTCGTGGTCTATTTCCTGGGTCGCACAACCCCTGACATGTCCGGCGCTGCTACAGGAAGTTGTAACATCTTGGGGTGTGTCATAAAATGCAAACTAGGAAAGTGAAGACGGGTCGACACAAAGGTATTAGTGTCACAATCACGTGTGACGTAAGATAGCGTAGGTTGATGATGTCACTGACGTTATGCGAAACAAGTAGATGAGAAGTTAAGTACGACGCAGAGTCATGATTGGTGTGGAATGGAACATGGGTGGCCTATCTCGTTACAAATACATTACGGTACGTTTCCCTAGCTGCATTGGCGTTACATAGCTGAAGCTCCTGTTAGAGAATTTAAACATGAGGCTACAGAGATGGACGAAACCTTTTTGGGCAAACTTTGCACAAGGCTTAAGTTTTGAAGTGAAAACTTCTATAGTGACGCGTACAAAAACTTACTGGATGGACATAAACGTACAATTTTGCGTCAGTATTAATTCCATTAGGTTACGCTATGAGTCATCTCAAAGTGAATTAAATGATAACGTATGATTTCATATATCAGCTGATTTTGTATTATATGCTACGTTGTGTAAAACCTGTTTTAACACGTAGGCTATGTTAACTTATTTATTGAACATTGCTAAGAAAAAATGTTAGTATTAAATAGTTTTAGTCAGTTAATAAATATATTTGTTTACATTTATATAAATCTCAACACAAATAATTTAATGTAACGGTTATAATAACTTGTGTATTCTAAATCCAATTTTTTTAATGAAAACATTCTTAGCGCGTCTGATGCTTTTTTTAAATAATATGTAACAAAATATATGTTTAGTAAACATCTAACAAATGTTTTTTGTTACCCACATCATTTCATTATTAACTACAATAAATTTTAGTCTTTATTAAATACATTCGCTCGAATCGGAGGGAGGAAGTGGTGGTTACTCGACTTCGCATCGGCCACTCTTTGTTAACGCACGGATGGTTGATGCGACATGAGGATCCACCACTATGTCCGTTTTGTAGAAGCAATATTACAATCAAGCATGTCCTGCTTGGTTGTGATGAGTTGAGCGATTTGTATGTACGTTACGATCTTCGAGGTAGTTTAAAGGTGGTTTTAAGGGACGATGTCACGGCTATCGACCGTGTCATCGCTTTCTTACGCCACCTGAATCTATTTAATAATATTTAAATTATATATAATTTTAGTTTCTTTCTTTTTAGTTACATTTAGTATTAAACATTTATATTATTTTGTTTAGTTGGTTAGTTTTATTTTGAAATAATTATTTAAAATAAAACTTTAGTTAGGCAATGATAACCTTGATAGGTTTTTCGCCTGGAAAAAAAAATTATAAAAAAATTGAAAAAATAAAATTTTAAATATTGCGTTGTTCCATGTTAGATTTAGTTTGGCGATGATAACCACAAATGGTTTTTCGCCAGGAAAAAAATAAAGATATAAATATTGAATGAAAAATGTATGCATTCATATTTTTGGCGATTTTCGTTGAAAATTTGCAAAACAATTAGCCCTAATTTGTTATTTGTAGTTCAAATTTTGGTGTTAAATGTAAAAATTCTGTATTATTGTTTCTTATGCCATAACGAATTTTGGGGTAATTTCTCAATTCGTAAGATTAAATGTTTCTCTCAATTTAAAATTTCTGTTGGCATGCCCATAAAAGTTTTCACTTCTGTCGGCCCTCCCCCAAGGGCTAGAACCAAACTTTTAAATACTTCCCTTATTTCCAAAATGAATCTCATAATTTGGTTGACCTTGACGACTGTCGAAACATTCACATATGACTTGCCCTTGAACTTGCCAAAGATATTGCGTATACCAATGGGAAATGACCTGAAATAAAGTTTTCGAGCGCGCTTAGAGACCCTCGCCAGTGTCTCTCTGTCACTGAAAGCGTTGTCTCGATACGTTTTCTCAAATTTTCATTACACCTCCATCAAACCGTCACGTCACTAAGGCCATACTAGGCCCGCTCACTGTTATTGTCCAATGGAAGGGCTAAAGACGTTGTCGCATTTGTTTAAAGTAAAGCAACTCTCGTATTATCTATGACAAAAACCTTAAATTGTTCTAATTGAAAACAGTTCAGATTCGTTTACGGTCTCAAGTCTCAGGTGTTTGCTCGGCGTAATCATTGGCGCTCATACTCGGGGGCCGAGGTCCCGCCTAGCTTACCCCCAGGTGTAAAAAACAAAATAAATATCCAAGCGTCATATGTAGACCAGTGGATTTTTTTTGAAATAGTTATCTTTGAGTTGGTAAATTGTAGAAAATGACTTTGGACTAAAATATTTATTTAACAAATTGTGCGTTTTTCGTGAATATTTACATATTATTGTTTTTTTAAATAAAAAGTACAAGTAATTAGATTAATGTATTTATTTATTTAATTCATTAAATACCGTGGCCGGGTACTTTATAAGGTTATAGGTTAAACAAAGTTAAAACTTTTTTTAGCTGCTTAATTTTTTAGTATGCCTTAGGGTCCCCTAAAAACCTTCATGTGGGCGCCCAAGGGCGTAATATTTCCTTTGACAATACCGCCAGATACCAAGGCAGTGTCGACGTTTGCCCTTTTCAACCCTTTAATTACCAGGCAATATAATGAATACATTACCTTTGCGTAGATTTATAAACCTAACCTATGCCGTTTGATGTTTATGCTTTCTCGGCGAAAGTTAGAGGCGTGAAGTGTGGCCACTTTAATCAATGAGGAGCCTCGAAGCTGGGAATCAATAACTACCCTTCATACACACCCCTCCGATCTGTTCACCCTTCAAAAAACCTCCTCTTGGCTGATACATATATAAAAAAATCCATATACAGAAGCTTTAGACCACGGCCAGGAAGTAATAAATAACGTTTTCCAGTCGCCATGGTTACCGAAGTGGGCGGAGCTAAATGTCGACTTTTTTCTCCGCTTTTCTTTTAACGTTTAAAAAAATGACCTCCGTTAAAATACGAGCGGAGGAGACGGCGATGGAATTCTGAGAAATAAGAAACGATTTTCTTTACAAGTTCAGTAAAACTTGTTGAGTGAAGGATGAGCCGTTGCGAACTCTCTCTGTTCCTAAAATTGTATTAACATGCCAACTACTGAAAGTGTTACAGTGAAACTCAACAGATTAGTCCGTACTCACGCGAGAAATGATGTTCTTCAATAGACCAGATATACTCTGTCTGTCTGTCTGTCTGCCTCTCTCTCTCTTTCTCTCTCTCTCACACACACACACGCACGCACTCACACACACACACACACACACACACACACACACACACACACACACACACACACACACACACACACACACACACACACACACACACACACACACACACACACACACACACACACACACACACACACACACACTCACACTCACACACACACACACACACACACACACACACACACACACACACACACACACACACACACACAGTTGTTGTAGGTATTTAAGCTATACTGTACTAGGATTATCAATAGATTTGGCCGATTTTCTTGTATTATGCACAATTAGCAAGAACTTGTTATTACAAACCAGAGTAGGCTATATATAGTGGTTGAGATTGTGCGTGTGTAAACGAATGTTGGCAGCAACTGGCAATGGCTGCTGCAGGCCAGGCGAGTTCAGAGGAACTGACGACAGCTCGCGGCACTTCTGCGTAATCCATTAGCAATGTTTTACGTCTACTTTTTAATTAGCTTTGTTTTGATGAAATCTGTTGTGACATAGCTCAGGTAAAATCTAGAGGACATTAATTGGTAAATGTGTTTTCTGGTAAACAATATCGCAGAGAGTTGGAGCAGTTTTACACAAGCCTATTCCTTTAGAATTGTGGCAAATAGAAATTTTAAGAGAAGTAGACCTACTACATATTTGCAGTGAATTTAGCAATCCTACTGTAGTACACCAAAGCTCTGTGTCAAAATAGTAAATCCTTCGCTTATTCCTGGCACTATCGCACGGTAGCCTACCCAAGGCTTCAATGCCAAGATTCCATCGTCCTCTGTTTTCCATGGTACTATCGCGTGTTACCCTACCTAAAGTTTTAATGCCAAGATCGCATCGACGTATGTTTGCCTCTGGTTTATCACGGAGTAGCCTACCCAAGGTTTCAATTCTAAGATTCCATCGACATTTGTTTCCCATGGCACTATCAAGTGATATCCTACCCAAAGTTTTAATGCCAAGATTGCATCGACATCTGTTTAATATCGTGTGTTAACGTTAAAATGCTAAAATCCCATTGATGATGTTTTCCTCTGGCATTACCGCGTTATAGCCTACCCAAAATTACACTAGTAAGAATCCATCGATGTCTGTTTGTCTCTGGCACTATCGCGTTATAGCCTACCCAAAGTTTCAATGCAAAGATCCCATAAACGTCTGTTTGCTTCTGGCACTATCGCATGGTAGCATACCCAAAGTTTCATTGCGAAGATCCCATCAACGTCTGTTTGCCCCTGGTATTACGCATGGTAGCCTACCCAAAGTTTCAATACCAAGATCCCAACAACGTCTGTTTGCCCCTAATACTATCGCATGGTAGCCTACCCAAAAACTCAATGCAAAGATCCCATAAAAGTCTGTTTGCCTCTGTCGCTATTGCATGGTAGCCTACCCAAAGTTTCAATGCCAAGGTCCCATCAACGTCGGTTTTTCTCTTGTACTATCGCACGGTAGCCTACCCAACGTTTCAATGCATATATCCCATAAACGTCTGTTTGCCTCTGGCACTATCGCATGGTAGCCTACCCAAAGTTTCAATACCAAGATTCCATCGACATCTGTTTATCTATGGCACTATCGCGTGTTAACCTACTTAAAGTTTCAATGCTAAGATCTCATCGACGAATGTTTGCCTCTAGCATTATCGCATAATAGCCTACCCAAAGTTTCAATGCCAAGATCCCATCAACGTCGGTTTTCCTCTTGCACTATCGCGTGTTAGCCTACCCAAAGTTTCAATGCTAAGCTCTCATCGACGAATGTTTGTCTCTAGCATTATCGCATGATAGCCTACCCAAAGTTTCAATGCCAAGATCCCATCAACGTCGGTTTTCCTCTTGCACTATCGCATGATAGCCTACCCAAAGTTTCAATGCCAAGATCCCATCAACGTCGGTTTTCCTCAAGCACTATCGCGTGTTAGCTTACCCAAAGTTTCAATGCTAAGCTCTCATCGACGAATGCCTCTAGCATTATCGCATGATAACCTACTTAATGTTTCAATGCCAAGATCCCATCAACGTCGGTTTTCCTCTTGCACTATCGCGTGTTAGCCTACCCAAAGTTTCAATGCTAAGCTCTCATCGACGAATGTTTGCCTCTAGCATTATCGCATGATAGCCTACCCAAAGTTTCAGTGCTAAGATCCCATCAACGTCGGTTTTCCTCTTGCACTATCGCGTGTTAGCCTACCCAAAGTTTCAATGCTAAGCTCTCATCGACGAATGTTTGCCTCTAGCATTATCGCATGATAGCCTACTTAATGTTTCAATGCCAAGATCCCATCAACGTCGGTTTTCCACTTGCACTATCGCGTGTTAGCCTACCCAAAGTTTCAATGCTAAGCTCTCATCGACGAATGTTTGCCTCTAGCATTATCGCATGATAGCCTACCCAAAGTTTCAATGCCAAGATCCCATCAACGTCGGTTTTCCTCTTGCACTATCGCGTGTTAGCCTACCCAAAGTTTCAATGCTAAGCTCTCATCACGAATGTTTGCCTCTAGCATTATCGCATGATAGCCTACCCAAAGATCCCATACACTTTACCGTGTGTCTAGCAAGTTTCGTGGGATCCGAAGGCTTGCAATTCACAGATCGTGCATCACAACATACTTATGTTGATTAATATGTTGTCCGTGCTTTGATGGCTTTATTTACATGATTATCTGTCAACAAAATTGGGAAAAAACCGGCAGTAAACAGTTTTATTTTAAGTTGCCTGATGAGCTTCTGGTTAAAGATTATTTATGGGTTGTTACTAATCGACAAAATATCCGTGCAGCGGCCGGAAAATAAAACTAAGTTTCGTCGCTTTAGAAACACGCTATTATTCTGCTACTAAATAGTGTTTTTAAAGTTTTAGGCTGTGATTAAAGTTAATTATCCTGTCCCACTTTACAGCCCTAGATCTGTCCCACATAACAGGCAAGGTTTGTCGAGGCTACATCCCTAGGTCTATTCCGCATTACCCTCTGGGTCTGTCCCAAACTATGGTCTAGGTCTCTCTCGCAATACAGTCTGTCTCTTCCACACTACGGCCCTGGGTTTGTATTGTGAATTCAGTCCGAGTCTCTTCGCACTATGGCCTGGGTCTGTCTCGTACTACTGCTCTGGGTTTTTCCCGCAGTACGGCACTGGGTCTGCCCCGCACTACGGTCTGGGTCTGCCCCGCACTACGGTCTGGGTCTGTCCTGCACTACATCATTAAGGCTGTCTCACGCCTGGGTCTGTCTTGTACTACTGCTGTGGATTTGTCCCACAGTACGGCACTGGGTCTGCCCCGCACTACGGTCTGGGTCTGTCCTGCACTACATCATTAAGGCTGTCTCACGCCTGGGTCTGTCTTGTACTACTGCTCTGGGTTTTTCCCGCAGTACGGTACTGGGTCTGCCCCGCACTACGGTCTGGGTCTGTCCTGCACTACATCATTAAGGCTGTCTCACACTATAGCCTGGGTCTGTCTCGTACTACTGCTCTGGGTTTTTCCCGCAGTACGGTACTGGGTCTGCCCCGCACTACGGTCTGGGTCTGTCCTGCACTACATCATTAAGGCTGTCTCACACTATAGCCTGGGTCTGTCTCGTACTACTGCTCTGGGTTTGTCCCAGAGTGCGGCACTGGGTCTGCCCCGCACTACGGTCTGGGTCTGTCCTGCACTACATCATTAAGGCTGTCTCACACTATAGCCTGGGTCTGTCTCGTACTACTGCTCTGGGTTTGTCCCGCAGTACGGCACTGGGTCTGCCCCGCACTACGGTCTGGGTCTGTCCTGCACTACATCATTAAGGCTGTCTCACACTATAGCCTGGGTCTGTCTCGTACTACTGCTCTGGGTTTGTCCCGCAGTACGGCACTGGGTCTGCCCCGCACTACGGTCTGGGTCTGTCCTGCACTACATCATTAAGGCTGTCTCACACTATAGCCTGGGTCTGTCTCGTACTACTGCTCTGGGTTTGTCCCGCAGTACGGCACTGGGTCTGCCCCGCACTACGGTCTGGGTCTGTCCTGCACTACATCATTAAGGCTGTCTCACGCCTGGGTCTGTCTTGTACTACTGCTCTGGGGTTGTCCCAGAGTGCGGCACTGGGTCTGCCCTGCAATACGGTCTGGGTCTGCCCCGCACTACGGTCTGGGTCTGTCCTGCACTACATCATTAAGGCTGTCTCACGCCTGGGTCTGTCTTGTACTACTGCTCTGGGTTTGTCCCAGAGTGCGGCACTGGGTCTGCCCCGCACTACGGTCTGGGTCTGCCCCGCACTACGGTCTGGGTCTGTCCTGCACTACATCCTTAAGGCTGTCTCACACTATAGCCTGGGTCTGTCTCGTACTACTGCTCTGGGTTTGTCCCGCAGTACGGCACTGGGTCTGCCCCGCACTACGGTCTGGGTCTGTCCTGCACTACATCATTAAGGCTGTCTCACGCCTGGGTCTGTCTTGTACTACTGCTCTGGGTTTGTCCCAGAGTGCGGCACTGGGTCTGCCCTGCAATACGGTCTGGGTCTGTCCTGCACTACATTACTAAGGCTGTCTCACACTATAGCCTGGGTCTGTCTCGTACTACTGCTCTGGGTTTGTCCCGCAGTACGGCACTGGGTCTGCCCCGCACTACGGTCTGGGTCTGTCCTGCACTACGGTCTGGGTCTGTCCTGCACTACATCATTAAGGCTGTCTCACGCCTGGGTCTGTCTTGTACTACTGCTGTGGATTTGTCCCACAGTACGGCACTGGGTCTGCCCCGCACTACGGTCTGGGTCTGTCCTGCACTACATCATTAAGGCTGTCTCACGCCTGGGTCTGTCTTGTACTACTGCTGTGGATTTGTCCCACAGTACGGCACTGGGTCTGCCCCGCACTACGGTCTGGGTCTGTCCTGCACTACATCATTAAGGCTGTCTCACGCCTGGGTCTGTCTTGTACTACTGCTGTGGATTTGTCCCGCAGTATGGCACTGGGTCTGCCCCGCACTACGGTCTGGGTCTGCCCCGCACTACGGTCTGGGTCTGTCCTGCACTACATCATTAAGGCTGTCTCACGCCTGGGTCTGTCTTGTACTACTGCTGTGGATTTGTCCCACAGTACGGCACTGGGTCTGCCCCGCACTACGGTCTGGGTCTGTCCTGCACTACATCATTAAGGCTGTCTCACGCCTGGGTCTATCTTGTACTACTGCTCTGGGTTTGTCCCAGAGTGCGGCACTGGGTCGGCCCTGCACTACGGTCTGGGTCTGTCCTGCACTACATCATTAAGGCTGTCTCACGCCTGGGTCTGTCTCGTACTACTGCTCTGGGTTTGTCCCGCAGTACGGCACTGGGTCTGCCCCGCACTACGGTCTGGGTCTGTCCTGCACTACATCATTAAGGCTGTCTCACGCCTGGGTCTGTCTCGTACTACTGCTCTGGGTTTGTCCCGCAGTACGGCACTGGGTCTGCCCCGCACTACGGTCTGGGTCTGTCCTGCACTACATTATTAAGGCTTTCTCACACTATAGCCTGGGTCTGTCTCGTATTACTGCTCTGGGTTTGTCCCGCAGTACGGCACTGGGTCTGCCCCGCACTACGGTCTGGGTCTGCCCCGCACTACGGTCTGGGTCTGTCCTGCACTACATCATTAATGCTGTCTCACGCCTGGGTCTGTCTTGTACTACTGCTCTGGGTTTGTCCCACAGTACGGCACTGGGTCTGCCCCGCACTACGGTCTGGGTCTGTCCTGCACTACATCATTAAGGCTGTCTCACGCCTGGGTCTGTCTTGTACTACTGCTCTGGGTTTGTCCCGCAGTACGGTACTGGGTCTGCCCCGCACTACGGTCTGGCCGAACTCCAAAGGAATGACCATCCATCCTAAAGGCTTTTGCAAACAACGTGTGCAGAAGTTCTGGCCAACATGTCTGTGTTGCCAGAGACACCACCATGTCGATACGTTATGCATGCTAATCTCGCCTAAACGCATAAGTTGAATGGGTTAGCTAACAAACAGTACCGAAGTTGAAGGTTAGTTTAGGGACGCGACGCTTCACACTCCAGCCATGATCCTTCTCAGATCTAATAACTCTAATCCCCTACTACGTCATTTAGGATCCAATTAGAAATGAACTATTCTCTGATAAATACATAATTATTCACTGGATACTTGGATATGTGAGGATAACAATTGTCATTCAACTTACACACGACACTGCGTTTTAACCCATCAAACAGTGTCATTCACAACCTTGTCCAGGAGAAAACAAAGGAATCTAGGTTCAGATTAGCCTTTCGCTTGGAAAAATACAATCTAATTAACTTAAACCCGGTTTATTGTCTTTATAAGCAAAAATGAAAAGTAACATTTGCTTGGTGGTAGATCGGGCGCCTGCAATGGATAATATTCGTAATTTGAATTTCCTAAAATCTAAAATCAATGATTCAGAAAAGCCACCCTTGGAAGGGTGATAGGTGTGAACTTAGGGTCAGTTTGAACAAAGCCCTAGTGGTCACTGAAGGCAAAGGGCAGATGTTGAGGGCTTTGTTTAGCTTGACTTTTTGGGTTAACGGTCAGATGCCCCCTTAACCTGCCAATAAAGTGCGATAAATCACGATGCCTGTGTTTTGTTACATTTATTTTATAGGTTATGTCCGGGTTGGGGGACGTGAGAATTTTCGTATGGAAAAGTTAACATGGACACTGAATTTATTCATCTCCTCTCCATACTTCCTCCCAACATGATCATGGAAGCTTTCGATTATATATATATTTCTTCTTCTTCTTTTTTTTTGTTTGATCTGAGCAGTGACAAATAGTATACAATTTATTTTTCCAAGTCTTTCCTTATTGTGGTCAAAAAAGAAATAATTTATTTTAGTTACTTTTTATTTTATAATCACAATTAATATAAATTAATATGTATATACATATGACGATCCCAATATTAATTGGGAAAATAGAAAGCGAATTTCTTCAGAATTTTCTATTTTCCTCTCTATCCCCTATATGGTATTTGACTATAATTTTTGTTTGTTGCTATTTATTTGCTTTTTTTCGTTTCCAATTTATGCAGCCGATGGTGGTCTATAATTTCTCATTCTATCCGTCTCTTGTAATGCTTCGTTAATGCAAGAAACCTTTCTCTTAAAATTTCATATCCATCTTTAAATAATAGATTCCTGGCTATGGGAAAGTTGACTCAATGCTAATGTACTGGATTTCAATGCTAATGTACTGGAATGTAGTCATTCAGTTCGAATCCTATCGGTAACATCATCTTTTTTTTAATTTAATTAATGAATAAATATTTGAAAACACTGTATTAACATCCATTGTCATCCACTACAGGAAAAAAATGTATTTGATCTTGATTGGATGAATAAAAACGTGTTTTATTAACTACTAAGACTTTATATACACATATATATATATATATATATATATATATATATATATATATATATATATATATAAGGAGAGTGTGAGCTAATAGTAGGAATTGAATAACTAAGAAAATCTCATTTTATTATAGACGTATTGAAACTGTCTACTATCTCAAATCGCATGCACGATTGAACAGCTCAAAGCCCGGCTAAAACCAGTTACAGCTCCAAACGAGAGCTAATATCCTGAAACAATTCCGCATCGAAGACATTTTGTCTAAGAAAGTTAATATCGCTCTCATCAAACTATTCCACAACACAACTGGTTGGGGGAGCATTGTCTCGCTGTACTTTGTTCCCATAATGCTAACCTAAATAAATCCTTTTCTTAAAATAAAGTATTTTCTAAGAAAAAGTAAAGTAAATAAATACAGATAACAAAACGAGAACATTTAAAATTAAAAAATGAATTGTCTTTGTTTTCTTAAATAATTATCAAACATCAAGAGAACTGTAAATATTTAAGTGTCGGCTAAGAAAGATTGTGTGGCAGCAGTAAAAGTTTGAAATGTAGGTTATTTGGTTGAAACAGATTTTGAAATATCTAAGGTCCTTCATTCGTATCATGAATATAAGTAAGAGTTATATTAATAAAATACGGTTGCTATGAGTCAATAAAATTTAATTTCAAAATAATGGCGACCGAAAATTTATGGTTACACTACACAAAGTATTATTGGGATGATGAAGATGGCAAACTAGCTGTCGAAATGTCATCGTTATTTTGTAAATTAATGTCATTGACTCATATATCAAAATATATCAAAATATTACTAACCATCTTTTATTAATATCAAGACGCGAATGTATATATGATGAAGATGGGAAACTGGCTGTCGAAACGTCGTCGTTATATTGTAAATAAATGTTATTGACTAATATATCAACATACATTAAAATATTACTAACCGTCTTTTATTAATATCAAGACTTGCGAGTGCATATATGATGAAGATGGCAAACTAGCTGTCGAAACGTCGCCGTTGTTTGTAAATTAATGTCATTGACTCATATATCAACATATATCAAAATATTACTAACCGTCTTTTATTAATATCAAGACTTGCGAGTACATATATGATGAAGATGGCAAACTAGCTGTCGAAACGTCGTCGTTGTTTGTAAATTAATGTCATTGACTCATATATCAACATATATCAAAATATTACTAACCGTCTTTTATTAATATCAAGACTTGCGAGTGCATATATGATGAAGATGGCAAACTAGCTGTCGAAACGTCGCCGTTGTTTGTAAATTAATGTCATTGACTCATATATCAACATATATCAAAATATTACTAACCGTCTTTTATTAATATCAAGACTTGCGAGTGCATATATGATGAAGATGGGAAACTAGCTGTCGAAACGTCGCCGTTGTTTGTAAATTAATGTCATTGACTCATATATCAACATATATCAAAATATTACTAACCGTCTTTTATTAATATCAAGACTTGCGAGTGCATATATGATGAAGATGGCAAACTAGCTGTCGAAACGTCGCCGTTGTTTGTAAATTAATGTCATTGACTCATATATCAACATATATCAAAATATTACTAACCGTCTTTTATTAATATCAAGACTTTTGAGTGCATATATGATGAAGATGGCAAACTAGCTGTCGAAACGTCGCCGTTGTTTGTAAATTAATGTCATTGACTCATATATCAACATATATCAAAATATTACTAACCGTCTTTTATTAATATCAAGACTTTTGAGTGCATATATGATGAAGATGGCAAACTAGCTGTCGAAACGTCGCCGTTGTTTGTAAATTAATGTCATTGACTCATATATCAACATATATCAAAATATTACTAACCGTCTTTTATTAATATCAAGACTTTTGAGTGCATATATGATGAAGATGGCAAACTAGCTGTCGAAACGTCGCCGTTGTTTGTAAATTAATGTCATTGACTCATATATCAACATATATCAAAATATTACTAACCGTCTTTTATTAATATCAAGACTTTTGAGTGCATATATGATGAAGATGGCAAACTAGCTGTCGAAACGTCACCGTTGTTTGTAAATTAATGTCATTGACTCATATATCAACATATATCAAAATATTACTAACCGTCTTTTATTAATATCAAGACTTTTGAGTGCATATATGATGAAGATGGCAAACTAGCTGTCGAAACGTCGCCGTTGTTTGTAAATTAATGTCATTGACTCATATATCAACATATATCAAAATATTACTAACCGTCTTTTATTAATATCAAGACTTTTGAGTGCATATATGATGAAGATGGCAAACTAGCTGTCGAAACGTCGCCGTTGTTTGTAAATTAATGTCATTGACTCATATATCAACATATATCAAAATATTACTAACCGTCTTTTATTAATATCAAGACTTGCGAGTGCATATATGATGAAGATGGCAAACTAGCTGTCGAAACGTCGCCGTTGTTTGTAAATTAATGTCATTGACTCATATATCAACATATATCAAAATATTACTAACCGTCTTTTATTAATATCAAGACTTTTGAGTGCATATATGATGAAGATGGCAAACTAGCTGTCGAAACGTCGCCGTTGTTTGTAAATTAATGTCATTGACTCATATATCAACATATATCAAAATATTACTAACCGTCTTTTATTAATATCAAGACTTTTGAGTGCATATATGATGAAGATGGCAAACTAGCTGTCGAAACGTCGCCGTTGTTTGTAAATTAATGTCATTGACTCATATATCAACATATATCAAAATATTACTAACCGTCTTTTATTAATATCAAGACTTTTGAGTGCATATATGATGAAGATGGCAAACTAGCTGTCGAAACGTCGCCGTTGTTTGTAAATTAATGTCATTGACTCATATATCAACATATATCAAAATATTACTAACCGTCTTTTATTAATATCAAGACTTGCGAGTGAATATATGAGGAAGATGGCAAACTAGCTGTCGAAACGTCGCCGATATTTTGTAAATAAATATTATTGCCTCATTTATCAACTGTTTATATATCAACATGCTCGTATATCAAAATATTATTAACCTTCTTTTATTAATATCAAGACTTTTGAGTGCATATATGATGAAGATGGCAAACTAGCTGTCGAAACGTCGCCGATATTTTGTAAATAAATATTATTGCCTCATATATCAACTGTTTATATATCAACATACATTAAAATATTAATAACTGTCTTTTATTAATATCGGGACTTTTGAGTGCATATATGATGAAGATGGCAAAAACTAGCTGTCGAAACGTCGCCGTTATTTTGTAAATAAATGTTATTGACTCATATATAAACCTTTTCTACATCAACATACATTAAAATATTATTAACCGTCTTTTATTAATATCAAGACTTGCGAGTGCATATATGATGAAGATGGCAAACTAGCTGTCGAAACGTCGCCGTTATTTTGTAAATAAATGTTATTGACTCATATATCAACTGTTTCTATATCAACATACATTAAAATATTATTAACCGTCTTTTATTAATATGAAGACCCGTGTAAGTGCATATATACAAATATAACTCGGAATTACCTTGTCATCATCTCGCTCAAGATGAGACCGGGTTATCGCCCTTCTATTGTTTACACATTTTTTATAATTATTTTTGATTCTCATTGCAATGTATGAGCTCGAGCTTGTAGATCTGCGCAAATGTTGCTACGCTCCAGGTGTGCGATTGTAATGGCTACGCAATTACCTTCAAAGATTTGTCTTTCAGAGCTCCTCCCCCCTCTCCACTATCAAAGTTTTCATTATATTTATAAAGTCGGTGCATGGGGCATAACCTTTGACATCTCTAAACTAATGGTCATCCAGGGGCTTGACCAGCTGCCCTTTATTCTACCCTTTGCCATGTGTTCCCACCATCTGCCCCGAAAAACAACAAACTCAAGTTTCAATTTTAAACAATTTCGTTTTTCTTTTAGCCTAATGCTTTTACAATTTTAAATAGATTGCTTCTTGAATGTAACTAAGAAATTATTAAGAGTGTATTATAAACCTATGTAAGGATGGTTTCGTTGTGTTTGGTTGTAGCGACCACACATTGTGACACAATGGATACTTTCTCCTAATTCAGCAAGAGTGAATAAGCTATCGATAACAACTCCCTGTTTGCATAAGTTTTATTTTAAGAGAAGCTGTAACATTTCTTTTACCTCTTACCTTTTCATCATACTGTATATGTTGGGGGGTGGGGGAGGCGGTATGCTCCAACGTGTCCCCAATAACATGCATAGATATACCTAAGTACCCTGTTCCCTTACACATGTTCCACGATTCGCCAAAGTCTTACAACAGCGCGGGAAGAGTCACGTCTCTCCTTCAACCATTCCTTTACCCTGTAAGCCCGGTCGAGGCCTTTGTTTTCTGCCTATTATCGAAACTATTTCGAAATGAGGCCTGAGTAACTGTAGCCTCTATCTAGATACCTGATAAGGAACTATTAACTTACTACTTCTTTACTAGCCAACGCCTACCCTTAGCAGTTGGGCCAGTAGAGATGGGCCTCCCTGAAGATTGGACTGTTGTAATCCTGGGCCCGGTCCAGGGCTCTGCAATCATTAAGGTGTTCGGCATTCATAAGTTCACCACCACACAGCAGACACTCTGGGATTGGTAGCACATGAATGCGGTGGATTTGCGCAGCAAGGTAATCATGACCGGTCTTCAATCTGAAAGCTGCAACGCTAACAGATCGGGGCAAGTTTTGGTCAATTGGTCTACCCGTCACAAGACTTTCCCACCGTTTTCCTGCAGCTCCCTCAATCGACCGTGATTCCATTTTTTGGTGGACGACTTTACTAGGGACCTGGAGGAATGTAGTGAACTCAGATGCTCGGGCTGAGGGAGGCTTGTTCCCTGCTTGGCTAGTTGATCAGCCTTTTCATTGCCAGTGATGTTTACATGGCTCGGGATCCACTGGAAATTAAGTACCCACCCGGCATTTATGAGAGCATTTAGTTTTCTTCTACATTCTATGGTTCTACTACAGTCAATTCGTGAGTTCCCAGAGAGGTTCAAAATGGCGGTCTTGGACTCAACAATGAAAACGACCTTACCCGGAGCAGTCAGGTTCTCAAGTTCAATTGCTGCACCATATATTGCTCACCGTCATAGTTGCTAAGGTGGGCCCCGACAGCAGAAAATCTCTCAAAATATATGCAGTACAGTAGTATGCAGCACCTGTTTCGCCTGATCCAGGTATGGATGATCCATCTGTGTAGATTTGGAGCCATTCTGGTTCAAGGTATTTTTCATTGATAGTTCGGAGGGCTGCACTTCTAAGCTCCTGATCCGAAGATGCATGCTTCGGCAAGTGGAGATCTGTCAGGAGGAGCTCTGCCTCAGGGAGCTCCTGGAAGCAGTCCTGAAAAGCAGTAAGTGGAGCTGGTTCTCCGGGAGTGACTCCATACTATTTATAAAGATCCTGGTAACAAACAAGGAGTGTTCGCTGGGTTTTTAGTCTATTTGTGGGTTTACAGTACACGTCCCAAGATTTGTTTGTTTGTTTAAACCGTTCCCAAAAACATAGGGTCAACATCTCCCTACGTATTTGTAGTGGTTCAATCTCAGTTTGAGCCTCCATTGAAGGCAGTTTCAGCACCAGTTATCACTCTTAAGGCATTGTTTTAAGAAAAATCAGTAAATTTGTGCTGCATTTACTGGCCGTGACTGTCACCTCGGTACCATATTCTAAAGCAGTTTTTAGAACATCTTGGTTAGCTCCCCAAGTAGTAGATGTTAGTCTCTTGAGTAATCTTGTTCTTTTTATAGCCTTTTCAGCACACTGGGCAATGTGTGGTTTTCATGACATACGTCGATCCAGTGCAACTCCCAAGTATCTTGAAATATCGCTGCTAGACAACATTTGAGTTCTTATATGTTAAGCTCACATTTGGAATTTTGGTGGAGAGTGAGAAAAGTTGGAAAAGTCGAGGTGTTTACGGTCATGGCATTGTGCTCTGCCCATTTTCCAAATCTCAACAAAGCATCGTTCATACACTTCTGCAGAGCAGTGATGTTACTGCTGCTGGCCCACAAGAGAAGATCGTCAGCATACAACAGGGCCTGGATACCAGGTATGACATGCATGGAGTCTATGACGTCATTTATCATAAGGTTGAACAATGTACATGAAATTACTGCCAGTTGGGGTATTCCTTGCCTCTGGATACGAAATTTTGATGGACTGTTAGAAAACTTGACTCGGATTTCTCTGTGGGACAGAAAGGACTTAATCCAGTTCAATAGGTTGCCAGATATCCCATATTCTATCAGTTTGTGGATGAGCATTGTTCGCCAAACTGTATCTATCATAGTGCCTCTATACTTTCTAAAGCCCGCTTGGGAATCATCAATTATTTTATTATTATGACTCTAAATACTGTGTAAGTCGGTTATTTATCATTCCCTCAGACCCTTTGCTGCAAGCACTGGTGAGAGATACTGGTCTGTAGCTCTCAGCTACACTTGATTGTTTTCCAGCTTTAAGGATAGGAATTATTTCAGCATTTCTCCATTGTTGTGGGACATGCATCCTCCAGGTGAGATTGATGACAGCAAGCAAGACAAGTTTTTCATTGTGTCCAAGGATTTTAGGAATTCTGGGAGAATTCCATCCATTCCTGCTGCTTTCCCAGTTTTTGTCTGTAAAAGGGCCAAGTTCAGTTCAGAAATTTCGAAGTGGAGTACAAAGAGCCTGTGGCACTCTTCATCAAGACATAGGTTTTTTGGATGTTTTTTAAGGATTTTTGCAATTCTTTTATTGCAGACTGATATTGGCGAAATGTTTACAAAGTGCATTTGCAATGTTTCTCGCATCACTGAGAGTTTTATTACCACAGATGAGGGGCTGGAGTTGGTTTTGGACACAATCATTATTAAGGCGGGAGATATACCTGTGGGCCTTAGCACCATCTTGCCTAAAGTCCAGCTTGCTAATAAAGTTTCTAAATTCAGTTCGCTTCGAGCTTTTTATTTCTTGGTTTAGTTTTTCTTGGCTCTTTTTTAGTAAGATAAGATCCTTCTTTGAATTTGACTTTTCTGCTTTGTTCCTAGCTTATCATGTTTTTTTAAAGTATGTCAGAGTCGCATTCCAAAATGGTTTATATTGCCTGACTTGACCACAAAGTATTGATTTTTTAGCGCATTCCAGGAGAGCAGAGTTGAAGTTGCTAAGGGTTGACTCTGGCGATTTAGTAATTAGACCTAGGTTCAACAATTTGTTTGCAAGTTCCTTGAACCTGATCCAATTTGCCTTTTTGATGTTCCATCTCGGAGCCCATGTATTTCTATATGCTGGTTTGAAGGCGGTTGTCTTAATTAATAGTGATCTGTGGTCACAGCCTCCAGAGTCTTCCAGCAAATTTACTTTTGTCTTGTTTGAGATATTTGGATGCACCAGCACAAGGTCGGGTCTAGATAATTGACCGGCGAAAGATAAAAAGGTAGGAGGTGTTCTTATAACTTCCAGGAGGTTATTGTCAATTTTTTCTTCGAGGCACCTTCCCACTGCTGTTAGTATTTGGGTAACCCCATCGTGCAGATGGACCATTAAAGTCTCCCACAAGGATCGTGTTTGGTTGTATGACTCCTTCAGTGGTTTCATAAGCAGGCAAATTTCCTGGTGGGTTATACAAACCAATTATACTGAAATGTTGCCGGTTCTTCCTAATGTCAACTGCGACCGCTTTCAGCTTATCACCCATTTCCATTCCATGCAAGATCCGAGGTTTTGCAGCGAACGAGTTTTTACAGCCAATGAGGATCCCAGGGGCCACTTGTCTTAAACGTTTCAGTACAGTGGTACTGCAGCCGTCAATATGGTAAATA
Source organism: Prosapia bicincta (assembly GCA_036971475.1). Taxonomy (NCBI): domain Eukaryota; kingdom Metazoa; phylum Arthropoda; class Insecta; order Hemiptera; family Cercopidae; genus Prosapia; species Prosapia bicincta. The sequence continues at coordinate 218,858,430 of JBAIZL010000001.1, read as the reverse complement.
TCTGTGGTCTCAGTTGCAGCCCCTGTTTCAGTTACGAGATATAAATCCACGTTGAAATGTACAACCCCTTGTTTAAATTGTAGGAATTTTACATCATTAAGGTTTCCAGCATTCCAAAAAATAATACGGAGGTATATGTCGAAGCCCTGAGAAGACCTGTTTTGTGTAAGGTTGTTCACCATCTTGAAGTCAGCGCGTTCACAGACGATACCGTGTACAGATCGTTTTGATTACACAGGGGGCATCGCAAGCAGGCGATCTGAATCACCCCCCCCCCCCTTGATAAGGAAAAGTCACCACATTCTTCTAAAGTAGCTAGTCATTTTTGCCAAGGGCTCTACACAGACGTGATAAGGAAAGGCCACAACATTCTTCTAAAACAGCTAGTCATCGTTGCAAAGGGCTCTACACAGTCGTGATAAGGAAAGGTCACCACATTCTTCTAAAGCAGCTAATCATCGTTGCAAAGGGCTCTACACAGACGTGATAAGGAAAGGCCACAACATTCTTCTAAAACAGTTAGTCATTGTTGCGAAGAGCTCTACACAGACGTGATAAGGAAAGGTCACCACATTCTTCTAAAGCAGCTAGTCATCGTTGCAATGGGATCTACACAGACGTGATAAGGAAAGGTCACCACATTCTTCTAAAGCAGCTATTCATCGTTGCAAAGGGCTCTACACAGATGTTATAAGGAAAGGTCACCACATTCTTCTAAATCAGCTAGTCATCGTTGCAAAAGGCTCTACACAGACGTGATAAGGAAAGGTCACAACATTCTTCTAAAGCAGCTAGTCATCGTTGCAATGGGATCTACACAGACGTGATAAGGAAAGGTCACCATATTCTTCTAAAGCAGCTAGTCATTGTTGCCAACGTCTCTACACAGATGTGATAAGGAAAGGTCACCACATTCTTCTAAAGCAGCTATTCATCGTTGCAAAGGGCTCTACACAGATGTGATAAGGAAAGGTCACCATATTCTTCTAAATCAGCTAGTCATCGTTGCAAAAGGCTCTACACAGACGTGATAAGGAAAGGTCACCACATTCTTCTAAAGCAGCTATTCATCGTTGCAAAGGGCTCTACACAGACGTGATAAGGAAAGGTCACCACATTCTTCTAAAGCAGCTATTCATCGTTGCAAAGGGCTCTACACAGATGTGATAAGGAAAGGTCACCATATTCTTCTAAATCAGCTAGTCATCGTTGCAAAATGCTCTACACAGAGGTGATAAGGAAAGGTCACCACATTCTTCTAAAGCAGCTATTCATCGTTGCAAAGGGCTCTACACAGATGTGATAAGGAAAGGTCACCATATTCTTCTAAATCAGATAGTCATCGTTGCAAAAGGCTCTACACAGACGTGATAAGGAAAGGTCACCACATTCTTCTAAAGCAGCTAGTCATCGTTGCAAAAGGCTCTACACAGACGTGATAAGGAAAGGTCACAACATTCTTCTAAAGCAGCTATTCATCGTTGCAAAGGGCTCTACACAGATGTGATAAGGAAAGGTCACCACATTCTTCTAAATCAGCTAGTCATCGTTGCAAAAGGCTCTACACAGACGTGATAAGGAAAGGTCACAACATTCTTCTAAAGCAGCTAGTCATCGTTGCAATGGGATCTACACAGACGTGATAAGGAAAGGTCACCACATTCTTCTAAAGCAGCTAGTCATCGTTGCAATGGGATCTACACAGATGTGATAAGGAAAGGTCACCACATTCTTCTAAAGCAGCTATTCATCGTTGCAAAGGGCTCTACACACATGTGATAAGGAAAGGTCACCACATTCTTCTAAATCAGCTAGTCATCGTTGCAAAGGGCTCTACACAGATGTGATAAGGAAAGGTCACCACATTCTTCTAAAGCAGCTATTCATCGTTGCAAAGGGCTCTACACAGATGTGATAAGGAAAGGTCACCACATTCTTCTAAATCAGCTAGTCATCGTTGCAAAGGGCTCTACACAGATGTGATAAGGAAAGGTCACCACATTCTTCTAAAGCAGCTAGTCATCGTTGCAAAGGGCTCTACACAGATGTGATAAGGAAAGGTCACCACATTCTTCTAAAGCAGCTAGTCATCGTTGCAAAGGGCTCTACACAGATGTGATAAGGAAAGGTCACCACATTCTTCTAAAGCAGCTATTCATCGTTGCAAAGGGCTCTACACAGATGTGATAAGGAAAGGTCACCACATTCTTCTAAATCAGCTAGTCATCGTTGCAAAGGGCTCTACACAGATGTGATAAGGAAAGGTCACCACATTCTTCTAAATCAGCTAGTCATCGTTGCAAAGGGCTCTACACAGATGTGATAAGGAAAGGTCACCACATTCTTCTAAAGCAGCTAGTCATCGTTGCAAAGGGCTCTACACAGATGTGATAAGGAAAGGTCACCACATTCTTCTAAAGCAGCTATTCATCGTTGCAAAGGGCACTACACAGATGTGATAAGGAAAGGTCACCACATTCTTCTAAATCAGCTAGTCATCGTTGCAAAAGGCTCTACACAGACGTGATAAGGAAAGGTCACAACATTCTTCTAAAGCAGCTATTCATCGTTGCAAAGGGCTCTACACAGATGTAATAAGGAAAGGTCACCACATTCTTCTAAATCAGCTAGTCATCGTTGCAAAAGGCTCTACACAGACGTGATAAGGAAAGGTCACAACATTCTTCTAAAGCAGCTAGTCATCGTTGCAATGGGATCTACACAGACGTGATAAGGAAAGGTCACCACATTCTTCTAAAGCAGCTATTCATCGTTGCAAAGGGCTCTACACAGATGTGATAAGGAAAGGTCACCACATTCTTCTAAATCAGCTAGTCATCGTTGCAAAAGGCTCTACACAGACGTGATAAGGAAAGGCCACAACATTCTTCTAAAACAGCTAGTCATCGTTGCAAAAGGCTCTACACAGACGTGATAAGGAAAGGTCACAACATTCTTCTAAAGCAGCTAGTCATCGTTGCAATGGGATCTACACAGACGTGATAAGGAAAGGTCACCACATTCTTCTAAAGCAGCTATTCATCGTTGCAAAGGGCTCTACACAGATGTGATAAGGAAAGTCACCACATTCTTCTAAATCAGCTAGTCATCGTTGCAAAAGGCTCTACACAGACGTGATAAGGAAAGGTCACAACATTCTTCTAAAGCAGCTAGTCATCGTTGCAAAGGGCTCTACACAGATGTTATAAGGAAAGGTCACCACATTCTTCTAAAGCAGCTAGTCATCGTTGCAATGGGATCTACACAGATGTGATAAGGAAAGGTCACCACATTCTTCTAAAGCAGCTAGTCATCGTTGCAAAGGGCTCTACACAGATGTGATAAGGAAAGGTCACCACATTCTTCTAAAGCAGCTAGTCATCGTTGCAATGGGATCTACACAGATGTGATAAGGAAAGGTCACCACATTCTTCTAAAGCAGCTAGTCATCGTTGCAAAGGGCTCTACACAGATGTGATAAGGAAAGGTCACCACATTCTTCTAAAGCAGCTAGTCATCGTTGCAAAGGGCTCTACACAGATGTGATAAGGAAAGGTCACCACATTCTTCTAAAGCAGCTAGTCATCGTTGCAAAGGGCTCTACACAGATGTTATAAGGAAAGGTCACCACATTCTTCTAAAGCAGCTAGTCATCGTTGCAATGGGATCTACACAGACGTGATAAGGAAAGGTCACCACATTCTTCTAAAGCAGCTAGTCATCGTTGCAAAGGGCTCTACACAGATGTTATAAGGAAAGGTCACCACATTCTTCTAAATCAGCTAGTCATCGTTGCAAAAGGCTCTACACAGACGTGATAAGGAAAGGTCACAACATTCTTCTAAAGCAGCTAGTCATCGTTGCAATGGGATCTACACAGACGTGATAAGGAAAGGTCACCATATTCTTCTAAAGCAGCTAGTCATTGTTGCCAACGTCTCTACCCAGACGTGATAAGGAAAGGTCACCACATTCTTCTAAAGCAGCTAGTCATGGTTGCAAAAGGCTCTACACAGACGTGATAAGGAAAGGTCACCACATTCTTCTAAAGCAGCTAGTCATCGTTGCAAAAGGCTCTACACAGACGTGATAAGGAAAGGTCACAACATTCTTCTAAAGCAGCTAGTCATCGTTGCAAAAGGCTCTACACAGACGTGATAAGGAAAGGTCACCACATTCTTCTAAAGCAGCTAGTCATCGTTGCAAAAGGCTCTACACAGACGTGATGAGGAAAGGTCACCACATTCTTCTAAAGCAGCTAGTCATCGTTGCAATGGGATCTACACAGACGTGATAAGGAAAGGTCACCACATTCTTCTAAATCAGCTAGTCATCGTTGCAAAGTGCTCTACACAGACGTGATAAGAAAAGGTCACCACATTCTTCTAAATCAGCTAGTCATCGTTGCAATGGGATCTACACAGACGTGATAAGGAAAGGTCACCATATTCTTCTAAAGCAGCTAGTCATTGTTGCAAAGGGCTCTCCATAGACGTGATAAGGAAAGATCACCACATTCTTCTAAAGCAGCTAGTCATCGTTGCAAAGGGCTTACCACAGACGTGATAAGGAAAGGTCACCACATTCTTCTAAAGCAGCTAGTCATCGTTGCAATGGGATCTACACAGACGTGATAAGGAAAGGTCACCACATTCTTCTAAAGCAGCTATTCATCGTTGCAAAGGGCTCTACACAGATGTTATAAGGAAAGGTCACCACATTCTTCTAAATCAGCTAGTCATCGTTGCAAAAGGCTCTACACAGACGTGATAAGGAAAGGTCACCACATTCTTCTAAAGCAGCTAGTCATCGTTGCAATGGGATCTACACAGACGTGATAAGGAAAGTTCACCACATTCTTCTAAATCAGCTAGTCATCGTTGCAAAAGGCTCTACACAGACGTGATAAGGAAAGGCCACAACATTCTTCTAAAACAGCTAATCATCGTTGCAAAAGGCTCTACACAGACGTGATAAGGAAAGGTCACAACATTCTTCTAAATCAGCTAATCATCGTTGCAAAAGGCTCTACACAGACGTGATAAGGAAAGGTCACAACATTCTTCTAAATCAGCTAATCATCGTTGCAAAAGGCTCTACACAGACGTGATAAGGAAAGGTCACCACATTCTTCTAAATCAGCTAGTCATCGTTGCAAAGTGCTCTACACAGACGTGATAAGAAAAGGTCACCACATTCTTCTAAATCAGCTAGTCATCGTTGCAAAGTGCTCTACACAGACGTGATAAGAAAAGGTCACCACATTCTTCTAAATCAGCTAGTCATCGTTGCAAAAGGCTCTACACAGACGTGATAAGGAAAGGCCACAACATTCTTCTAAAACAGCTAATCATCGTTGCAAAAGGCTCTACACAGACGTGATAAGGAAAGGTCACAACATTCTTCTAAATCAGCTAATCATCGTTGCAAAAGGCTCTACACAGACGTGATAAGGAAAGGTCACAACATTCTTCTAAATCAGCTAATCATCGTTGCAAAAGGCTCTACACAGACGTGATAAGGAAAGGTCACAACATTCTTCTAAATCAGCTAGTCATCGTTGCAATGGGATCTACACAGACGTGATAAGGAAAGGTCACAACATTCTTCTAAATCAGCTAATCATCGTTGCAAAAGGCTCTACACAGACGTGATAAGGAAAGGTCACAACATTCTTCTAAATCAGCTAGTCATCGTTGCAAAGTGCTCTACACAGACGTGATAAGAAAAGGTCACCACATTCTTCTAAATCAGCTAGTCATCGTTGCAATGGGATCTACACAGACGTGATAAGGAAAGGTCACCATATTCTTCTAAAGCAGCTAGTCATTGTTGCAAAGGGCTCTACACAGACGTGATAAGGAAAGGTCACCACATTCTTCTAAAGCAGCTAGTCATCGTTGCAAAGGGCTTACCACAGACGTGATAAGGAAAGGTCACCACATTCTTCTAAAGCAGCTAGTCATCGTTGCAAAGGGCTCTACACAGACGTGATAAGGAAAGGTCACCACATTCTTCTAAAGCAGCTAGTCATTGTTGCAAAGGGCTCTCCATAGACGTGATAAGGAAAGGTCACCACATTCTTCTAAAGCAGCTAGTCATCGTTGCAAAGGGCTTACCACAGACGTGATAAGGAAAGGTCACCACATTCTTCTAAAGCAGCTAGTCATCGTTGCAAAGGGCTCTACACAGACGTGATAAGGAAAGGTCACCACATTCTTCTAAAGCAGCTAGTCATTGTTGCAAAGGGCTCTCCATAGACGTGATAAGGAAAGATCACCACATTCTTCTAAAGCAGCTAGTCATCGTTGCAAAGGGCTTACCACAGACGTGATAAGGAAAGGTCACCGCATTCTTCTAAAACAGCTAGTCATCGTTGCAATGGCATCTACACAGACGTGATAAGGAAAGGTCACCATATTCTTCTAAAGCAGCTATTCATCGTTGCAAAGGGCTCTCCATAGACGTGATAAGGAAAGATCACCACATTCTTCTAAAGCAGCTAGTCATCGTTGCAAAGGGCTTACCACAGACGTGATAAGGAAAGGTCACCACATTCTTCTAAAGCAGCTAGTCATCGTTGCAATGGGATCTACACAGACGTGATAAGGAAAGGTCACCGCATTCTTCTAAAACAGCTAGTCATCGTTGCAATGGGATCTACACAGACGTGATAAGGAAAGGTCACCATATTCTTCTAAAGCAGCTAGTCATCGTTGCAAAGGGCTTACCACAGACGTGATAAGGAAAGGTCACCACATTCTTCTAAAGCAGCTAGTCATCGTTGCAAAGGGCTTACCACAGACGTGATAAGGAAAGGTCACCGCATTCTTCTAAAACAGCTAGTCATCGTTGCAATGGGATCTACACAGACGTGATAAGGAAAGGTCACCATATTCTTCTAAAGCAGCTAGTCATTGTTGCAAAGGGCTCTACACAGACGTGATAAGGAAAGGTCACCACATTCTTCTAAAGCAGCTAGTCATCGTTGCAAAGGGCTTACCACAGACGTGATAAGGAAAGGTCACCACATTCTTCTAAAGCAGCTAGTCATCGTTGCAAAGGGCTCTCCATAGACGTGATAAGGAAAGATCACCACATTCTTCTAAAGCAGCTAGTCATCGTTGCAAAGGGCTTACCACAGACGTGATAAGGAAAGGTCACCACATTCTTCTAAAGCAGCTAGTCATTGTTGCAAAGGGCTCTCCATAGACGTGATAAGGAAAGATCACCACATTCTTCTAAAGCAGCTAGTGATCGTTGCAAAGGGCTTACCACAGACGTGATAAGGAAAGGTCACCACATTCTTCTAAAGAAGCTAGTCATCGTTGCAAAGGGCTTACCACAGACGTGATAAGGAAAGGTCACCGCATTCTTCTAAAACAGCTAGTCATCGTTGCAATGGGATCTACACAGACGTGATAAGGAAAGGTCACCATATTCTTCTAAAGCAGCTAGTCATTGTTGCAAAGGGCTCTCCATAGACGTGATAAGGAAAGATCACCACATTCTTCTAAAGCAGCTAGTCATCGTTGCAAAGGGCTTACCACAGACGTGATAAGGAAAGGTCACCACATTCTTCTAAAGCAGCTAGTCATCGTTGCAATGGGATCTACACAGACGTGATAAGGAAAGGTCACCACATTCTTCTAAAGCAGCTATTCATCGTTGCAAAGGGCTCTACACAGATGTTATAAGGAAAGGTCACCACATTCTTCTAAATCAGCTAGTCATCGTTGCAAAAGGCTCTACACAGACGTGATAAGGAAAGGTCACCACATTCTTCTAAAGCAGCTAGTCATCGTTGCAAAGGGCTTACCACAGACGTGATAAGGAAAGGTCACCACATTCTTCTAAATCAGCTAGTCATCGTTGCAAAGTGCTCTACACAGACGTGATAAGAAAAGGTCACCACATTCTTCTAAATCAGCTAGTCATCGTTGCAATGGGATCTACACAGACGTGATAAGGAAAGGTCACCATATTCTTCTAAAGCAGCTAGTCATTGTTGCAAAGGGCTCTACACAGACGTGATAAGGAAAGGTCACCACATTCTTCTAAAGCAGCTAGTCATCGTTGCAAAGGGCTTACCACAGACGTGATAAGGAAAGGTCACCACATTCTTCTAAAGCAGCTAGTCATCGTTGCAAAGGGCTCTACACAGACGTGATAAGGAAAGGTCACCACATTCTTCTAAAGCAGCTAGTCATTGTTGCAAAGGGCTCTCCATAGACGTGATAAGGAAAGGTCACCACATTCTTCTAAAGCAGCTAGTCATCGTTGCAAAGGGCTTACCACAGACGTGATAAGGAAAGGTCACCACATTCTTCTAAAGCAGCTAGTCATCGTTGCAAAGGGCTCTACACAGACGTGATAAGGAAAGGTCACCACATTCTTCTAAAGCAGCTAGTCATTGTTGCAAAGGGCTCTCCATAGACGTGATAAGGAAAGATCACCACATTCTTCTAAAGCAGCTAGTCATCGTTGCAATGGGATCTACACAGACGTGATAAGGAAAGGTCACCATATTCTTCTAAAGCAGCTAGTCATCGTTGCAAAAGGCTCTACACAGACGTGATAAGGAAAGGTCACAACATTCTTCTAAAGCAGCTAGTCATCGTTGCAATGGGATCTACACAGACGTGATAAGGAAAATTCACCATATTCTTCTAAAGCAGCTAGTCATTGTTGCCAACGTCTCTACACAGACGTGATAAGGAAAGGTCACCACATTCTTCTAAAGCAGCTAGTCATCGTTGCAATGGGATCTACACAGACGTAATAAGGAAAGGTCACCATATTCTTCTAAAGCAGCTAGTCATTTTTGCCAACGTCTCTACACAGACGTGATAAGGAAAGGTCACCACATTCTTCTAAAGCAGCTAGTCATTGTTGCCAACGTCTCTACACAGACGTGATAAGGAAAGGTCACCACATTCTTCTAAAGCAGCTAGTCATTGTTGCCAACGTCTCTACACAGACGTGATAAGGAAAGGTCACCACATTCTTCTAAAGCAGCTAGTCATTGTTGCCAACGTCTCTACACAGACGTGATAAGGAAAGGTCACCACATTCTTCTAAAGCAGCTAGTCATTGTTGCCAACGTCTCTACACAGACGTGATAAGGAAAGGTCACCACATTCTTCTAAAGCAGCTAGTCATTGTTGCCAACGTCTCTACACAGACGTGATAAGGAAAGGTCACCACATTCTTCTAAAGCAGCTAGTCATCGTTGCAATGGGATCTACACAGACGTGATAAGGAAAGGTCACCATATTCTTCTAAAGCAGCTAGTCATCGTTGCAAAAGGCGCTACACAGACGTGATAAGGAAAGGTCACAACATTCTTCTAAAGCAGCTAGTCATCGTTGCAATGGGATCTACACAGACGTGATAAGGAAAGGTCACCACATTCTTCTAAAGCAGCTATTCATCGTTGCAAAGGGCTCTACACAGATGTGATAAGGAAAGGTCACCACATTCTTCTAAAGCAGCTATTCATCGTTGCAAAGGGCTCTAAACAGATGTGATAAGGAAAGGTCACCACATTCTTCTAAATCAGCTAGTCATCGTTGCAAAAGGCTCTACACAGACGTGATAAGGAAAGGTCACAACATTCTTCTAAAGCAGCTAGTCATCGTTGCAATGGGATCTACACAGACGTGATAAGGAAAGGTCACCATATTCTTCTAAAGCAGCTAGTCATTGTTGCCAACGTCTCTACACAGACGTGATAAGGAAAGGTCACCACATTCTTCTAAAGCAGCTAGTCATCGTTGCAATGGGATCTACACAGACGTAATAAGGAAAGGTCACCACATTCTTCTAAATCAGCTAGTCATCGTTGCAAAGTGCTCTACACAGACGTGATAAGAAAAGGTCACCACATTCTTCTAAATCAGCTAGTCATCGTTGCAATGAGATCTACACAGACGTGATAAGGCAAGGTCACCATATTCTTCTAAAGCAGCTAGTCATCGTTGCAAAGGGTTTACCACAGACGTGATAAGGAAAGGTCACCACATTCTTCTAAAGCAGCTAGTCATTGTTGCAAAGGGCTCTCCATAGACGTGATAAGGAAAGGTCACCATATTCTTCTAAAGCAGCTAGTCATCGTTGCAATGGGATCTACACAGACGTGATAAGGAAAGGTCACCACATTCTTCTAAAGCAGCTAGTCATTGTTGCGAAGGGCTTTCCACAGACGTGATAAGGAAATTTCACCACATTCTTCTAAATCAGCTAGTCATGGTTTCGAAGGGCTTTACACAGAAGTGATAAGGGAGGGTCACCACATTTTTCTAAATCAGCTAGTCATCGTTGCGAAGGGCTCTCCATAGATGTGATAAGAAGACATCACTACATCCTTCTAAAGCAGCTAATCATCGTTGCGAAGGGCTCTACACAGACGTGATAAATAAAGGTCACCACATTCTTCTAAAGCAGCTAGTCATTGTTGCGAAGGGCTTTCCACAGACGTGATAAGGAAAGGTCACCACATTCTTCTAAAGCAGCTAATCATTGCTGCGAGCATTCTCCAATATCCTCATAACGACCCACTCGAGCAGCGAATAATTGTTGCGAAGGGCTCTGGCCACACGTGATAACGAGAGGTCACCACATTCTTCTGCAGCAACTAATTATTGTTACGAAGGTCTCTCCACACACGTGATAAGGAGAGGTCTCTACATTTTTAAAGTAACAAATCATTGTTGCGATGAACTCTCCACACACCTGATATAGAGAGGTCACCACACTCTTCTACAGCAGCTAATTATTGCTGCGAGGATTGTCCAGTATTCTGATAACGACCCACTTGAGGAGCGAATAATTGTTGCGACCGGCACTGCCCACACGTGATAAGGAGAGATCACCCCATTCTTCTAAAGCAATAAATTATTGTTACAAAGGGCTCTCTACACACGTGATAAGGAGAGATCACCACCTTCTTCTACAGCAACTAATTATTGCTGCGAGGATTCTCCACTATCCTGATAACGACCCACTCGAGCATCTAATCATTGTTGAGAAGGGCTCTGCCCACACGTGATACAGAGAGGTCACTACATTCTTAAAGTAAGAAATCATTGTTTCGATGAACTCTCCACATACCTGATAAGGAGAGGTCACCACATTCTTCTAAATCAGCTTATTATTGTTGCGGTGGACTTTTCACACACCTGATAATGAGAGGCCACCATATTCCACTCGAGTAGCTATTCATTGTTGCGACGAACTCTCCACACACCCTTAACGAGAGGTCACCACATTCTACTCGAGCAGCTAATCACTGTTACGACGAACTCACCACACGCCTGATAACGAGAGGTCACCAGATTTTACTCGAGCAGCTAATCATTGTTGTGACGAACTCACCACACACCTTATAACGAGAGGTCGCCACATTCTACTCGAGCATCTAATCATTGTTGTGACGAACTCTCCACACACTTGATAACGAGAGGTCGCCATATTCTACTCGAGCAGCTAATCATTGTTGTGACGAACTCACCACACACCTTATAACGAGAGGTCGTCACATTCTACTCGAGCAGCTAATCATTGTTGTGACGAACTCACCACACGCCTGATAACGAGAGGTTACCATATTCTACTCGAGCAGCTAATCATTGTTGTGACGAACTCACCACACACCTTATAATAAGAGGTCTCCACATTTTACTCGAGGAGGTGATCAGCACACGTCAGACCTGGCAAGGATATTACAACCGCATTATTCTTGTGCAGCTGGTCAAAGTTTCGACATACACCCAAACCCACTGATGCTGAGTTGATGTAGATCTGAACGTTGCAGAAAGCTTTGTTGCTGCTGTCCCGACTTGACGTTTTTAAATTACATTTACTTATACCGGGATGTAAATTTTTACTTGTTTTTGTTGACCGGATTGGAGCATAGCGTCATTAATCTGTGTTATTTGTGTTTTAAGCTGCTTTCTCCGCTTGTTATTTACAATCTTTGGTGACAGCAGCCTCTCGTTTTTCTCATCGCCTAATGGCAATCACATAATGTTCGATTTTATTCAAGGAACACTTAACTATAAATATTCGTATTTAAATCATCTTCAAGCACTCGGGTCCTTCATGATTAACCCCATTCCCAAAGTAAGACCGAGATAAGTTAGTCGTTACAGAACATATTATTATTATACACTGCGCACTTATAGGAATATTATTTACGTGTCTTGATTCAGGAATGTCTATATCTACGGGCTTTGGATTTTATTTTACTATGTCCGTAATATTAATATGGTTCTCGTTATTTTACAGCGTAGTATTGTATAGGCTATAGATAATTGACAATATTTTATTGAATCACATATTATTACGATGGTTCTCGTTATTTTACAGCGTAGTATTGTATAGCGATAATTGACAATATTTTATCGCGTCATGTAATATTACGATGGATATCGTTATTTTACAGCGTAGCATTGTATAGAGATATTTGACAATATTTTATTGTGTCGCATTTTATTACGATGGTTATCGTTATTTTACAGCGTAGTATTGTATAGCGATAATTGACAATATTTAATCGCGTCATGTATTATTACGATGGTTATCTTTATTTTACAGCGTAGTATTGTTTAGAGATAGTTGACAATATTTTATTGAATCACATATTAATACGATGGTTATCGTTATTTTACAGCGTAGTATTGTATAGCGATAATTGACAATATTTAATCGCGTCATGTATTATTACGATGGTTATCTTTATTTTACAGCGTAGTATTGTATAGAGATATTTGACAATATTTTATTGCGTCGAATGCTATTACGATGGTTATCGTTATTTTACAGCGTAGTATTGTATAGCGATATCGCGTCATGTATTATTACGATGGTTCTCGTTATTTTACAGCGTAGTATTGTATAGAGATAATTGACAATATTTTATTGAATCACATATTATTACGATGGTTAGGCCTATCGTTATTTTACAAAGTAGTATTGTGTAGAGATAGTTTACAATATATTATTGAATCACATATTATTACGATGGTTATCGTTATTTTACAGAGTAGTATTGTATAGAGATGTTTGACAATATTTAATTGGGTCATGTATTATTACGATGGTTATCGTTATTTTACAACGTAGCATTGTATAGAGATATTTGACAATATTTTATTGCATCGCATGTTATTACGATGGTTATCGTTATTTTACAGCGTAGTATTGTATAGCGATAATTGACAATATTTTATCGCGTCATGTAATATTACGATGGTTATCGTTATTTTATAGCGTAGCGTTGTATAGAGATATTTGACAATATTTTATTGAATCACATATTATTACGATGGTTATCGTTATTTTACAGAGTAGTATTGTTTAGAGATAGTTGACAATATTGTATTGAATCACATATTATTAATATGGTTCTCGTTATTTTACAGCGTAGTATTGTATAGCGATAATTGACAATATTTAATCGCGTCATGTATTATTACGTTGGTTATCGTTATTTTACAGCGTAGCATTGTATAGATATATTTGACAATATTGTATTGCGTCGCATGCTATTACGATGGTTCTCGTTATTTTATAGCGTAGTATTGTATAGAGATAATTGACAATATTTCCACTAATATTTTCAATATTATTATTTCCAATAATTCCACCAGTAGCGGATCCAGTGGGTATAAAAGAAACCTTTTATATTTATTTAATAACATTAATCTTATTCCTCAATACTTTAAAAAGATAAATGTTATATATCTAGGATCAAAAGAAATGCTCACAATATTATAGCAAAATAAAGAATGCAACAAGCGACAATAAAATAGCAAATAAACGCTCTTTTGTTTTATTACATCTATTTACCCTGAGAGTGAAATTGCCCTCAAACACACCATTTAAAACAGTTTCTGTGTTGTATATTTTGAGGTTTTTCTAACACCATTTAAATTTTAAACAATTTCTTGGGTAGTGTGCTAGAACCCCCCTTGGTAATCACGACTCCCCTAATAAATTCCTACCCAAATAATAAATCCTGAAACCACCACTGAATGCTACCAAATTTTTCTATTTAGTAGGTCTTCCGGACTGTTTTTGAACCGTATTCCTTAAGCTCATGCTCTTGGGGCCCCGCAACGTCTAGAGCAGCACTGTGAATATGCCTTAAGGGCTTGCACCTCTTAAGGGCTTGCCTCGATACTGCTGCTGAGTAATTCGCGGTGAGTACTGTAAAGTTACCGAGTGGGGATGCCACAGCATCGTATTTATTCTGCGTAATTTATTTACACCCGAAGTAATTCCCTTACAAAACGGATTATACCCATGAATCCTGTTAAAGCATAAGTGTACGCCAGAGGGGACTAGATGTTGTTTATTAATTCTACCATTGTTTTCATATTAAAAATACCCGGGTCGTGTTTTCTCTTTGCCTCTACCCCGTGTAAGAGAGGGGGTAGGCCGGGGTGGGGAGAGAGGAGAGGGGTTGCGGTAGGCCTGGTCAAAACAAGATCAGTGTGCGTCCAGATATCAGTTAACGTTTTCATTGTATCCGGCTTTTTCAAGAATTTTTGTGTTGTGTTTTTTTGTTCAATCTAGCGCTGGATATATGTCAACGAGTGTGTAAGTTCTAGTTACAACATTAAATAATTTCTATTAATTTAGGTAGTTATAAAATTTATTTACTTGAAAATAGATTTTTTTTAAATTTAGGTTAGTTTAATATAAAAAATAATCTAAAATAAAATTTTGTCTAATAAACGTAATACATTAAAAAATATATATTACTATGGGTTGTTACGTAGGCCTACATGAGAGAAAAATTTATTTTTAACAAAAATACAGGAATAATTTTTTAACAAACTGTTTAAGTTTTCATTCATTGATGATCGTGTTTTACTACGGTAATTTTAGAAAATTATAATAACTTATAACCAAGTTGCACAATTTCCAAACGGACAACTCGCTCTCGTCAACTTTGGACTCTTGCAAAATCGTGACGAGTTGTAATGAAGTTGTAAAAAATACCTTTCGAGAAGAAAGTTTTCTACCACAAAAACAAGTAACAATAAGTTTTAGACACAGATTTCCTTAAATAGGAATGTTTTAATTTAAAGGTATTGATTGATTTAGTTGTCCAAGGCGATAAAATTACCCTAAAAGGTGAACGTAGGCCTATAACAGGATATACATAGGCCTAATCAAGTCAATTCCTATTTGCCCAACAGAGACAAATTTCCTTTTTTTCTTTTTAATTAATAATTATAATTAACTCTTGAATTTTGTCGTCATTACGTTCGGTGAATCTTAGTTAATCACTTTAACATTACTTTATGACTATCCGAACTTTAAATTTTGTAAATTTGTAAAAACTTTCTGAGACAGAACGTTTTCGATCGCTATGGCGATCTTCATCAGTGTCTTCTCAATGATGATCAGGGAGAAAACACTGATACAGATCGCCATATCGACCGAAAACGTTCTGTTTCAGTAAGTTTTTACAAATTTACGAAATTTAAAGTTGGATTGTCATAAAGTAATGGTAATGTGAATGATTACATTTAGTATAAATATGCATATATGCTACATATGTCAGAATCAAAATATTAAGTGACAAAATAGAAAGCGATATTAATTAATAAAATTGAATTAATGAATTAATATTTGAAAAATACTGTATTAACTTCAAGTGTCATCCACAACAATTTAAAAAATATATTTGAACTTAAGAGGATGAATAAAAAGTATTTGATTATCGAGTGAAAATTTGAAAAAGTTTTATAAATATATATAGGGATTGTGTGATTTAATAGTACAGAGAATTCCTAATACATGACGACGTGCCAGTGATAAACATCGCTAAGTGGGTCGGGGAACGTTGTTTCACGAACTTGTAAAGTTTGGCAAGTCTTTAGTTTACAATCTTAAAAGTTGAAACTATTTTCATTTTGTAGGCCTTCCAACAACTGAACAGAAATGTCTCCATTTTATTTTTAAGAATTGCAAAGTAGTTATTAAGTAAATATAGTGTAGTAATTATTCTTAGAACGGTTCTCTCCATTACTCAAGGTTATGTTTACATACTCGGAACCCTGCCCTTTGATTATTGGTCCAAACTGTGGTAGTTATTTCCCTTTCAGACATAATCGATTTTAGCAAAACAAATTATACCGGGCGATGCTAAAAGTCATTAGGAATACGAATGAAATGAAAAAACATCCAGTTACGCCCCAAAAATTAAAAATTTTGGTAGAGATCCGCTCTTTACAGCACACGTAAAAAGTTACTAATTTAACGTGTTGCCATTATGACGTGTTTTTTTGACGTAATAACTCGCAAAGTGCCTGTTGACCACAAAAAATTACATATTTAAACAAAAAATCAACTTCAACAAAGGACCATTAGCACCACCCGATACACAAACCTTATAGAATTATAAAACTCGCACAAATATCTTATTTTTTGGCAATAATAAGTTGCAAAATTACTCAAATGGAAGAAACAAACACTTACAGACCCTATTCCATGCACTACACTGAAAATAATGCGTTGAATATTTACACATCATTTTTATTACTATCGCCACTTACACCGTGTAAAGGGTGTTGAATTGATGTGTTGAGTTCTTTTTCTTCAAAATTTGTTGTATTTGTGAGTCGCCAGTAAGTATAATTACGTTTCGAGGCATTTTGCGAGTTACTACTTTAAAAAAGTAAAACAAAAACGTTGAATTTGTAACGGTTTAGGAGTCGAGCGGGGAGGGGAGGAGGAACTGCTATTTTCCAAAAATTTTAATATTTTAACGTTTTACAATTTCTTTCCGTATTACTAATGACTTTCCACATCGCCCGGCATAAATGTTTCTTTTCTTAAATCGATTACGTGGGAAAAGGAAATAAATACGCAAACTGTTGTAGCTTTTATTCATAAACAACAAACATGGTTTTCAACGCTATGCATGTTTTATTTTCATAGTTTACAAATTAGGCCTACTATAAAAGAAATTTACTTTTCCCAAAAGAAAGTTGAAAATTACCCGTTAAAAATACCTTCCTAAAATTGGAACGAACATGTCTATTCAGTTTCATCCAACTGTTAAATATTTTAAAAATAACAATGGCCAGTCACAATAACGGTAAAACACAGCCCTAACCCTTTGGGATAATCCCCTGTGTAAGTTACTGTTCCACATATAGCATCGCTGCAATGGGCGTGCGTTCCACTCAATCCGTGACTCTGTCTTTAGCTTTAGTCCTTAAAACAATAGGAGAATTCCAGTAACAATAACGGTAAAACACAGCCCTAACCCTTTGGGATAATCCCCTGTGTAAGTTACTGTTCCTCATATAGCATCGCGGCAATGGGCGTGCGTTCCACTCAATCCGTGACTCTGTCTTTAGCTTTAGTCCTTAAAACAATAGGAGAATCCCAGTCACAATAACGGTAAAACACAGCCCTAACCCTTTGGGATAATCCACTGCGTAAGTTACTGTTCCACATATAGCATCGCGGCAATGGGCGTGCGTTCCACTCAATCCGTGACTCTGTCTTTAGCTTTAGTCCTTAAAACAATAGGAGAATCCCAGTCACAATAACGGTAAAACACAGCCCTAACCCTTTGGGATAATCCACTGCGTAAGTTACTGTTCCTCATATAGCATCGCGGCAATGGGCGTGCGTTCCACTCAATCCGTGACTCTGTCTTTAGCTTTAGTCCTTAAAACAATAGGAGAATCCCAGTCACAATAACGGTAAAACACAGCCCTAACCCTTTGGGATAATCCGCGTCAAACTGTTCCTCATATAGCATCGCGGCAATGGGCGTGCGTTCCACTCAATCCGTGACTCTGTCTTTAGCTTTAGTCCTTAAAACAATAGGAGAATCCCAGTCACAATAACGGTAAAACACAGCCCTAACCCTTTGGGATAATCCCCTGTGTAAGTTACTGTTCCTCATATAGCATCGCGGCAATGGGTGTGCGTTCCACTCAATCCGTGACTCTGTCTTTAGCTTTAGTCCTTAAAACAATAGGAGAATTCCAGTAACAATAACGGTAAAACACAGCCCTAACCCTTTGGGATAATCCCTTGTGTAAGTTACTGTTCCTCATATAGCATCGCGGCAATGGGCATGCGTTCCACTCAATCCGTGACTCTGTCTTTAGCTTTAGTCCTTAAAACAATAGGAGAATTCCAGTAACAATAACGGTAAAACACAGCCCTAACCCTTTGGGATAATCCGCGTCAAACTGTTCCTCATATAGCATCGCGGCAATGGGCGTGCGTTCCACTCAATCCGTGACTCTGTCTTTAGCTATAGTCCTTAAAACAATAGGAGAATCCCAGTAACAATAACGGTAAAACACAGCCCTAACCCTTTGGGATAATCCGCGTCAAACTGTTCCTCATATAGCATCGCGGCAATGGGCGTGCGTTCCACTCAATCCGTGACTCTGTCTTTAGCTATAGTCCTTAAAACAATAGGAGAATCCCAGTAACAATAACGGTAAAACACAGCCCTAACCCTTTGGGATAATCCGCGTCAAACTGTTCCTCATATAGCATCGCGGCAATGGGCGTGCGTTCCACTCAATCCGTGACTCTGTCTTTAGCTTTAGTCCTTAAAACAATAGGAGAATTCCAGTAACAATAACGGTAAAACACAGCCCTAACCCTTTGGGATAATCCGCGTCAAACTGTTCCTCATATAGCATCGCGGCAATGGGCGTGCGTTCCACTCAATCCGTGACTCTGTCTTTAGCTTTAGTCCTTAAAACAATAGGAGAATTCCAGTAACAATAACGGTAAAACACAGCCCTAACCCTTTGGGATAATCCGTCAAAATGTTCCTCATATAGCATCGCGGCAATGGGCGTGCGTTCCACTCAATCCGTGACTCTGTCTTTAGCTTTGTCCCTAAAACAATAGGAGAATTCCAGTAACAATAACGGTAAAACACAGCCCTAACCCTTTGGGATAATCCGTCAAACTGTTCCTCATATAGCATCGCGGCAATGGGCGTGCGTTCCACTCAATCCGTGACTCTGTCTTTAGCTTTAGTCCTTAAAACAATAGGAGAATTCCAGTAACAATAACGGTAAAACACAGCCCTAACCCTTTGGGATAATCCGCGTCAAACTGTTCCTCATATAGCATCGCGGCAATGGGCGTGCGTTCCACTCAATCCGTGACTCTGTCTTTAGCTTTAGTCCTTAAAACAATAGGAGAATTCCAGTAACAATAACGGTAAAACACAGCCCTAACCCTTTGGGATAATCCGCGTCAAACTGTTCCTCCTATAGCATCGCGGCAATGGGCGTGCGTTCCACTCAATCCGTGACTCTGTCTTTAGCTTTAGTCCTTAAAACAATAGGAGAATTCCAGTAACAATAACGGTAAAACACAGCCCTAACCCTTTGGGATAATCCGTCAAACTGTTCCTCCTATAGCATCGCGGCAATGGGCGTGCGTTCCACTCAATCCGTGACTCTGTCTTTAGCTTTGTCCCTAAAACAATAGGAGAATTCCAGTAACAATAACGGTAAAACACAGCCCTAACCCTTTGGGATAATCCGTCAAACTGTTCCTCATATAGCATCGCTGCAATGGGCGTGCGTTCCACTCAATCCGTGACTCTGTCTTTAGCTTTAGTCCTTAAAACAATAGGAGAATCCCAGTTACAATGACGGTAAAACACAGCCCTAACCCTTTGGGATAATCCCCTGTGTAAGTTACTGTTCCACATATAGCATCGCGGCAATGGGCGTGCGTTCCACTCAATCCGTGACTCTGTCTTTAGCTTTAGTCCTTAAAACAATAGGAGAATTCCAGTCACAATAACGGTAAAACACAGCCCTAACCCTTTGGGATAATCCCCTGTGTAAGTTACTGTTCCTCATATAGCATCGCGGCAATGGGTGTGCGTTCCACTCAATCCGTGACTCTGTCTTTAGCTTTAGTCCTTAAAACAATAGGAGAATTCCAGTCACAATAACGGTAAAACACAGCCCTAACCCTTTGGGATAATCCCCTGTGTAAGTTACTGTTCCTCATATAGCATCGCGGCAATGGGTGTGCGTTCCACTCAATCCGTGACTCTGTCTTTAGCTTTGTCCCTAAAACAATAGGAGAATTCCAGTAACAATAACGGTAAAACACAGCCCTAACCCTTTGGGATAATCCCCTGTGTAAGTTACTGTTCCTCATATAGCATCGCGGCAATGGGCGTGCGTTCCACTCAATCCGTGACTCTGTCTTTAGCTTTAGTCCTTAAAACAATAGGAGAATCCCAGTCACAATAATGGTAAAACACAGCCCTAACCCTTTGGGATAATCCCCTGTGTAAGTTACTGTTCCTCATATAGCATCGCGGCAATGGGCGTGCGTTCCACTCAATCCGTGACTCTGTCTTTAGCTTTGTCCCTAAAACAATAGGAGAATTCCAGTAACAATAACGGTAAAACACAGCCCTAACCCTTTGGGATAATCCCTTGTGTAAGTTACTGTTCCACATATAGCACCGCGGCAATGGGCGTGCGTTCCACTCAATCCGTGACTCTGGCTCTAGCTTTGTCCCTAAAACAATAGGAGAATCCCAGTTACAATGACGGTAAAACACAGCCCTAACCCTTTGGGATAATCCCCTGTGTAAGTTACTGTTCCACATATAGCATCGCTGCAATGGGCGTGCGTTCCACTCAATCCGTGACTCTGTCTTTAGCTTTGTCCCTAAAACAATAGGAGAATCCCAGTTACAATGACGGTAAAACACAGCCCTAACCCTTTGGGATAATCCCCTGTGTAAGTTACTGTTCCTCATATAGCATCGCGGCAATGGGCGTGCGTTCCACTCAATCCGTGACTCTGTCTTTAGCTTTAGTCCTTAAAACAATAGGAGAATTCCAGTAACAATAACGGTAAAACACAGCCCTAACCCTTTGGGATAATCCCCTGTGTAAGTTACTGTTCCACATATAGCATCGCGGCAATGGGCGTGCGTTCCACTCAATCCGTGACTCTGTCTTTAGCTTTAGTCCTTAAAACAATAGGAGAATTCCAGTAACAATAACGGTAAAACACAGCCCTAACCCTTTGGGATAATCCCCTGCGTAAGTTACTGTTCCTCATATAGCATCGCGGCAATGGGCGTGCGTTCCACTCAATCCGTGACTCTGTCTTTAGCTTTAGTCCTTAAAACAATAGGAGAATTCCAGTAACAATAACGGTAAAACACAGCCCTAACCCTTTGGGATAATCCCCTGTGTAAGTTACTGTTCTTCATATAGCATCGCGGCAATGGGCGTGCGTTCCACTCAATCCGTGACTCTGTCTTTAGCTTTGTCCCTAAAACAATAGGAGAATTCCAGTAACAATAACGGTAAAACACAGCCCTAACCCTTTGGGATAATCCCCTGCGTAAGTTACTGTTCCTCATATAGCATCGCGGCAATGGGCGTGCGTTCCACTCGTGACTCTGTCTTTAGCTTTAGTCCTTAAAACAATAGGAGAATTCCAGTAACAATAACGGTAAAACACAGCCCTAACCCTTTGGGATAATCCCCTGCGTAAGTTACTGTTCCTCATATAGCATCGCGGCAATGGGCGTGCGTTCCACTCAATCCGTGACTCTGTCTTTAGCTTTAGTCCTTAAAACAATAGGAGAATTCCAGTAACAATAACGGTAAAACACAGCCCTAACCCTTTGGGATAATCCCCTGCGTAAGTTACTGTTCCTCATATAGCATCGCGGCAATGGGCGTGCGTTCCACTCAATCCGTGACTCTGTCTTTAGCTTTAGTCCTTAAAACAATAGGAGAATCCCAGTCACAATAACGGTAAAACACAGCCCTAACCCTTTGGGATAATCCCCTGCGTAAGTTACTGTTCCTCATATAGCATCGCGGCAATGGGCGTGCGTTCCACTCGTGACTCTGTCTTTAGCTTTAGTCCTTAAAACAATAGGAGAATTCCAGTAACAATAACGGTAAAACACAGCCCTAACCCTTTGGGATAATCCCCTGCGTAAGTTACTGTTCCTCATATAGCATCGCGGCAATGGGCGTGCGTTCCACTCAATCCGTGACTCTGTCTTTAGCTTTAGTCCTTAAAACAATAGGAGAATTCCAGTAACAATAACGGTAAAACACAGCCCTAACCCTTTGGGATAATCCCCTGCGTAAGTTACTGTTCCTCATATAGCATCGCGGCAATGGGCGTGCGTTCCACTCAATCCGTGACTCTGTCTTTAGCTTTAGTCCTTAAAACAATAGGAGAATTCCAGTAACAATAACGGTAAAACACAGCCCTAACCCTTTGGGATAATCCCCTGTGTAAGTTACTGTTCCACATATAGCATCGCTGCAATGGGCGTGCGTTCCACTCGTGACTCTGTCTTTAGCTTAGTCCTTAAAACAATAGGAGAATCCCAGTCACAATAACGGTAAAACACAGCCCTAACCCTTTGGCCCCCTTGACGCGTTTCTAACTCTCCTCAAGCTGGCCAGACTCGCCTTGAAGCATATCCACGCTTTCTTAGGAGTAACTGAATTATAAATATCTCTAAGAGAAAATAATATTCAGTAAATAAACTGGGCACTGATGAGAGATTTCATTAGTAAACATATTTTGTCGTCTTATGACCCTTGTACATTTTGCTTTAAGCTCCTCTTTGCTGGAAGCAAATCTAAAAAGTGTTCTAATCACTTGTAATTACTGGAATCTATTAATTTATAAATTTGCTGAGTTCTCAGGACCCCTTTAGGAGTAGGAGTGGAATGCGTGTTTATTGACGGGCAATGCTGACGAGTGTTGAGCGGGCGTAATACATAAAGGACACTGTGGGAAAGACGTGTCCTTGTACAGCAGACACCCAGGTGCAGAGCTGGAGCACTAAGTTTGTGATGAATCAGGGGCTCTGTTCCACTGAGTAAGCCTTCCCATTCATTGCTTATGTAGGGCCTCCTTGTTCCTTCTCCTCTTCCTCCTTGACCTCGTCGCGCGTTTTGCTTCTTAGTTTTAGTTCAGGAGTGAATAAAAACCATTCACTTTCTCATGGAAATGTTTAAAGACGGATAAAAAGAAAAGTTTCGAGACATTGCAGCCTACATGGCTCGCTTGAATTATCGTCTGCAACTGATAAAATATAGGTGTTACGTCGTCATCGAGAAATACGTAAGGACGAGTCGTATAGCTCGGGTCCAACGGAACCTAGACATGTTCTACCATTATTAGAGTTACGGTTACTCTCAGATTGGAAGCAGATCTGTAGGTAAAATTTTTTATTTCTCTTTTACGTATTTTCCCCCACATTCGAATTTAGGGGGAAAATTATACCAGGTGACGCACAAAGTCATCAGGAATACGAAAAAAATTATGAAAACTCTCGTTCAGGGAAATGAATACCATTTTTATCAGATTAAAATTGGGTAAACAATTCAGTGCGGAGTAGTAAGAAGTCCGCGTATCAAAGCTTAGCCGTATCCGTACAACTTATACGTATATTTGAATATAAATATAAAGTCTTCAGCTAGGATAGATTTGGTTGTAGTTTTATACAACATTACCTAATTAGACGTCTACTTCCGCGGAGTAATACTTCGTCACGTGATCTCTATTCTAGCCTTACATGTGTACATTTGGTTAAGCATATAAAATTACAACCAAATCTATCCTGACAGGATACTTTACAAATATATTTTAATATAGTTATATAGTAGTGTATAAAACTACAACTAAATATATCCTAGCTGGAGACTATACATTTGAAATTTTAAGCTTGAAATTTTATAAGCTGGGATTTGGCTCTTAGGTAGAAATAGTGTATTCATCGTCTGTAAAACATCAGGCACTCATCGGGGCCATAAATTGCGGTCTACCCTTCCCAACATTAGACAATCCGTTAAACCCCTATTTACATTTATTGTTATTTTTACAATACGTTGAATACAATTAATAAGTAATGAGTCGATCCTATGAGTCAGAGGAAGTCCAAGGGTCGATTTTTTAAAAATGACCTGCTAGCACCTCCACTCTCCCCTTGTCCTCAGTCTCTCGCGAAGGCACGCAGCCCCTAAGTGCCAGCTTAAACTATTTTACCTGTACCCACGCGAACGATGATTACTCCACCACTCAAGTACAATGTCGGGTAGAGGAACCCAGTAGAGAGTAGGTCAGGGCCTTTGGCAATGGCACCAGGCCATCATGACTTAGTGCACATACCCTGCACACACTCTGACGTGATGATTATTTCCAAGTGGGAGTACGCCTACATTCAATCGTGCTATCACGTTGAAATCTTACTATGCAACCACTTCTACACCCCAACTTTATATTCATACAAATACTGCATGATTTAGCCTTGACTAATTTTCCTAACCTTAAACGGGCCCAGACTAGAGGGTACAACAATGTACATTGCAGGCCATTTGCTTAAATGTCCTAATTCTGGCAGCCGTCCCTTCTGACAGGCAAATGACAATATGCACGTCACGACTTCCTTCAGCGACCTTTGAAAGCACTCCTTTATTTAGCCAAAATGTTTATTCAATACTTTGACGCTTAAGCCATAAAACCACTCAGCCTTTCTTTTCTTTATAAGAGAGGGAAACAGATTCAAACCCTTTTTCCCTGGTAACTAATGAGCCCACTCCAAGGATTCCGCCTAAAGCGCTTTTGACCTTGGTTGCTCTAAATTGTTTTCTCATTTCCAAGCCTAATAATTTTTGTCAACATATCAATATTTTCACCGCCTTTAGTTCATACTTGTTTGTATATTAATGTTGTTTGCTGACAAAGGCTCAGCCCTCCCTCAAGGCACAGGTTTTGGTTTTCTTCAGTAACGTTCAGTTTATTACTTCTTACTATTTAGTATAATTTCTCACTCGAAGTTTTAGTTATAAGACAACCCTTCATTCATCTCTAAATACCACATTAACAACAACAATGGCTCACTTCCATGCCGAATCCTGCTACTTTAGCACAAAAACCTTTTCTCAAACGAATTTCATGCTTTGTGCAATTTAGGCTCTACAACCCTCCCCACTCCATCTCTGGGTTACTGGTACAAAGAACGGGCTAAAAAAACTTTCCAAAATTGCACAATTCTTTGTTTATTGCTTTCCCACTTACTTTCTACTTTTTGCTAGTTTTTAAAGTTAAAGACCAGAACATGGCCTAGGCGCTGACCACACTTTTTAAACGATTACCTGGAATTTATAAATTAGAAAACTACAAAAATTTTTTGTATCACATCCTTGCTTCTGCATTAATTTCGAACGGCAAATATCTCTGCCAATTTTTGAATGTTAAAAGCGTTTCTCATCAGAATATTAAAATTTAGGGCTATATGCCCTAATTGTTCCGTGTGTCTCATCAAATATTAAAATTTATATGCCCAAATTGTTCCATGTGTATCTCATCAGAATATTAAAATTTATCTGCCCTAATTGTTCTGTGTGTCTCTCATCAGAATATTAAAATTTATCTGCCCTAATTGTTCCGTGTGCCTCTCATCAGAATATTAAATTTTATATGCCCTAATTGTTCCGTCTGTCTCTCATCAGAATATTAAAATTTACATGTCCTAATTATCCAAAATATCACTCATCAAACTATTGAAATTTATTAGTCTTCATAGTCTAACACTGTGTCCCTCATTACAGGATTAGAATTAATTTGGCCTAACAGCCCACTGTATCGCATATCAGAATTTTAAAATTAATTTGTATTAATAGTACACTGTGTGACACATCACAACATTATAATTACTATGGCCTAATAGTACACTCTGTCACTCCTCAGAACATAAAATTAATATGGCGTAATAGTCCACTCTGTCACTCCTCAGAACATAAAATTAATATGGCGTAATAGTCCACTCTGTCACTCCTCAGAACATAAAATTATTATGGCCAAGTAGTACACTCGGTCACTCCTCAGAACATAAAATTATTATGGCCAAGTAGTCCACTCTGTCACTCCTCAGAACATTATATTAATATTGCCTTATAGTAGCCTACACGGTATAACTCCTCAGAACATAAAATTAATATGGCCTAATAGTACACTCGGTCACTCCTCAGAACATAAAATTAATATGGCCTTATAGTACACTCTGTCACTCCTCAGAACATAAAATTAATATGGCGTAATAGTCCACTCTGTCACTCCTCAGAACATAAAATTAATATGGCGTAATAGTCCACTCTGTCACTCCTCAGAACATAAAATTATTATGGCCAAGTAGTACACTCGGTCACTCCTCAGAACATAAAATTATTATGGCCAAGTAGTCCACTCTGTCACTCCTCAGAACATTATATTAATATTGCCTTATAGTAGCCTACACGGTATAACTCCTCAGAACATAAAATTAATATGGCCAAGTAATACACTCTGTCACTCCTCAGAACATAAAATTAATATGGCGTAATAGTCCACTCTGTCACTCCTCAGAACATAAAATTATTATGGCCAAGTAGTACACTCAGTCACTCCTCAGAACATAAAATTATTATGGCCAAGTAGTCCACTCTGTCACTCCTCAGAACATTATATTAATATTGCCTTATAGTAGCCTACACGGTATAACTCCTCAGAACATAAAATTAATATGGCCTAATAGTACACTCGGTCACTCCTCAGAACATAAAATTAATATGGCCTTATAGTACACTCTGTCACTCCTCAGAACATAAAATTAATATGGCGTAATAGTCCACTCTGTCACTCCTCAGAACATAAAATTAATATGGCGTAATAGTCCACTCTGTCACTCCTCAGAACATAAAATTATTATGGCCAAGTAGTACACTCGGTCACTCCTCAGAACATGAAATTAATATGGGGTAATTGTCCACTCTGTCACTCCTCAGAACATAAAATTAATATTGCCTTATAGTAGCCTACACGGTATAACTCCTCAGAACATGAAATTCATATGGGGTAAATGTCCACTATGACACTCCTCAGAACACAAAATTAATATGGCCAAGTAGTCCACTCTGTCACTTCTCAGAATATGAAATTAATATCGCCTTATAGTAGCCTACACTGTGTTACTCCTCAGAACAAAAAATTAATATGGCCTAATAGTACACTCTGTCACTCCTAAGAACACAAAATTAATATGGCCAAGTAGTCCACTCTGTCACTTCTCAGAATATGAAACTAATATCGCCTTATAGTAGCCTACACTGTGTTACTCCTCAGAACAAAAAATTAATATGCCCTAATAGTACACTCTGTCACTCCTAAGAACATAAAATTAATATGGCCTAATAGTACACTCTGTCACTCCTAAGAACATAAAATTAATATGGCCTAATAGTAACATACACTCTGTCACTCCTAAGAACATAAAATTAATATGGCCTAATAGTA
Organism: Prosapia bicincta; assembly: GCA_036971475.1. NCBI lineage: Eukaryota > Metazoa > Arthropoda > Insecta > Hemiptera > Cercopidae > Prosapia > Prosapia bicincta. The sequence continues at coordinate 218,831,070 of JBAIZL010000001.1, read as the reverse complement.
CACTCTGTCACTCCTAAGAACATAAAATTAATATGGCGTAATAGTACACTCTGTAACTCCTCCGAACATAAAATTAATATGGCCAAGTAATACACTCGGTCACTCCTCAGAACATAAAATTAATATTGCCTTAAAGTAGCCCACACTGTATAACTCCTCAGAACATAAAATTAATATGGCGTAATAGTACACTCTGTAACTCCTCCGAACATAAAATTAATACAGCCTTACAGTAGCCTACACTGTGTAACTCCTCAGAACAAAAATTTAATATGGCCTAATAGTACACTCTGTCACTCCTCAGAACATAAAATTAATATGGCCAAGTAGTACACTCGGTCACTCCTCAGAACATAAAATTAATATTGCCTTAAAGTAGCCTACACTGTATAACTCCTCAGAACATAAAATTAATATGGCGTAATAGTCCACACTGTCACTCCTCAGAACATAAAATTAATACAGCCTTACAGTAGCCTACACTGTGTAACTCCTCAGAACAAAAATTTAATATGGCCTAATAGTACACTCTGTCACTCCTCAGAACATAAAATTAATATGGCCAAGTAATACACTCGGTCACTCCTCAGAACATAAAATTAATATGGCCTTACAGTAGCCTACACTGTGTAACTCCTCAGAACAAAAAATTTATATGGCCTAATATTTTATTTTCAGAAAATTTTTACAAAAATTATACATTTATTTAAAAATAATACGAAAAATACAATTTGATTTATGTCAAAAAATAACTTATTTTAGGGAGGCTGCTTCAGCTTCCTTCCGTCGTCGTCTTCGCCATGCCCGCTGCTTGTTGCGCCACCGGCGTTTAGCCCTGAGTTCCTTTTCCACATCGTCCCTCATGAGGTCTTCATAGAGCTGGATGTGGTCTTCTGCGAATCCTTTGTCCTGGATGCAGACTCCCGGAGCTAGGACGAGCTCAGGTATTTCCTTAAACGATGTAGTGAGCTCGTCGTCCGGGATCAGCTTGGTACACGTGTCGTTGGCTTCTTCGGAGTCCCAGAAGAAGTACTTCCTCTTCAACTCCTCGACACGTGCCGGCTTGGTCTTCGGCCGACGGCGGCGACGCCACACTCTCTCCCAGCCGGTAGCCACAGCAGCGGAATCCTCCCTGTACTCCGTGTTGCGGTACTTCCTCTTACGAGGGGGAACAGCCTTCTTGGATACCGCAACAGTATCCGGCGGCGAAGACGACGACGACGCAGCCATTAATATGGCCTAATAGTACACTCTGTCACTCCTAAGAACATAAAATTAATATGGCCTAATAGTACACTCTGTCACTCCTAAGAACATAAAATTAATATGGCCAAGTAGTACACTCGGTCACTCCTCAGAACATAAAATTAATATTGCCTTAAAGTAGCCCACACTGTATAACTCCTCAGAACATAAAATTAATATGGCGTAATAGTACACTCTGTAACTCCTCCGAACATAAAATTAATATGGCCAAGTAGTACACTCGGTCACTCCTCAGAACATAAAATTAATATTGCCTTAAAGTAGCCCACACTGTATAACTCCTCAGAACATAAAATTAATATGGCGTAATAGTACACTCTGTAACTCCTCCGAACATAAAATTAATATGGCCAAGTAGTACACTCGGTCACTCCTCAGAACATAAAATTAATATTGCCTTAAAGTAGCCCACACTGTGTTACTCCTCAGAACATAAAATTAATATGGCGTAATAGTCCACACTGTCACTCCTCAGAACATAAAATTAATACAGCCTTACAGTAGCCTACACTGTGTAACTCCTCAGAACAAAAATTTAATATAGCCTAATAGTACACTCTGTCACTCCTCAGAACATAAAATTAATATGGCCAAGTAATACACTCGGTCACTCCTCAGAACATAAAATTAATAATGCCTTATAGTAGCCTACACTGTATAACTCCTCAGAACATTAAATTAATATGGCCTAATAGTACACTCTGTCACTCCTCAGAACATAAAATTAATAATGCCTTATAGTAGCCTACACTGTATAACTCCTCAGAACATTAAATTAATATGGCCTAATAGTACACTCTGTCACTCCTCACAACATAAAATTAATATGGCCTTATAGTAGCCTACACTGTGTAACTCCTCAGAACAAAAATTTAATATAGCCTAATAGTACACTCTGTCACTCCTCAGAACATAAAATTAATATGGCCAAGTAATACACTCTGTCACTCCTCAGAACATAAAATTAATATGGCCTTATAGTAGCCTACACTGTGTAACTCCTCAGAACAAAAAATTAATATGGCCTTATAGTACACTCTGTCACTCCTCAGAACATAAAATTAATATGGCCAAGTAATACACTCGGTCACTCCTCAGAACATAAAATTAATAATGCCTTATAGTAGCCTACACTGTATAACTCCTCAGAACATTAAATTAATATGGCCTAATAGTACACTCTGTCACTCCTCAGAACATAAAATTAATAATGCCTTATAGTAGCCTACACTGTATAACTCCTCAGAACATTAAATTAATATGGCCTAATAGTACACTCTGTCACTCCTCAGAACATAAAATTAATAATGCCTTATAGTAGCCTACACTGTATAACTCCTAAGAACATTAAATTAATATGGCCTAATAGTACACTCTGTCACTACTCAGAACATAAAATTAATATGGCCTTATAGTAGCCTACACTGTGTAACTCCTCAGAACAAAAAATTAATATTGCCTTATAGTAGCCTACACTGTATAACTCCTCAGAACAAAAAAATAATATGGCGTAATAGTACACTCTGTCACTCCTCAGAACATAAAATTAATATGGCCAAGTAGTACACTCGGTCACTCCTCATAACATAAAATTAATATGGCCTTATAGTAGCCTACACTGTATAACTCCTCAGAACATAAAATTAATATGGCCTAATAGTACATTCTGTCACTCCTCATAACATAAAATTAATATGGCCTTATAGTAGCCTACACTGTATAACTCCTCAGAACATAAAATTAATATGGCCTAATAGTACATTCTGTTACTACTCAGAACATAAAATTAATATGACCAAGTAGTACACTCGGTCACTCCTCAGAACATAAAATTAATATGGCCAAATAGTACACTCTGTCACTCCTCAGAATATAAAATTAATATGGCCAAGTAGTACACTCGGTCACTCCTCAGAACATAAAATTAATATGGCCTTATAGTAGCCTACACTGTATAACTCCTCAGAACAAAAAATTAATATGGCCTAATAGTACACTCTGTCACTCCTCAGAACATAAAATTATTATGGCCAAGTAATACACTCGGTCACTCCTCAGAACATAAAATTAATAATGCCTTATAGTAGCCTACACTGTATAACTCCTCAGAACATTAAATTAATATGGCCTAATAGTACACTCTGTCACTCCTCAGAACATAAAATTAATAATGCCTTATAGTAGCCTACACTGTATAACTCCTAAGAACATTAAATTAATATGGCCTAATAGTACACTCTGTCACTACTCAGAACATAAAATTAATATGGCCTTATAGTAGCCTACACTGTGTAACTCCTCAGAACAAAAAATTAATATGGCCTAATAGTACACTCTGTCACTCCTCAGAACATAAAATTATTATGGCCAAGTAATACACTCGGTCACTCCTCAGAACATAAAATTAATAATGCCTTATAGTAGCCTACACTGTATAACTCCTCAGAACATTAAATTAATATGGCCTAATAGTACACTCTGTCACTCCTCAGAACATAAAATTAATAATGCCTTATAGTAGCCTACACTGTATAACTCCTCAGAACATTAAATTAATATGGCCTAATAGTACACTCTGTCACTCCTCAGAACATAAAATTAATAATGCCTTATAGTAGCCTACACTGTATAACTCCTAAGAACATTAAATTAATATGGCCTAATAGTACACTCTGTCACTACTCGGAACATAAAATTAATATGGCCTTATAGTAGCCTACACTGTGTAACTCCTCAGAACAAAAAATTAATATTGCCTTATAGTAGCCTACACTGTATAACTCCTCAGAACAAAAAAATAATATGGCGTAATAGTACACTCTGTCACTCCTCAGAACATAAAATTAATATGGCCAAGTAGTACACTCGGTCACTCCTCATAACATAAAATTAATATGGCCTTATAGTAGCCTACACTGTATAACTCCTCAGAACATAAAATTAATATGGCCTAATAGTACATTCTGTCACTCCTCATAACATAAAATTAATATGGCCTTATAGTAGCCTACACTGTATAACTCCTCAGAACATAAAATTAATATGGCCTAATAGTACATTCTGTTACTACTCAGAACATAAAATTAATATGGCCAAGTAGTACACTCGGTCACTCCTCAGAACATAAAATTAATATGGCCTTATAGTGGCCTACACTGTATAACTCCTCAGAACATAAAATTAATATGGCCTAATAGTACATACTGTCACTCCTCATAACATAAAATTAATATGGCCTTATAGTAGCCTACACTGTATAACTCCTCAGAACATAAAATTAATATGGCCTAATAGTACATTCTGTTACTACTCAGAACATAAAATTAATATGACCAAGTAGTACACTCGGTCACTCCTCAGAACATAAAATTAATATGGCCAAATAGTACACTCTGTCACTCCTCAGAACATAAAATTAATATGGCCAAGTAGTACACTCGGTCACTCCTCAGAACATAAAATTAATATGGCCTTATAGTAGCCTACACTGTATAACTCCTCAGAACAAAAAATTAATATGGCCTAATAGTACACTCTGTCACTCCTCAGAACATAAAATTATTATGGCCAAGTAATACACTCGGTCACTCCTCAGAACATAAAATTAATAATGCCTTATAGTAGCCTACACTGTATAACTCCTCAGAACATTAAATTAATATGGCCTAATAGTACACTCTGTCACTCCTCAGAACATAAAATTAATAATGCCTTATAGTAGCCTACACTGTATAACTCCTCAGAACATTAAATTAATATGGCCTAATAGTACACTCTGTCACTCCTCAGAACATAAAATTAATAATGCCTTATAGTAGCCTACACTGTATAACTCCTAAGAACATTAAATTAATATGGCCTAATAGTACACTCTGTCACTACTCAGAACATAAAATTAATATGGCCTTATAGTAGCCTACACTGTGTAACTCCTCAGAACAAAAAATTAATATGGCCTAATAGTACACTCTGTCACTCCTCAGAACATAAAATTATTATGGCCAAGTAATACACTCGGTCACTCCTCAGAACATAAAATTAATAATGCCTTATAGTAGCCTACACTGTATAACTCCTCAGAACATTAAATTAATATGGCCTAATAGTACACTCTGTCACTCCTCAGAACATAAAATTAATAATGCCTTATAGTAGCCTACACTGTATAACTCCTCAGAACATTAAATTAATATGGCCTAATAGTACACTCTGTCACTCCTCAGAACATAAAATTAATAATGCCTTATAGTAGCCTACACTGTATAACTCCTAAGAACATTAAATTAATATGGCCTAATAGTACACTCTGTCACTACTCGGAACATAAAATTAATATGGCCTTATAGTAGCCTACACTGTGTAACTCCTCAGAACAAAAAATTAATATTGCCTTATAGTAGCCTACACTGTATAACTCCTCAGAACAAAAAAATAATATGGCGTAATAGTACACTCTGTCACTCCTCAGAACATAAAATTAATATGGCCAAGTAGTACACTCGGTCACTCCTCATAACATAAAATTAATATGGCCTTATAGTAGCCTACACTGTATAACTCCTCAGAACATAAAATTAATATGGCCTAATAGTACATTCTGTCACTCCTCATAACATAAAATTAATATGGCCTTATAGTAGCCTACACTGTATAACTCCTCAGAACATAAAATTAATATGGCCTAATAGTACATTCTGTTACTACTCAGAACATAAAATTAATATGGCCAAGTAGTACACTCGGTCACTCCTCAGAACATAAAATTAATATGGCCTTATAGTAGCCTACACTGTATAACTCCTCAGAACATAAAATTAATATGGCCTAATAGTACATACTGTCACTCCTCATAACATAAAATTAATATGGCCTTATAGTAGCCTACACTGTATAACTCCTCAGAACATAAAATTAATATGGCCTAATAGTACATTCTGTTACTACTCAGAACATAAAATTAATATGACCAAGTAGTACACTCGGTCACTCCTCAGAACATAAAATTAATATGGCCAAATAGTACACTCTGTCACTCCTCAGAACATAAAATTAATATGGCCAAGTAGTACACTCGGTCACTTCTCAGAACATAAAATTAATATGGCCTTATAGTAGCCTACACTGTATAACTCCTCAGAACATAAAATTAATATGGCCTAATAGTACATGCTGTCACTCCTCATAACATAAAATTAATATGGCCTTATAGTAGCCTACACTGTATAACTCCTCAGAACATAAAATTAATATGGCCTAATAGTACATTCTGTCTCTACTCAGAACATAAAATTAATATGGCCTTATAGTAGCCTACACTGTGTAAATCATCAGAACATAAAATATATTATCCTCCGTAGTCCACTGTATCGCTTATCAGAATGTTAAATTTGTGCTGTATGATTTGCTTTCATTTAAAAATGTTTTTCTAATGTATCATTCACCAAATATAAAAGAAATTTTGCCCCCAATTTAGACGCACAATTTCTAGAGTTTTCCAAGTTTTCTAACATACTTTTCAAGATTTAAGCTCATGATGCAAAACAGAGAGGAAACCGATGTATGCGAGTACACTTATGCAGGGTACCTGTATATTTTCCAATGATTTTCCTAAAGCTGTGGAGTAAAACAACATATTTTGTCAAAACTTGCCCAGGTCTAGATTGCATTAACAGTCACAAACTAATAATGTCTGGATGTTATGTCTTTTAAATGTCTCACTTAGATGTTTTTTTTTAATAATATTTCAGGTTTCCATGAGATGATCATTAGTTCGGACAGTGATACCGAGATGAATTCCATGTGTTCTTTACCTCACGTGCACTCACCTTCTGCCAGCAGTAGCATCTATGGTGCAGGAACCTATGTCCTTGAAACACCTTGGCACACAAAACCCCATGATATTGTAAGTACAACAGAAGTACCTAGATAGATAGATAGGGCTCAGGTAATTTCATTGTTATATCTTTTCCTGTATTTTAGGCCTTTATTTCTTAAATTCATGATTTATAACGTGGGTTGTATTTTTGGCCTATGTTTATTAATTCGTGATTTATAATGTGGGTTGTATTTTAGGCCTTTGTTTATTAAATTCGTGATTTATAATATGGGTTGTATTTTAGGCCTTTGTTTATTAAATTCGTGATTTATAATGTGGGTTGTATTTTAGGCTTTTATTTATTAAATTCGTGATTTATAATATGGGTTGTATTTTAGGCCTTTGTTTATTAAATTCGTGATTTATAATATGGGTTGTATTTTAGGCCTTTGTTTATTAAATTCGTGATTTATAATGTGGGTTGTATTTTAGGCCTTTATTTATTAAATTCATGATTAATAATGTAGGTTGTATTTTAGGCCTTTTAAAGTTTAGATAGTCAAATTGTTTAAGTGGTTAATTAGTATTAAAATTTGAGATTGAGACCTTTTTTAGTTCTTAGGGTACAAATATCCCTTCTGAAACTGTAACAACAGTTTCAATGTAACCCGTCTTCAAGAAATTATAGGAAACTCTAGGGAAACCAATAGGAAACTCTAGGGAAACCATTTCTGACACATGGAGGACATGCAGGGAGTGACTTCTCTAGAAAGCTGTCAGGCTATATTTATAATTAGAAAATCTTATTTAATGTTTTTATAATCCTTTTATATTTTCAAATATTTGCAGTTTAACAGAAATTTCTTGAAATAAATAGGCTACGCGTTTTAATTTTAACAAAGAAATTTTTTCAGGAGAGTTTGACATTTTTCTTATTGATGTTATAGTAATTATATCTTATCATAGGCCTACTTTGCTTATCAGAAACAGATATGATTTTGTCCAGATATTTTATGATTTAAGCCTTCTTCTATACATCTATCATTTGATTCCTCTGTTTGCATATAATTTGTTAGTAAGCCCCTATCTACATTTTTTTCTTCATTAGTTTCAGTATTATTTTTCTTTTACTTACTATTTCTGACTAGGTTTCCCATGATCTTTTCTTTTTGTTTCGTTCATTTCCTTGCTTTGTTTCAAAAACTATGGTCAAAGTTCAATGTGAAAGGATTGGAAATTCTTGTTATTCATTTCTTATTATAATAGCAGATAAGATGTTTTATTTTTCTCATACTTTCTATAGACTCTGTGCTCTATTGCACTTTATTGAAACTTAGTGGTGTGATAATGTTTTTAGAGTTGATGAGTTTATTTATGTTACAGAAACAAGAGACAGATGATTTATACAACAACGACTCTGGTGTATCACCATCCCATTTCAGCGACAACAACAATGCATCTCCTATATCATATTCCAGCGATGGACAACAGTCTTCCCCAGATTCTGGAAATCCAGACAAGTCTTACCGACGTTCACCATCTCATGACCTGTGCTCAGATCCTAACGATGATTCGGTGCAAACTAACGCAACCATTGGCATCCTTGCCCGACCTATTCTTAAAATGTCGCCACCATACCGACCTTCCTCAGCTGAGAAGCAGCCTGATGAAACAAGCCGCTCGTCAGTTTCAGATGTTGAAGGTGTATATGAAGATGACTCTTTGAGGAAACTGCAGATGGCTTTGCAGAAATCTGAGATGATGGGTTCTGACTTACAGTCTGATTCTATTAATGGAGAGAAACCTCTGAAATGCCCACTGTGCGAATTCTCTACCGTTTTAAGGTAAAACATGTTGTCATGTACAAAATACGTAATTTTTAAAATTTGATCGGTATGTTTATTTTAGTATTAGTTTATTCTAAAAATTGAATTGTTAGTTTTATGAGAAAAAATAATGACGGTCTTCAACTACATAATAGTACAAAGTTTTATATGTATAAGAATAATCATTATTTTTATACATTTAAAACACTAATGATAATGAATCATAAATACATTTCCTTATTAATCGAAAATACAATTAATATCAAGTGTAATACAAAATAATACATTGTATACTTTATTTCATTTGAGACATTCAATTTAATTTTGTTCATTAAATCAGATATTAAAATTACAAATATCATTTTTTTTTTTTTTTAATATTCTAGATTATATAAGTAAATTATATTTGCCTTCAAACCTGTTTGATTTTAAATATGTTTTAGGTTATTAGTGAGAAGATAGTTTTATAATTTCATTTGAATTTGTAAATGTAAATAAATTATGCAATGTAAATCTTAGAATATTTTCATTTTTAGGAGTGACTTCAACAGTCATCTAAAGACACACAGTAATCAAGTAAACTGTTCTCAGTGTGAATTCACTGCAGATAACACTGACAAGCTCCGAGAACACTTGAAGAATATACACGATACAACCATGGAAGATGAAGCACGACGCTGGGCCGAAGTCGAAGAACCTGGTGTTAATACTCCAAAAATAAACTCTCAAGGTAAAGTGAAAACTTACCGCTGCAAGCAGTGTGATTATACTGCAGTTACTAAACTAGACTTTTGGGATCACTCAAGGCAACATATCAGGACAGAGCGACTGCTAACTTGCCCTAAGTGTCCATTTGTCACAGAGTACAAACATCATCTAGAATATCACCTCAGAAATCACTTTGGTTCAAAACCATTTAAGTGTAATCAATGTCCTTATTCTTGTGTTAACAAGTCCATGTTGAACTCGCATTTGAAGTCGCACAGCACCGTTTATCAGTTCCGCTGTGCAAACTGTACCTATGCAACAAAATATTGTCATAGCTTGAAGATACATTTAAGGAAATATACACATACTCCAGCTATGGTTTTAAACCCAGATGGAACACCTAATCCTCTACCTATTATCGATATATATGGTACCCGCCGTGGGCCAAAAACTAAACCAAGAAGTAGAGTAAAAAATTCTTCATCTCCACCTCCAATTCGACATTCACCAGTCTCTCCAATCTTCCCACCTCCTTTCACTTTTATGCCAAACCATGCCATGCCATTTCCAATTAATGCAATTTTGAATCCTTTTTCAACATTAAATTCTGTTCACTGTGAAAATCATTCTTCGCTTGTGGCTGATGAACTGACTGGCGTAGATACAGATCAGTCTGTTCTGAACATTAACAACAACAAGGAAAGTATGAATGATTACTTTGCAAGGATTGTAACTATGCAGCAGGAGATCTTGTCAAGAACTCAGCACAACATAGAAGACACAGACAGGACACCTTTGGACCTAAGCAGACCGGAAAGTGCAGAGCAACAAACTACGACAAAAAGTAGGCGCAAAGGCAAAGCTTTCAAGTTGGTACAACATTCGGAAGATGTGGAAGACCTAGACCAATCTTCAAAAAAGAAAAAAAGAGTGATTGTCAGTGAACTAAACACTGAAGTAGACATAATAAAGACTACTCCATCTCCCCCAATGCAATCTCTATCTGCAAGATATCCTTTATGTTCCCCAAGCCTTGTTGAGAAAGACATACATTCACCAGTTGATCCTGAGCCTGCTAAAATGTCACCCAAAGTAGATTTTTCTGAGCCAATCAACAACGAGTTCAAGTCTGCCGTTACAACAGAACGTAAAGAGCGATGGAGGAACATCAAGGAAATCTATGACTGTGCTTACTGTGACCTTCTGTTTGGTGATGTTGTTATGTATACCATGCACATGGGCTACCATGGTTACCAAAACCCTTTCACTTGCAATATTTGCGGTCTACAAACGTCTGATAAAGTTCAGTTTTTCCTACATTTGTTCAGAGTTAACCATGACTAAGAGACATATTCATATTGTAAATTTTATTTTAAAAATTTTAATTATATATATATATTGTGTGTGTGTGTGTGTGTGTGTGTGTGTGTGTGTCTGAGAGAGATTGTGTGTGTGTGTGTGTGTGTGTGTGTGTGTGTGTGTGTGGTATATACACATATTTTATGTGTGTATAAGTACAGTAGAACCTTGATAATTCATAATAACTGGGACCATGGTCCATCTGGGTTAGCCGGACACTAAGAAAAAATTAAAAGAAGACATTGTACTTACAGAAAAACTCCTTCATATGTATTTATCAAACAAAGAGTAGTATGTACAGTAGCCTATATAAACATACATATTGCATTAACAGTTAAACTCCATTGCAATTTATTTCTCGCCAATTTTGGCTGTTAAATTTTTTGAACCGCTTTTAAACACAAGTAAAGCCTTGTGCTGTGCAATCCTGTAGTCTTTTCAGCATAAGACGCACAAAATATTACATTTATTATTTTCTTCATCTGTTGGTTTTAGACTATTGTTGTGTTAGAGTTTTAATGTACGTACTCTACTTCTTTGATTTTTGTTATTTCTTACTTATTATTTTTTTATTCTACTTAAAAATCAATCTGGGTTATCTGGAGATTCGAGTTAATAGAGTCCGACTTATCAAGATTCTACTTTATATAAACTACTTGCATTTTTTTTATAGATAAAAGAAAAAAATATTTAAATTTATATATCACTCTCAGTTAGTTATGAATAAAGTCATAAATGATTCTTAAATTGTATTTATTCCAATATTTTTAACACTGGTATATTTATTTTAATAGTCTAAGGTATTTGAAATATTATTTTGAAAAATGTATCACAAATATAATTTTACAAAATAAGACTGGTTAATAGTATTAACCTATATTATAATACATTTTCATGGTATATCTTTATATTACAGGTTAATTTTAAATTACACTTACATAGATGTAATATTTCACTTAATAATAATAACTGACAAAATAATTAACTTCAAAATGTCATTATTTTTGTGTTAAATATATATTGCTAATGTTAATTTGAAAAATTAGTTAGGTCCAACTGCTATAAACCATCTGTTTGTTGTTAATTGAAGGCAGAAAAATCTGAGCGGTCTCCTTATTGACACCAGATCACATAATACACACCAGAAACACACATTCAGATGCCTTTCATACATATACATGTACAACCTGATTTTACCATACATATATAAGACAATACACAGATACACAAACCTAATAATTCTACACCTTATCAATAAAATCAAATAAACACTAAACACAATTTTGAAATATTCAGTTACTGAAAAAACCAATGATTAAACACTTATTTATCAATCTACTTCATAGAAAACCTATACTTATTTATATTTCTCAGCAGATGCGTTTTGTACTTGGTCAGGGCATTGGACAAGTTTTATCAGTGACCCACAGAATCGAATAATGCACTAACTATGTGCAAAATGTGCCTGCTTGTAAAAATATCAATAAGTAGTGTTTTTTGCCAAGTAAATTGATAAATGTTATTAAAAATCCTCAAAATATACAAACCAATAATTGCAAATTCTGAGAAAACACACTTGCAATCAAATAGTATGTGTGACTCCTTAATAAAAAAAAAACATTTCAGGACAACAACACATTACAGTATACCAAAATACCACATATAAACGCTTACTAACAATTCGCCTGAGCAGGCAGTCTTGTCAGTGAGTCACAGTGTTGAACAATGCACTAACCAAGTGCGAAATAACTGCGGAGAATATCGGTAAATAGTTGTTATTTTACCAAGTTAAATTGATAAATAATTGGTAAAATAATAGGATATAAATTATATTCAATAAAGAAATCATTATATGGGGAAATACTGTAAACATTTATATTTACTGACAGTGGCATAAGACTATGAAGTCATATACAACATTTACTCAGAATTATTCTTCTGTGGTGTCTTCTATATAAAACAGCGAATTGGAAATGTCTATATATATTTTAAATCATTATTAAATTATTTTCAAAATTCATAAAGTATGAAACTACCAATGTCAAACCAAAAAGTTGTAGTTTGAACTGACAATAAAAGTTTCATTAATTTCAAAATTACTAAAAACTCTTGTAAATATGTTACAACTTGCCTACAGTAGCACTTACTTGTATTTGTTGAGAACAGACGTTTCGGGAGAAGTGTCCCAGTTACGATCTGAGTTGACAATGGGACACAACTCCCGAAACGGCTGTCTTCAACAAATACAAGTAAGTGCTACTATAGGCAAGTTGCAACATATTTACTAGTGTTTTTAGTGAAAGTTAGCAGCTCACATTTTAAAATTATTTTACATCCCATTAGGAGATAGTGGACAAAAATAAATAAATCCTTTACAACTGTATTACAACTAAATTAGAAATTTCTTAATTAGTTGCTCTTCACCAAATCACCAGATTTTAAAATTCAAATAGTTATTTAAAACAACGATGAACTATTAACATATCTGTCAATGGTATCACAAATAGATAGTGAAGTTGTAAAGATGCTTTGAGCGACATTTTGTATATACCTATGTATAATAACGTATTTATATGCTAAGATAAATATAGTCATGTGTGTGCAATTACATTTTATAGTTTCAAATCATTGTTTTAAAAATAATTAGGTTGTTATTTTAAGTGAAAAGACCAGAGGTGGTTGAATCTATTTTTGTACTTTTTATTGATGTGTAATTTTAGTAACATATTTATTTATTTTCCCACTTTTTTATAAATAAATAATTTATGTGTGTATATTGTGTATTTATTCAGCCCAAGTCGCAGCTTTTCCTAACAGGTAGAGTCTAGTGTAAGGGACACATATGTATAGGGCCAGGATTCTTATGTTTTACATTGGACTGTAGCTAATGTTTGTCCTACCTGATAACTTTAACATTTACAGTGTACAAGATGCTTCCAACTAAGATCTAATATAATGCCTGTTTAATGTGTTCTCATTCTGCTCTGTCTTGCTTTTCACAGGATTATGTAATGAAATGATACCTGGAAGAATGTGTTTATCTGTTGTATTCTGAGAATTCAGTGCTGTCAATAGTTCCACTGATGTTATGAGGTTTTATTGTTTTTGTTTTGTTCTTACAGCTAATTCACTTTTACTAACCTCATTACATAGTGTTACAACAAAAGTAAAACAACAACATATAATTGATTGCAAACTTTCTTATTTTTACTTAAATACAAAAAGTTCTTTCTTCAACCACATATACTGAGTCACTATAGATTTCTCTGAAGTTAAAGAGAATTCATTTGAGTATTTTGTCAATTTCAGTTTTATTGTCTATTTAAATAGTTTGTAAAGTTTCAGGTTTTAATGGAATTTATCTAAGCATGAGATTATTAGGATCATAGCTATTCATGATTTCTAAAGGGGAAATGTTTACATCGGAAATAAATCATCCCTTGTAGAGTAGGTGTTTGAGTATTCTTGCCATAAAAATCTTGGGGCCCTCCCACTAGAGTAGTGACACCCTAAATGCTAACATCCCATGTAGAAAGATGTATAGATAATTCTTTCTTGGCCATAAAAATCTTGGGGCCTTCCCACTAGAGTAGTGACACCCTAAATGCTAACATCCCATGTAGAAAGATGTATAGATAATTCTTTCTTGGCCATAACAAACTTGGGGCCTTCCCACTAGAGTAGTGACACCCTAAATGCTAACATCCCATGTAGAGAGATGTATAGAGAATTCTTTCTTGGCCATAAAAATCTTGGGGCCTTCCCACTAGAGTAGTGACACCCTAAATGCTAACATCCCATGTAGAGAGATGTATAGATAATTCTTTCTTGGCCATAAAAATCTTGGGGCCCTCCCACTAGAGTAGTGACACCCTAAATGCTAACATCCCATGTAGAGAGATGTATAGATAATTCTTTCTTGGCCATAAAAATCTTGGGGCCTTCCCACTAGAGTAGTGACACCCTAAATGCTAACATCCCATGTAGAGAGATGTATAGAGAATTCTTTCTTGGCCATAAAAATCTTGGGGCCCTCCCACTAGAGTAGTGACACCCTAAATGCTAACATCCCATGTAGAGAGATGTATAGATAATTCTTTCTTGGCCATAAAAATCTTGGGGCCTTCCCACTAGAGTAGTGACACCCTAAATGCTAACATCCCATGTAGAGAGATGTATAGAGAATTCTTTCTTGGCCATAAAAATCTTGGGGCCCTCCCACTAGAGTAGTGACACCCTAAATGCTAACATCCCATGTAGAGAGATGTATAGATAATTCTTTCTTGGCCATAAAAATCTTGGGGCCTTCCCACTAGAGTAGTGACACCCTAAATGCTAACATCCCATGTAGAGAGATGTATAGATAATTCTTTCTTGGCCATAAAAATCTTGGGGCCCTCCCACTAGAGTAGTGACACCCTAAATGCTAACATCCCATGTAGAGAGATGTATAGATAATTCTTTCTTGGCCATAAAAATCTTGGGGCCCTCCCACTAGAGTAGTGACACCCTAAATGCTAACATCCCATGTAGAGAGATGTATAGATAATTCTTTCTTGGCCATATAAATCTTGGGGCCCTCCCACTAGAGTAGTGACACCCTAAATGCTAACATCCCATGTAGAGAGATGTATAGATAATTCTTTCTTGGCCATAAAAATCTTGGGGCCCTCCCACTAGAGTAGTGACACCCTAAATGCTAACATCCCATGTAGAGAGATGTATAGATAATTCTTTCTTGGCCATAAAAATCTTGGGGCCTTCCCACTAGAGTAGTGACACCCTAAATGCTAACATCCCATGTAGAGAGATGTATAGATAATTCTTTCTTGGCCATAAAAATCTTGGGGCCCTCCCACTAGAGTAGTGACACCCTAAATGCTAACATCCCATGTAGAGAGATGTATAGATAATTCTTTCTTGGCCATAAAAATCTTGGGGCCTTCCCACTAGAGTAGTGACACCCTAAATGCTAACATCCCATGTAGAGAGATGTATAGATAATTCTTTCTTGGCCATAAAAATCTTGGGGCCTTCCCACTAGAGTAGTGACACCCTAAATGCTAACATCCCATGTAGAGAGATGTATAGATAATTCTTTCTTGGCCATAAAAATCTTGGGGCCTTCCCACTAGAGTAGTGACACCCTAAATGCTAACATCCCATGTAGAGAGATGTATAGATAATTCTTTCTTGGCCATAAAAATCTTGGGGCCTTCCCACTAGAGTAGTGACACCCTAAATGCTAACATCCCATGTAGAGAGATGTATAGATAATTCTTTCTTAGCCATAAAAATCTTGGGGCCTTCCCACTAGAGTAGTGACACCCTAAATGCTAACATCCCATGTAGAGAGATGTATAGATAATTCTTTCTTGGCCATAAAAATCTTGGGGCCTTCCCACTAGAGTAGTGACACCCTAAATGCTAACATCCCATGTAGAGAGATGTATAGATAATTCTTTCTTAGCCATAAAAATCTTGGGGCCTTCCCACTAGAGTAGTGACACCCTAAATGCTAACATCCCATGTAGAGAGATGTATAGATAATTCTTTCTTGGCCATAAAAATCTTGGGGCCCTCCCACTAGAGTAGTGACACCCTAAATGCTAACATCCCATGTAGAGAGATGTATAGATAATTCTTTCTTGGCCATAAAAATCTTGGGGCCCTCCCACTAGAGTAGTGACACCCTAAATGCTAACATCCCATGTAGAGAGATGTATAGATAATTCTTTCTTGGCCATAAAAATCTTGGGGCCTTCCCACTAGAGTAGTGACACCCTAAATGCTAACATCCCATGTAGAGAGATGTATAGATAATTCTTTCTTGGCCATAAAAATCTTGGGGCCTTCCCACTAGAGTAGTGACACCCTAAATGCTAACATCCCATGTAGAGAGATGTATAGATAATTCTTTCTTGGCCATAAAAATCTTGGGGCCTTCCCACTAGAGTAGTGACACCCTAAATGCTAACATCCCATGTAGAGAGATGTATAGATAATTCTTTCTTGGCCATAAAAATCTTGGGGCCTTCCCACTAGAGTAGTGACACCCTAAATGCTAACATCCCATGTAGAGAGATGTATAGATAATTCTTTCTTGGCCATAAAAATCTTGGGGCCTTCCCACTAGAGTAGTGACACCCTAAATGCTAACATCCCATGTAGAGAGATGTATAGATAATTCTTTCTTGGCCATAAAAATCTTGGGGCCTTCCCACTAGAGTAGTGACACCCTAAATGCTAACATCCCATGTAGAGAGATGTATAGATAATTCTTTCTTGGCCATAAAAATCTTGGGGCCTTCCCACTAGAGTAGTGACACCCTAAATGCTAACATCCCATGTAGAGAGATGTATAGATAATTCTTTCTTGGCCATAAAAATCTTGGGGCCTTCCCACTAGAGTAGTGACACCCTAAATGCTAACATCCCATGTAGAGAGATGTATAGATAATTCTTTCTTGGCCATAAAAATCTTGGGGCCTTCCCACTAGAGTAGTGACACCCTAAATGCTAACATCCCATGTAGAGAGGTGTATAGATAATTCTTTCTTGGCCATAAAAATCTTGGGGCCTTCCCACTAGAGTAGTGACACCCTAAATGCTAACATCCCATGTAGAGAGATGTATAGATAATTCTTTCTTGGCCATAAAAATCTTGGGGCCTTCCCACTAGAGTAGTGACACCCTAAATGCTAACATCCCATGTAGAGAGATGTATAGATAATTCTTTCTTGGCCATAAAAATCTTGGGGCCTTCCCACTAGAGTAGTGACACCCTAAATGCTAACATCCCATGTAGAGAGATGTATAGATAATTCTTTCTTGGCCATAAAAAACTTGGGGCCCTCCTACTAGAGTAGTGACACCCTAAATGCTAACATCATCCCATGTAGAGAGATGTATAGATAATTCTTTCTTGGCCATAAAAATCTTGGGGCCTTCCCACTAGAGTAGTGACACCCTAAATGCTAACATCCCATGTAGAGAGATGTATAGATAATTCTTTCTTGGCCATAAAAATCTTGGGGCCTTCCCACTAGAGTAGTGACACCCTAAATGCTAACATCCCATGTAGAGAGATGTATAGATAATTCTTTCTTGGCCATAAAAATCTTGGGGCCTTCCCACTAGAGTAGTGACACCCTAAATGCTAACATCCCATGTAGAGAGATGTATAGATAATTCTTTCTTGGCCATAAAAATCTTGGGGCCTTCCCACTAGAGTAGTGACACCCTAAATGCTAACATCCCATGTAGAGAGATGTATAGATAATTCTTTCTTGGCCATAAAAATCTTGGGGCCCTCCTACTAGAGTAGTGACACCCTAAATGCTAACATCCCATGTAGAGAGATGTATAGAGAATTTTTTCTTGGCCATATAAATCTTGGGCCCTTCCCACTAGAGTAGTGACACCCTAAATGCTAACATCCCATGTAGAGAGATGTATAGTTAATTCTTTCTTGGCCATAAAAATCTTGGGGCCTTCCTACTAGAGTAGTGACACCCTAAATGCTAACATCCCATGTAGAGAGATGTATAGAGAATTCTTTCTTGGCCATATAAATCTTGGGGCCCTCCCACTAGAGTAGTGACACCCTAAATGCTAACATCATCCCATGTAGAGAGATGTATAGTTAATTCTTTCTTGGCCATAAAAATCTTGGGGCCCTCCTACTAGAGTAGTGACACCCTAAATGCTATCATTCCAAGTAGAATGGGCCAGAGCTGAGTTTTAAAGTGCTACAGTGAGCATACTCTGATGAAGATTTAAGGAAAATGTTGGTCCACCGACTACTTCAGCCTACTTAAAGAGGAAATATGCCCAAGAGCTCTAGTCATGGAAATGACCGAAAGTGATCCGTGAGTGTGTTAAAAGTCTGGCTCCTAACTCTTGTGGTGATGATTGGTTAAATAACATCTATGCATATAACCCAAACGTGAAACCCTGCTGTAGGCGAGGATTCACCCGGTGAGCCTATTGTGAATGGGTCTTGTGAGTTGATGGTGGCAACGTCGCCTAAATTACAATCACAAAGTTTTTAGTAATTTCGTCTACAAAGATTGAATATGTTTATATATATATATAACTTGTTCAACATCAGAACGCCATTATCAATGTTGCTATCTTGACTAATATTAGATGTTTCTCTCCTTCCTTGTTGACTTGACATTCAATTTTCAACACTTGAAGGAATACAATCCAGAATATCTGTAGCGTCAGATTCAATATGCACATCTGTACTCAGAAACTTCATCTTCTTCCTATCCACCACCAATCACATCACTATCATCACCATCGTAATCATCACAGTACTTTACTTCTAGTTGCCATAAACCCTCAACATTGAATTCGAAACTAGTGTTTAAAATGTCGCCCATGATAGTATTAATATATGTACGTTAATACTAAGAATAAAACTTGAAATATATATATATATATATATATATATATATATATATATATATATATATATATATATGCAATAAAAGTCCGCTAACAAATATTAGCTCAAAATGAAAAAGTCGAGTGAACGTAGTCTGACCGGAAATCCCCAATAACATTAAACTTAGGCTAAGGAGAAGGTATTGAAAACGGCATTGTTGCTAAACCCCAACCATCCCTTAAAAAACCTATTTTTTATAGAACGTAGTCTGAGACAACACGTTACAATTCCCGGGTGAAATAGAAGATGATTTATGTTTTGAAGTTATATTTCGAATACTATATTAAATATAATTTTAAAATTGTATTTGAGATTTCACTGACCGGTTATCTTTTCAAATATTTTTATGTTCATTGTAAGTTCTAACGTTTACTTTTTGCCATACGATAAGATTTGTAATAGGGAGCGCATTTCGATCAATTAGTAAGGGTAGCTCTTGAAATCTAAGGACGACCTTGCGCATCTCGATTTAGATTATAAAAAACCCCGACACGTGGTGCATATCCTGGTCCTGCATATATTAACCAATGTCCTTGACCCAGAGGCGCCAATATTTTGTTCACTTTGATCCTCCATTATAAAGTTATCAACACGCTTGCTCCGTGCATAAAAAACCCCCTTCCGCCCTTCCCTAGCTAATCACATTGGCAATGGAGCCTCCTCTGGATGTAAAAAATCCCCCTTCTTAATATTCAGCGCTGTTCAAAGGGTGTGGAGGTTTTTATTAACTTGTCTGTCAAACAGGTAGGGGTTGTTTTTTATACTGCTCAGGTTTAGTCGCGTGCTATTGGCCAATTTACAGAAGGGGTTGAATAACAAATTAATGACGAGGGGCGGAGTTAGAGTAAAAGATATGGCCACTTGATTAGGCTACAGACCTGTACTTTGGAGGTATAAAGGTTACAACGCCTTCTACAATATAACGATGTTACATCCTAACACACACACACACACAGGGAGGAAGTATTGGTAGAAGCCAAGATGACCTCGCTCCATTTAATAGTTCCGGTGACCCTGCAGTCATTTGTTTCGCACGTCACACGGGTAATGAGACGCAGGCGCTAGGGTGGCGACCTCTGGAGCGTGCGTCTTGACTCTTGTTCATTAGCCGTCTTCGTGTGAACACAAGGCCACTTGGATGTGATTCGAGGTAAATCTATCCGGTTCCATTACACGACCGCGAGAGACTCAGTACATCCCAAGTAGGTATAGACATCAACAACTACTCGGCAAGTGACTAGCTATGTGAGGTGTTATGTAAAGGCCGAGTACGATCCAAAGTAACACCAATACCATCTGGGCCAGAGACTAGCATTGGGTGGGGTTACGTTCTGGCCAAAAACAATGCTAAGCAGACACCAAGACTTACTCCGCCAAGGACCACCTATGTGAAAGATTAAGTTCAGGTCAGGTATCATCCTTATTGGACACCAACACTAACTGAACTAATAAAAAAAAGATAAATGGTGGATTCGTTCCGGCCGACTACAATCCCAAGTTGACAACAACACTACTTGGCCAGTAACAAGATATATGGTGGCTAAGTTCGGCCGACTACCATCAAAAGTAGACACCAACACTAACTAGATAAGTAACATGCCATATGGGTCTACGTTCAGGCTGAGTACCATCCCAAGTAGGCACCAAGCCTAACAGGGCCAGTAACAAGCTATGTGGTGGTTACGTTCCGGCCAAGTACCACCACAAGTAGGCACCAAGCCTAACAGGGCCAGTAACAAGCTATGTGGTGGTTACGTTCCGGCCAAGTACCACCACAAGTAGGTACCAAGACTAACAGGGCCAGTAACAAGCTATGTGGTGGTTACGTTCCGGCCAAGTACCACCACAAGTAGGTACCAAGACTAACAGGGCCAGTAACAAGCTATATGGTGGCTACGTTTCGACCGAAAACAAACCCAAGAAAAAGCCATCACTAACTGGGCCAGTAACAGGCTATATGGTGGCTACGTTCGGCCGACTACCATCAAAAGTAGACACCAACACTAACTAGATAAGTAACATGCCATATGGGTCTACGTTCAGGCTGAGTACCATCCCAAGTAGGCACCAAGCCTAACAGGGCCAGTAACAAGCTATGTGGTGGTTACGTTCCGGCCAAGTACCACCACAAGTAGGTACCAAGACTAACAGGGCCAGTAACAAGCTATGTGGTGGTTACGTTCCGGCCAAGTACCACCACAAGTAGGTACCAAGACTAACAGGGCCAGTAACAAGCTATATGGTGGCTACGTTTCGACCGAAAACAAACCCAAGAAAAAACCATCACTAACTTGGCCAGTAACAAGCTATGGAGTGGTTCTGCTACGGCCGACTATCATCCCAAGTTTGGCACCATCACTAACTGGGCCAGTAACAATCTATAGGGTGGCTATATTCAGTCCGACTATCATCCCAAGTAGGCACCAAGACCTTTTGGGTGGGTAACAAGCTACATGGTGGCTACGTTCCATTCGAGTAACATCCCAAGTAGACATCAACACTAACTGGGCCAGTAACAATCTATATGTTGGCTACGTTCCCGCCGACCATCACCCCAAGTACGAACCAAGACTGACTGACCAATAACAAGCTATATGGTGGCTACGTTCCTGCCGAGTACCATCCCAAGTAGGCAAAAAGACTGACTGGACAGTAACAAGCTATATGGTGGCTACGTTCCTGCCGAGTACCATCCCAAGTAGGCAAAAAGACTGACTGGCCAGTAACAAGCTATATGGTGGCTACGTTCCTGCCGAGTACCACCCCAAGTAGGCACTAAGACTGACTGACCAGTAACAAGCTATATGGTGGCTACGTTCCTGCCGAGTACCACCCCAAGTAGGCACTAAGACTGACTGGCCAGTAACAAGCTATATGTTGGCTACGTTCCCGCCGACCATCACCCCAAGTACGAACCAAGACTGACTGACCAATAACAAGCTATATGGTGGCTACGTTCCTGCCGAGTACCATCCCAAGTAGGCAAAAAGACTGACTGGCCAGTAACAAGCTATATGGTGGCTACGTTCCTGCCAAGTACCATCCCAAGTAGGAACCAAGACTGACTGACCAGTAAGAAGCTATATGGTGGCTACGTTCCTGCCGACTACCAACACAAGTAGGCACCAAGACTAACAGGGCCAGTAACAAGCTATATGGTGGTTACGTTCCGGCCGAGTACCACCACAAGTAGGCACCAAGACTAACAGGGCCAGTAACAAGCTATATGGTGGTTACGTTCCGGCCGAGTACCACCACAAGTAGGCACCAAGACTAACAGGGCCAGTAACAAGCTATGTGGTGGTTACGTTCCGGCCGAGTACCACCACAAGTAGGTACCAAGACTAACAGGGCCAGTAACAAGCTATGTGGTGGTTACGTTCCGGCCGAGTACCACCACAAGTAGGCACCAAGACTAACAGGGCCAGTAACAAGCTATATGGTGGTTACGTTCCGGCCGAGTACCACCACAAGTAGGTACCAAGACTAACAGGGCCAGTAACAAGCTATATGGTGGCTACGTTTCGGCCGAAAACAAACCCAAGTAAAAACCGTCACTAACTGGGCCAGTAACAGGCTATATGGTGGCTACGTTCAGACCAACTATCATCACCAACACTAACTGGGCCAGTAACAAGCTATATGGTGGCTACGTTCCGGCCGAAAACAAACCCAAGTAAAAACCGTCACTAACTGGGCCAGTAACAGGCTATATGGTGGCTATATACGTTCAGACCAACTATCATCACCAACACTAACTGGGTCGGTAACAATCTATATAATCGCTACGTTCCGGCCTATTATCATCCCAAGTAGGCACCAACATTAACTGGGCCAGTAACAAGCTATATGGTGGATACTTTCCAGCCGACTATCATCCCTAGTTGGCACCAACACTAACTGGGCCAGTAACCAGCTATATGGTGGATACTTTCCAGGCGACTATCATCCCTAGTTGGCACCAACACTAACTGGGCCAGTAACCAGCTATATGGTGGATACTTTCCAGGCGACTATCATCCCTAGTTGGCACCAACACTAACTGGGCCAGTAACCAGCTATATGGTGGATACTTTCCAGCCGACTATCATCCCTAGTTGGCACCAACACTAACTGGGCCAGTAACCAGCTATATGGTGGATACTTTCCAGCCGACTATCATCCCTAGTTGGCACCAACACTAACTGGGCCAGTAACCAGCTATATGGTGGATACTTTCCAGCCGACTATCATCCCTAGTTGGCACCAACACTAACTGGGCCAGTAACCAGCTATATGGTGGATACTTTCCAGGCGACTATCATCCCTAGTTGGCACCAACACTAACTGGGCCAGTAACCAGCTATATGGTGGATACTTTCCAGGCGACTATCATCCCTAGTTGGCACCAACAATGACTGGGTCAGTAACAATTCCAAGTAAAAACCAAAAATGACTGGCCAGTAACAAGCTATATGGTGGCTACGTTCCTGCCGAGCACCATCCCAAGTAGGCATCAAGACTGACTGGCCAGTAACAAGCTATATGGTGGCTACGTTCCTGCCGAGTACAATCCCAAATAGGCATCAAGACTGATTGGCCAGTAAGAAGCTATATGGTGGCTACGTTCCTGCCGAGTACAATCCCAAATAGGCATCAAGACTGATTGGCCAGTAAGAAGCTATATGGTGGCTACGTTCCTGCCGAGTACAATCCCAAATAGGCATCAAGACTGACTGGCCAGTAACAAGCTATATGGTGGCTACGTTCCTGCCGAGTACAATCCCAAATAGGCATCAAGACTGATTGGCCAGTAAGAAGCTATATGGTGGCTACGTTCCGGTCGAATGCTATCCCAAATAGGCATCAAGACTGATTGGCCAGTAAGAAGCTATATGGTGGCTACGTTCCGGTCGAATGCTATCCCAAATAGGCATCAAGACTGATTGGCCAGTAAGAAGCTATATGGTGGCTACGTTCCGGTCGAATGCTATCCCAAATAGGCATCAAGACTGATTGGCCAGTAAGAAGCTATATGGTGGCTACGTTCCGGTCGAATGCTATCCCAAATAGGCATCAAGACTGATTGGCCAGTAAGAAGCTATATGGTGGCTACGTTCCGGTCGAATACTATCCCAAATAGGCATCAAGACTGATTGGCCAGTAAGAAGCTATATGGTGGCTACGTTCCGGTCGAATACTATCCCAAATAGGCATCAAGACTGATTGGCCAGTAAGAAGCTATATGGTGGCTACGTTCCGGTCGAATACTATCCCAAATAGGCATCAAGACTGATTGGCCAGTAAGAAGCTATATGGTGGCTACGTTCCGGTCGAATACTATCCCAAATAGGCATCAAGACTGATTGGCCAGTAAGAAGCTATATGGTGGCTACGTTCCGGTCGAATACTATCCCAAATAGGCATCAAGACTGATTGGCCAGTAAGAAGCTATATGGTGGCTACGTTCCGGTCGAATACTATCCCAAATAGGCATGAAGACTGATTGGCCAGTAAGAAGCTATATGGTGGCTACGTTCCGGTCGAATGCTATCCCAAATAGGCATCAAGACTGATTGGCCAGTAAGAAGCTATATGGTGGCTACGTTCCGGTCGAATACTATCCCAAATAGGCATCAAGACTGATTGGCCAGTAAGAAGCTATATGGTGGCTACGTTCCGGTCGAATGCTATCCCAAATAGGCATCAAGACTGATTGGCCAGTAAGAAGCTATATGGTGGCTACGTTCCGGTCGAATGCTATCCCAAATAGGCATCAAGACTGATTGGCCAGTAAGAAGCTATATGGTGGCTACGTTCCGGTCGAATGCTATCCCAAATAGGCATCAAGACTGATTGGCCAGTAAGAAGCTATATGGTGGCTACGTTCCGGTCGAATGCTATCCCAAATAGGCATCAAGACTGATTGGCCAGTAAGAAGCTATATGGTGGCTACGTTCCGGTCGAATACTATCCCAAATAGGCATCAAGACTGATTGGCCAGTAAGAAGCTATATGGTGGCTACGTTCCGGTCGAATACTATCCCAAATAGGCATCAAGACTGATTGGCCAGTAAGAAGCTATATGGTGGCTACGTTCCGGTCGAATACTATCCCAAATAGGCATCAAGACTGATTGGCCAGTAAGAAGCTATATGGTGGCTACGTTCCGGTCGAATACTATCCCAAATAGGCATCAAGACTGATTGGCCAGTAAGAAGCTATATGGTGGCTACGTTCCGGTCGAATACTATCCCAAATAGGCATCAAGACTGATTGGCCAGTAAGAAGCTATATGGTGGCTACGTTCCGGTCGAATACTATCCCAAATAGGCATGAAGACTGATTGGCCAGTAAGAAGCTATATGGTGGCTACGTTCCGGTCGAATACTATCCCAAATAGGCATCAAGACTGATTGGCCAGTAAGAAGCTATATGGTGGCTACGTTCCGGTCGAATACTATCCCAAATAGGCATCAAGACTGATTGGCCAGTAAGAAGCTATATGGTGGCTACGTTCCGGTCGAATACTATCCCAAATAGGCATCAAGACTGATTGGCCAGTAAGAAGCTATATGGTGGCTACGTTCCGGTCGAATACTATCCCAAATAGGCATCAAGACTGATTGGCCAGTAAGAAGCTATATGGTGGCTACGTTCCGGTCGAATACTATCCCAAATAGGCATCAAGACTGATTGGCCAGTAAGAAGCTATATGGTGGCTACGTTCCGGTCGAATACTATCCCAAATAGGCATCAAGACTGATTGGCCAGTAAGAAGCTATATGGTGGCTACGTTCCGGTCGATTACCATCCCAAGTAGGCATCAATATTTACTATTGTATTTTGTAAGTGTTTGTTTATGGTTAAAAGATTATCTTCAAGTTTTTAAATGTATAGCTTCTTTAACTAACGAGTTTAAATGTAGTTGAATTCAATGGTATAGGATGCCTCAATTCAATCTGATTTTCTAGGAATGTGTAGGCCTACATCTACTTATTATCTGCGATAGTCTCTGCTCGTTGTTCGTTGGTCAATGAATGTACTCTGGAACGGTAAAAGATTTTCAAAGATGAGTTTTTTAATAATTAGTGAGTTCAACAAAGAAAGAGAAAGAATCTTTAAGAAAGACCTGAAACATTGCACCAATAATTAAAACCATGGAGGAGTTTTGCTAAGTTTCTGCCGCCGAAAGTCACAGATTTGATTCAACCAAAAGGAGATTTAAACAAAAAGTGGAATTAATAATAATTTTGTTTCATTTAGAATATGAAAGTCTAGCGGCAGTCAAATTCATGGATCCCTAACAGTTTAAATTTGTCTTCCTCAAAGAAGTGACCTTGAAGGATTGCTTGCAAATTTTTAATGGTTTGATATGTTTTCGTGAACCCTTTTCTTTCGGCACACGCTCTATCACAGCGTAACAAAATGCAGGTTTAAGTTCATTGCTTCGGGCCACCTTCGATTATTGATCGGAACTCGCCGTCTTCCCCCCCAGTGCTATCGCCATTTGTTCCTCTTTTTTTACTTGCAGCCGAGTTTTTATATAGACCACAAAGGCGTGGTTCTTTTTATTATCAAAATGGCGCCTGCTATGAAGAGCATAACATTGCCAGATTAAGAGAACACTGACGAATCCCTTTATAGTAATCTTAGGACACAAGAGTGTGGCTAGGCATTTGTGAAACGGTTTACCAATGTATGGCGAAAAAGAGTTAGAGAATGACAAAAGATGCTGACAATGTGAAAAGTATGGCTTGGAGCACTTCAGCTCAAAAACTAAAGCAAGATAACCGTCAATGTGAGACCAACTGTATCGATCGATGGCAGCAGATAAATGAATTTATCTGCCGTTTTTTTATGACGAAATTTACCTACGAGTTTTCTTCTTTATTTATATTAATAGTGAAAAGCAGAAATTCTTTATCGTGAACAAATTTTTAATAAAACAATATTTTAAAACTTTCAAAAAAGTAATTAACATTCACTAGAATAAATAAAATTAAAACCTTATTCAATAAAGACGTCATGATAAACTCGTCGTACAAAACAAAAATATTTAAAGTCAATTCTTACTTAACTTCAAAAAACTTAATTTTTATTAAATAATTACAATTAATAATTATATAGCAACATAAAAGATGCGTTAAAGCAGATGTTCTACCACATAACCTATAACATAAAATTAACTGTTTTATGAAATCATATGTTATCACTTATTTTACGCCAAACGGGAAGAAATAACTGTATTGCATAACTTGTCCCTTTTGTAAACGTTTTTCTCCTACATAAAACTAAAATTAATTTATTAAAATTAAGAAAATGAAAATAAAATAAACAAGTAATATAAAAAAAAAATAGTTCAACTCAATTCCTATTTAGGTTAATATTGAAAAATTTTATTTTAGTTACTTTTTGTTAAATACGTACATAACCTATGCGTTAAAACATTTTTCTACCACATAACCACTTATTACTTATTTTTAAGGCAAATAGGATGAAATAACTATATTGCATACCTTGCCCTGTTGTAAAACGTTTTCTCCCATGTAAACGTAAAATTAATATAAAATAAGATTAAACTTGTCAAATGAACAAAAAATAGTAAATTCCTACTTAGGCAAAGAAAATGTATTTCAGTAACTTTTTAATAAATAATTGCAATTAATGTATATAAAGTAAAATAAATTATGCATTAAAACAGCTGTTCTACCACAAAACCTATAACATAAAATCAGCTGTTTTATGAAATCATATGTTATGAGTTATCTTATGCTAAATGGGACGAAATAACTATAGCCTATTGCATCCCTTGCCCCTGTTGTGAAAACTTTTTCTCCCATATAAAACTAAAAATAATTCATTATATTTAATTAATGAATTAATATTTGAAAAATTAACATCAAGTGTCATCAATTACAAGTTTAAGAAATATATTTAAACTTGAGTGAATGAATAACGAGTAGGTACCTATTTTATAATCGATGAAAATTTAAACAAGATATTTAGATACAAATATATATGGAGAGTGTGAACTAATAGAAGAAATTGAAAAGCAACGAAAAGAACAAAATTATATGAGTCAAAAAGTAGGCGACGTTGTCATTTCTCCCTCAACAGTTACGTAGTATGTTGTAGTAAATTGTATTTTAAATGAATTTTCAATTAGTTTTTGAATCGTGTCACATAATGTAAGGAAGTAGAGGTGGCCCTGTGTTGTTTTAAAATCTGTGTCAAACACAGCCAACAGCTGACGAGTGAGGATCGTGCCCAGGTCCTCTGGGAACATCGTAGTCCAAAGAAGAAGCCGCCGCCCGGAAGTGCCTGGTCCTGCAATATGTCGCCTTACGTACATTCGCAATGGACGGACAAGTCTGTCAGAGAGAGGCTGAACACACGCCGCTCTTTCCAGCAGAATTTTTTGTTAAAGCACTATTGTTCACATGTCCCCTTAAAAGGGTGCGTGCGTGATTATATGGGGGTGGTCAAACTGTAGGGGTTGCAATGGTCAGTACGAGGGTGAGTTCTGTCATTACTGCTTCAAACAGTAATTTATAATATAAAGGGGATGCAGTAATAGAATATCCAGACAAAATGGCCACGAGTGACTCACTCAGTAACCCTACTGCTTGACCGATGTGTTTGTACCGTCACACAAACCAACGCACGCCAAACCTTAATATTCTCTTCCTTATATTATATTTCTACTCTTCAACAAATCAGAATCCTGCAACAGAACACTACAATAAAGCGACTACGTTAGGATTATCTCCTCTTAGACCACAAAGAGGTTTTCCCAATATAATCCATAAATCTGTCACCCTAAAGAAAAGAAGGTATTATCTACCTACTACTAAGGTTAACATTACTGAACTTAATTAGTCGCAACCATTTACATGTGTTGTGTTATGTTGTGTGTGTGTGTGTGTGTGTGTGTGTGTGTGTGTTGTTTGCATGTGTAGCTTATTGTGTGTGTTTGTGTGTGTGTGTGTGTGTGTTTGTGCGTGTGTGTGTGTGTGTTTGTGTGTGTGTGTGTGTGTGTGTGTGTGTGTTGTTTGCATGTGTAGCTTATTGTGTGTGTTTGTGTGTGTGTGTGTGTGTGTGTGTTTGTGCGTGTGTGTGTGTGTGTGTGTGTTTGTGCATGTGTAGTTTGTTGTGTGTGTGTGTGTGTGTGTTTGTTGTGTGCATGTGTAGTTTGTTGTGTGTGTGTGTGTGTGTTGTGTATGTATGTGCGCGCGCGCGTGTAGGTTGTATGTTTGTTTGTATGATTGTTAGTAGAGAGATTTACAAGTTGTGTAAAGTCAAGGGACGTCGATCTTCTAGCTTTTTTCCATCGTACAGAAATATACGAATATAGGAACGATCAAGGTCAACGACCCGGCCAATGCTAAGAGTCCTGGCAGGCTTCTTTTTTCGAATTGAGATATAAATTGACACTAAGAAAGGGGACTGTAAAATGTGTAAAAAATTGGTTGTTTTGTGGCTGAGAACGTGTAATAGGGTAGCGCACCGCCCCCTGGCAATTAGGCCACATCTTCCGAAGGTCAGGTATAAGTGACACATATAGTAGATTCAATGGAGGTTCCGTGACACTTCCGCTGCCTGATTTTGTTCCGAGTAGTTACTGTTATCATTAGTATAGCAGTAAGTTTTATATTGTCACACGTATTCGCACACGTATTGGTCCTGTGGTGGGGGACCATAAACCCCAGAATGTAACAGGGCTCTACGCCACGAAGATGCACACTTTAGCAATGGTTCTGAGAAGGCAGAGGGCCTTACAGTAAGTCCTCAGCTGGCTTTATTTAATAATAACATTTTACAGGAATAATAAACTTTTACATCGCAATGGCTCCACTTTTGTAACGAAAAGATGTGTCTTGGTCATGGAAATATGTTAGACCCAAGGAATGTGTTGCGAGTTGCAGCCAGTTGTATTGTTGGGGCAATCGAAACGTCCTGAGTAGGTAGAGGAAATATTTATGCCATTTCTTCTTGCTTTAACATATTCCAATGCCTTCTATTAGTTTACACGCTACCTAGTTATATTTCTTGTTCAAATTTTCAATCTTTAAAAAATTCTTTTTATTCATCTACTCAAGTTTAAATACATTGTTTTAACTTGTAGGAAATGATACTGGATGTTATTAGTTTTTGTAAATATTAATTTATTTTAATAATTAATTTCTCTGTTTATTTTCTCACTTAATATCTTAATTCAGTCATCTGTATTTACATAATGTATTTATATTTAAGTTGCATTTTCTAATAATTTTGAATTCACTAATTAAATAATGAGTAATTATTGAGGTACTTATTTATATTAATTGTAATGATTTATTAAAAATTAAATAAATAATCAAATGAAATTTGCCTTTGTTGTCCTAACTAGGAATTGACTTAATTTTCTTTATTATTTGTTTTTTAAGACTTTAAAATAATATTCTACAAATAGCCTTTTGCAGGCTATTTTGGGTATTATAGATTATTACATAGACTACCCGGTGAAAGGGGACATGATGCCGTTACACCATCTTCTACCCCTGGAACAGCCTAATAACTCCTTTTTATTTGCGCGCCATTATTATTATTTTTTTCCCAAGACAATTCGAATATAAATGATTGGGAAACAAACTCTTGCATCATAGTGGTACAAAGTGACGTTGCAGCGCGAACGAGCATTCTATCCGTCATGGTTTAATGTTTTGAAAATATACATTTTTCACCCCTTGTTGTTTTTGTTTCACCCCTTTTAAAGGTTGAGAAAGTAAGGGTTGAAAAGTTGGGATGGGGGGAATGAAAGTGAATCATTACCAACAGCCAGGTAATACATAGGCTAAGTGGTAAGAGGAAGTAAAAGCGCCATCTAACATCTACAAAGCGCACATCGTCGTGGCATGTTTACTGATATCCGTCAAAGCCCAGCTTCCGGTAGACCAACAAAAGGCCACGCGTCCTCATCCAGTGACCACATTCCCCCCCTCTGTCTAGATTTACAAAACGTTCCCTTTAGACGATAAAAAAAGCTCTCTGGCTACTCGAAGGACGCATAAAACCTGTCTCTAAGCCGCGTGTAAAGGTAGAGGGAGAGAGGACCCATTCAAGCTTCCCTCCTACTTGTGGCGATGATACCTCGTTCAGGCGTACACTATAAAGGAGCATTTCAGGGTTTCTCTCTTAAACCTTCGCCAGAACGATACACGGCATCAGTAGAAAGAAGGAATACATCAGATAAAATTTAGAGTTAGGCAAACTTGCTCAATGTCGTAAATATTAGGTGGAATGTGTTAGCTTGCTTCAATGTCGTAAAAATTAAATTAAACGTTTCCGCTTATAATGTGTTTTTTTTAAGCAGCTTTAACGTGTTATTCTATAACATGCCTCTCCCGTATCGTAAACGTGTTATTAAACATGTCAGTATATAACACCCTGCTTCCGTGCCGTAAACGTGATATTAAACGTGTTAGCCTATAACGTGGCTACTTCCGCAGCGTAAACGCGTTTAAACAATTTAGCATATAACATGCCTCTCCCGTATCGTAAACGTGTTATTAAACATGTCAGTATATAACACCCTGCTTCCGTGCCGTAAACGTGATATTAAACGTGTTAGCCTATAACGTGGCTACTTCCGTAGCGTAAACGCGTTTAAACAATTTAGCATATAACATGCCTCTCCCGTATCGTAAACGTGTTATTAAACATGTCAGTATATAACACCCTGCTTCCGTGCCGTAAACGTGATATTAAACGTGTTAGCCTATAACGTGGCTACTTCCGCAGCGTAAACGCGTTTAAACAATTTAGCATATAACATGCCTCTCCCGTATCGTAAACGTGTTATTAAACATGTCAGTATATAACACCCTGCTTCCGTGCCGTAAACGTGATATTAAACGTGTTAGCCTATAACGTGGCTACTTCCGCAGCGTAAACGCGTTTAAACAATTTAGCATATAACATGCCTCTCCCGTATCGTAAACGTGTTATTAAACATGTCAGTATATAACACCCTGCTTCCGTGCCGTAAACGTGATATTAAACGTGTTAGCCTATAACGTGGCTACTTCCGCAGCGTAAACGCGTTTAAACAATTTAGCATATAACATGCCTCTCCCGTATCGTAAACGTGTTATTAAACATGTCAGCATATAACACCCTGCTTCCGTGCCGTAAACGTGATATTAAACGTGTTAGCCTATAACGTGGCTACTTCCGCAGCGTAAACGCGTTTAAACAATTTAGCATATAACATGCCTCTCCCGTATCGTAAACGTGTTATTAAACATGTCAGCATATAACACCCTGCTTCCGTGCCGTAAACGTGATATTAAACGTGTTAGCCTATAACGTGGCTACTTCCGCAGCGTAAACGCGTTTAAACAATTTAGCATATAACATGCCTCTCCCGTATCGTAAACGTGTTATTAAACATGTCAGTATATAACACCCTGCTTCCGTGCCGTAAACGTGATATTAAACGTGTTAGCCTATAACGTGGCTACTTCCGCAGCGTAAACGCGTTTAAACAATTTAGCATATAACATGCCTCTCCCGTATCGTAAACGTGTTATTAAACATGTCAGCATATAACACCCTGCTTCCGTGCCGTAAACGTGATATTAAACGTGTTAGCCTATAACGTGGCTACTTCCGTAGCGTAAACGCGTTTAAACAATTTAGCATATAACATGCCTCTCCCGTATCGTAAACGTGTTATTAAACATGTCAGCATATAACACCCTGCTTCCGTGCCGTAAACGTGATATTAAACGTGTTAGCCTATAACGTGGCTACTTCCGTAGCGTAAACGCGTTTAAACAATTTAGCATATAACATGCCTCTCCCGTATCGTAAACGTGTTATTAAACATGTCAGTATATAACACCCTGCTTCCGTGCCGTAAACGTGATATTAAACGTGTTAGCCTATAACGTGGCTACTTCCGTAGCGTAAACGCGTTTAAACAATTTAGCATATAACATGCCTCTCCCGTATCGTAAACGTGTTATTAAACATGTCAGCATATAACACCCTGCTTCCGTGCCGTAAACGTGATATTAAACGTGTTAGCCTATAACGTGGCTACTTCCGCAGCGTAAACGCGTTTAAACAATTTAGCATATAACATGCCTCTCCCGTATCGTAAACGTGTTATTAAACATGTCAGCATATAACACCCTGCTTCCGTGCCGTAAACGTGATATTAAACGTGTTAGCCTATAACGTGGCTACTTCCGCAGCGTAAACGCGTTTAAACAATTTAGCATATAACATGCCTCTCCCGTATCGTAAACGTGTTATTAAACATGTCAGTATATAACACCCTGCTTCCGTGCCGTAAACGTGATATTAAACGTGTTAGCCTATAACGTGGCTACTTCCGCAGCGTAAACGCGTTTAAACAATTTAGCATATAACATGCCTCTCCCGTATCGTAAACGTGTTATTAAACATGTCAGCATATAACACCCTGCTTCCGTGCCGTAAACGTGATATTAAACGTGTTAGCCTATAACGTGGCTACTTCCGTAGCGTAAACGCGTTTAAACAATTTAGCATATAACATGCCTCTCCCGTATCGTAAACGTGTTATTAAACATGTCAGCATATAACACCCTGCTTCCGTGCCGTAAACGTGATATTAAACGTGTTAGCCTATAACGTGGCTACTTCCGTAGCGTAAACGCGTTTAAACAATTTAGCATATAACATGCCTCTCCCGTATCGTAAACGTGTTATTAAACATGTCAGCATATAACACCCTGCTTCCGTGCCGTAAACGTGATATTAAACGTGTTAGCCTATAACGTGGCTACTTCCGTAGCGTAAACGCGTTTAAACAATTTAGCATATAACATGCCTCTCCCGTATCGTAAACGTGTTATTAAACATGTCAGCATATAACACCCTGCTTCCGTGCCGTAAACGTGATATTAAACGTGTTAGCCTATAACGTGGCTACTTCCGTAGCGTAAACGCGTTTAAACAATTTAGCATATAACATGTCTCTCCCGTATCGTAAACGTGTTATTAAACATGTCAGCATATAACACCCTGCTTCCGTGCCGTAAACGTGATATTAAACGTGTTAGCCTATAACGTGGCTACTTCCGTAGCGTAAACGCGTTTAAACAATTTAGCATATAACATGTCTCTCCCGTATCGTAAACGTGTTATTAAACATGTCAGCATATAACACCCTGCTTCCGTGCCGTAAACGTGATATTAAACGTGTTAGCCTATAACGTGGCTACTTCCGTAGCGTAAACGCGTTTAAACAATTTAGCATATAACATGCCTCTCCCGTATCGTAAACGTGTTATTAAACATGTCAGCATATAACACCCTGCTTCCGTGCCGTAAACGTGATATTAAACGTGTTAGCCTATAACGTGGCTACTTCCGTAGCGTAAACGCGTTTAAACATTTCAGCATATAACATGCCTCTCCCGTATCGTAAACGTGTTATTAAACATGTCAGCATATAACACCCTGCTTCCGTGCCGTAAACGTTATATTAAACGTGTTAGATTATAACAAATCTTTTTCATTGTTCAAAACTTAAAATTACACGTGTTAGCCTATATCATATGCCTGTCCATTGCTGTAAACGTGAAATCAAACGTATTAGCCTATACCAAATCTTTTTCATTGTTCAAAAATAAAATTATACGTGTTAGCCTATAATAGGCCTCCCGTGCTATAAACGTGAAATTAATCGTTTTAGCCTGTAACATGCCTGTCCCGTATTGTAAAGGTGATTTAAAAAAATTTTAGCATATAACATCCCTGCTTCCGTTGCATAAACGTGTTATTAAACGTATTAGGCTATAATATCCTTGCTTCGGTGCCGTAAACGTAAAATTAAACGTTTTACCAAATAACATGCCTGTGTCGTATCGTAAACGTGTTATTTAATGTGTTAGCCTATAAAGTGGCTGCTTCCGTGCCGTAAACGTGTTAGCCTATTACATGTCTGTCCCGCATCGTAAACATGAAATAAAACGTGTTAGCCTATAACATGGATGCGTAGTGGTCGTAAACACTAAGTAGAACATGTTAGCCTGTAGAGTGCCTGCTTCTGTGCCATAAATATGAGATAAAACTGTGTTAGCCTACAACGTGGTTCCTTATCTGTACGTCATATTTCGTGCATTGGAATGACAGCTCTATAAAGTAGAGATCTCCACAGCCCACACCACGCACATTGTATGCTTAAACGCTCCTTTATAGGGTCACTCTGACTCGCACTATTTGTCCATCCTGGCAGTTCTTTTTAAAAGGGAAAGGAAACGGTCTATTCAGTTTTCTACGAGGGGGTGTATTTTTGCATCTGTAACGGGGGCGAAAAATGAAATACTCTTGTCAAATGTGATAGATCACCCTCGTAGATATCTTTCCTATTTGCTTTGAATATTTTTTTGTACTATTTACTTGTTAGTAAAGCTGCAGATTTGTGAAGACTTGGGCAGTGATGAGGGTTTTGGGCGGCGGACCTTTAGCTAGCTGTTTTCTGCGCCTGTTAATTGTATTGTTACTATTATTATTATCATAATTGTTATTAATTATATTATGTTAATAATAATATTATCACTATTATTAAAATTATCCAATTCTGAAAAATTGTAAGTAAGTGTACCTACATACATACAGCACTCCAATAGCCCTTTAGCTAACACTTGACAGGTTTTAGCACCCGTTTGGAAGGATGGAGCTTTGGCCACCTCTCAATGACCCTGCTAACGGCGGTGCCAGCGCAGTAAGTGTACCTACATACATACAGCACTCCAATAGCCCTTTAGCTAACACTTGACAGGTTTTAGCACCCGTTTGGAAGGATGGAGCTTTGGCCACCTCTCAATGACCCTGCTAACGGCGGTGCCAGCGCAGTAAGTGTACCTACATACATACAGCACTCCAATAGGCCCTTTAGCTAACACTTGACAGGTTTTAGCACCCGTTTGGAATGATAGAGGCCCTGGCCACCTCTCAATGACCCTGCTAACGGCGGTGCCAGCGCAGTAAGTGTACCTACGTATATATAGCACTCCAATACGCCCTTTAGCTAACACTAGACAGGTTTTAGCACCCGTTTGGAAGGATAGAGGCCCTGGCCACCTCTCAATGACCTTGCTAACGGCGGTGTCAGCGCAGTAAGTGTACCTACATACATACAGCACTCCAATAGGCCCTTTAGCTAACACTTGACAGGTTTTAGCACCCGTTTGGAATGATAGAGGCCCTGGCCACCTCTCAATGACCCTGCTAACGGCGGTGCCAGCGCAGTAAGTGTACCTACATACATACAGCACTCCAATAGGCCCTTTAGCTAACACTTGACAGGTTTTAGCACCCGTTTGGAATGATAGAGGCCCTGGCCACCTCTCAATGACCCTGCTAACGGCGGTGCCAGCGCAGTAAGTGTACCTACATACATACAGCACTCCAATAGGCCCTTTAGCTAACACTTGACAGGTTTTAGCACCCGTTTGGAATGATAGAGGCCCTGGCCACCTCTCAATGACCCTGCTAACGGCGGTGCCAGCGCAGTAAGTGTACCTACGTATATATAGCACTCCAATACGCCCTTTAGCTAACACTAGACAGGTTTTAGCACCCGTTTGGAAGGATAGAGGCCCTGGCCACCTCTCAATGACCTTGCTAACGGCGGTGTCAGCGCAGTAAGTGTACCTACATACATACAGCCCTCCAATAGGCCCTTTAGCTAACACTTGACAGGTTTTAGCACCCGTTTGGAAGGATGGAGGCCCTGGCCAAATCTCAATGACCCTGCTAACGGCGGTGCCAGCGCAGTAAGTGTACCTACATACATACAGCACTCCAATAGGCCCTTTAGCTAACACTTGACAGGTTTTAGCACCCGTTTGAAGGATGGAGGCCTTGCCCACCTCTCAATGACCCTGCTAACGGCGGTGCCAGCGCAGTAAGTGCACCTACATACATACAGCACTCCAATAGGCCCTTTAGCTAACACTTGACAGGTTTTAGCACCCGTTTGGAAGGATGGAGGCCTTGCCCACCTCTCAATGACCCTGCTAACGGCGGTGCCAGCGCAGTAAGTGTACCTGCATACATACAGCACTCCAATAGGCCCTTTAGCTAACACTTGACAGGTTTTAGCACCCGTTTGGAAGGATGGAGGCCTTGCCCACCTCTCAATGACCCTGCTAACGGAGGTGCCAGCGCAGTAAGTGTACCTACGTATATATAGCACTCCAATACGCCCTTTAGCTAACACTAGACAGGTTTTAGCACCCGTTTGGAAGGATAGAGGCCCTGGCCACCTCTCAATGACCTTGCTAACGGCGGTGTCAGCGCAGTAAGTGTACCTGCATACATACAGCACTCCAATAGGCCCTTTAGCTAACACTTGACAGGTTTTAGCACCCGTTTGGAAGGATGGAGGCCTTGCCCACCTCTCAATGACCCTGCTAACGGCGGTGCCAGCGCAGTAAGTGTACCTACATACATACAGCACTCCAATAGGCCCTTTAGCTAACACTTGACAGGTTTTAGCACCCGTTTGGAATGATATAGGCCCTGGCCACCTCTCAATGACCCTGCAAACGGCGGTGCCAGCGCAGTAAGTGTACCTACATACATACAGCCCTCCAATAGGCCCTTTAGCTAACACTTGACAGGTTTTAGCACCCGTTTGGAAGGATGGAGGCCCTGGCCAAATCTCAATGACCCTGCTAACGGCGGTGCCAGCGCAGTAAGTGTACCTACGTATATATAGCACTCCAATAGGCCCTTTAGCTAACACTTGACAGGTTTTAGCACCCGTTTGAAGGATGGAGGCCTTGCCCACCTCTCAATGACCCTGCTAACGGCGGTGCCAGCGCAGTAAGTGCACCTACATACATACAGCACTCCAATAGGCCCTTTAGCTAACACTTGACAAGTTTTAGCACCCGTTTGGAAGGATGGAGGCCTTGCCCACCTCTCAATGACCCTGCTAACGGAGGTGCCAGCGCAGTAAGTGTACCTACGTATATATAGCACTCCAATACGCCCTTTAGCTAACACTAGACATGTTTTATCACCCGTTTGGAAGGATAGAGGCCCTGGCCACCTCTCAATGACCTTGCTAACGGCGTTGCCAGCGCAGTAAGTGTACCTGCATACATACAGCACTCCAATAGGCCCTTTAGCTAACACTTGACAGGTTTTAGCACCCGTTAGGAAGGATGGAGGCCTTGCCCACCTCTCAATGACCCTGCTAACGGCGGTGCCAGCGCAGTAAATGTACCTACATACATACAGCACTCCAATAGGCCCTTTAGCTAACACTTGACAGGTTTTAGCACCCGTTTGGATTGATGGAGGCCTTGCCCACCTCTCAATGACCCTGCTAACGGCGGTGCCAGCGCAGTAAGTGTACCTACATACATACAGCACTCCAATAGGCCCTTTAGCTAACACTTGACAGGTTTTAGCACCCGTTTGGAATGATAGAGGCCCTGGCCACCTCTCAATGACCCTGCTAACGGCGGTGCCAGCGCTGTAAGTGTACCTACGTATATATAGCACTCCAATAGGCCCTTTAGCTAACACTTGACAGGTTTTAGCACCCGTTTGAAGGATGGAGGCCTTGCTCACCTCTCAATGACCCTGCTAACGGCGGTGCCAGCGCAGTAAGTGTACCTACATACATACAGCACTCCAATAGGCCCTTTAGCTAACACTTGACAGGTTTTAGTACCCGTTTGGAATGATATAGGCCCTGGCCACCTCTCAATGACCCTGCAAACGGCGGTGCCAGCGCAGTAAGTGTAGCTACATACATACAGCACTCCAATAGGCCATTTGCTAAAACACTTGACAGGTTTTAGCACCCGTTTGGAAGGATTGTGGCCCTGCCCACCTCTCAATGACCCTGCTAACGGAGGTGCCAGCGCAGTAAGTGTACCTACGTATATATAGCACTCCAATACGCCCTTTAGCTAACACTAGACAGGTTTTAGCACCCGTTTGGAAGGATAGAGGCCCTGGCCACCTCTCAAT
Source organism: Prosapia bicincta (assembly GCA_036971475.1). Taxonomy (NCBI): domain Eukaryota; kingdom Metazoa; phylum Arthropoda; class Insecta; order Hemiptera; family Cercopidae; genus Prosapia; species Prosapia bicincta. The sequence goes on along the minus strand of JBAIZL010000001.1, from coordinate 218,791,631 downwards.
GACCTTGCTAACGGCGGTGCCAGCGCAGTAAGTGTACCTGCATACATACAGCACTCCAATAGGCCCTTTAGCTAACACTTGACAGGTTTTAGCACCCGTTTGGAAGGATGGAGGCCTTGCCCACCTCTCAATGACCCTGCTAACGGAGGTGCCAGCGCAGTAAGTGTACCTACGTATATATAGCACTCCAATACGCCCTTTAGCTAACACTAGACAGGTTTTAGCACCCGTTTGGAAGGATAGAGGCCCTGGCCACCTCTCAATGACCTTGCTAACGGCGGTGCCAGCGCAGTAAGTGTACCTGCATACATACAGCACTCCAATAGGCCCTTTAGCTAACACTTGACAGGTTTTAGCACCCGTTTGGAAGGATGGAGGCCTTGCCCACCTCTCAATGACCCTGCTAACGGCGGTGCCAGCGCAGTAAGTGTACCTACATACATACAGCACTCCAATAGGCCCTTTAGCTAACACTTGACAGGTTTTAGCACCCGTTTTTAATGATATAGGCCCTGGCCACCTCTCAATGACCCTGCAAACGGCGGTGCCAGCGCAGTAAGTGTACCTACATACATACAGCCCTCCAATAGGCTCTTTAGCTAACACTTGACAGGTTTTAGCACCCGTTTGGAAGGATGGAGGCCCTGGCCAAATCTCAATGACCCTGCTAACGGCGGTGCCAGCGCAGTAAGTGTACCTACGTATATATAGCACTCCAATAGGCCCTTTAGCTAACACTTGACAGGTTTTAGCACCCGTTTGAAGGATGGAGGCCTTGCCCACCTCTCAATGACCCTGCTAACGGCGGTGCCAGCGCAGTAAGTGCACCTACATACATACAGCACTCCAATAGGCCCTTTAGCTAACACTTGACAGGTTTTAGCACCCGTTTGGAAGGATGGAGGCCTTGCCCACCTCTCAATGACCCTGCTAACGGAGGTGCCAGCGCAGTAAGTGTACCTACGTATATATAGCACTCCAATACGCCCTTTAGCTAACACTAGACAGGTTTTAGCACCCGTTTGGAAGGATAGAGGCCCTGGCCACCTCTCAATGACCTTGCTAACGGCGGTGCCAGCGCAGTAAGTGTACCTGCATACATACAGCACTCCAATAGGCCCTTTAGCTAACACTTGACAGGTTTTAGCACCCGTTTGGAAGGATGGAGGCCTTGCCCACCTCTCAATGACCCTGCTAACGGCGGTGCCAGCGCAGTAAGTGTACCTACATACATACAGCACTCCAATAGGCCCTTTAGCTAACACTTGACAGGTTTTAGCACCTGTTTGGAAGGATGGAGGCCTTGCCCACCTCTCTATGACCCTGCTAACGGAGGTGCCAGCGCAGTAAGTGTACCTACGTATATATAGCACTCCAATAGGCCCTTTAGCTAACACTAGACATGTTTTATCACCCGTTTGGAAGGATAGAGGCCCTGGCCACCTCTCAATGACCTTGCTAACGGCGTTGCCAGCGCAGTAAGTGTACCTGCATACATACAGCACTCCAATAGGCCCTTTAGCTAACACTTGACAGGTTTTAGCACCCGTTTGGAAGGATGGAGGCCTTGCCCACCTCTCAATGACCCTGCTAACGGCGGTGCCAGCGCAGTAAGTGTACCTACATACATACAGCACTCCAATAGGCCCTTTAGCTAACACTTGACAGGTTTTAGCACCCGTTTGGATTGATGGAGGCCTTGCCCACCTCTCAATGACCCTGCTAACGGCGGTGCCAGCGCAGTAAGTGTACCTACATACATACAGCACTCCAATAGGCCCTTTAGCTAACACTTGACAGGTTTTAGCACCCGTTTGGAATGATAGAGGCCCTGGCCACCTCTCAATGACCCTGCTAACGGCGGTGCCAGCGCTGTAAGTGTACCTACGTATATATAGCACTCCAATAGGCCCTTTAGCTAACACTTGACAGGTTTTAGCACCCGTTTGAAGGATGGAGGCCTTGCTCACCTCTCAATGACCCTGCTAACGGCGGTGCCAGCGCAGTAAGTGTACCTACATACATACAGCACTCCAATAGGCCCTTTAGCTAACACTTGACAGGTTTTAGCACCCGTTTGGAATGATATAGGCCCTGGCCACCTCTCAATGACCCTGCAAACGCCGGTGCCAGCGCAGTAAGTGTACCTACATACATACAGCACTCCAATAGGCCATTTGCTAAAACACTTGACAGGTTTTAGCACCCGTTTGGAAGGATTGTGGCCTTGCCCACCTCTCAATGACCCTGCAAACGGCGGTGCCAGCGCAGTAAGTGTACCTACATACATACAGCACTCCAATAGGCCCTTTAGCTAACACTTGACAGGTTTTAGCACCCGTTTGTAAGGATGGAGGCCTTGCCCACCTCTCAATGACCCTGCTAACGGCGGTGCCAGCGCAGTAAGTGTACCTACATACATACAGCACTCCAATAGGCCCTTTAGCTAACACTTGACAGGTTTTAGCACCCGTTTGGAATGATAGAGGCCCTGGCCACCTCTCAATGACCCTGCTAACGGCGGTGCCAGCGCAGTAAGTGTACCTACGTATATATAGCACTCCAATACGCCCTTTAGCTAACACTAGACAGGTTTTAGCACCCGTTTGGAAGGATAGAGGCCCTGGCCACCTCTCAATGACCTTGCTAACGGCGGTGCCAGCGCAGTAAGTGTACCTACATACATACAGCACTCCAATAGGCCCTTTAGCTAACACTTGACAGGTTTTAACACCCGTTTGGAAGGATGGAGGCCTTGCCCACCTCTTAATGACCCTGCTAACGGCGGTACCAGCGCAGTAAGTGTACCTACGTATATATAGCACTCCAATAGGCCCTTTAGCTAACACTTGACAGGTTTTAGCACCCGTTTGAAGGATGGAGGCCTTGCCCACCTCTCAATGACCCTGCTAACGGCGGTGCCAGCGCAGTAAGTGTACCTACATACATACAGCACTCCAATAGGCCCTTTAGCTAACACTTGACAGGTTTTAGCACCTGTTTGGAAGGATGGAGGCCTTGCCCACCTCTCAATGACCCTGCTAACGGAGGTGCCAGCGCAGTAAGTGTACCTACGTATATATAGCACTCCAATAGGCCCTTTACCTAACACTTGACAGGTTTTAGCACCCGTTTGGAGGGATGGAGGCCTTGCCCACCTCTCAATGACCCTGCTAACGGAGGGGCTAGCGCAGTAAGTGTACCTACGTTTATACAGCACTCCAATAGGCCCTTTACCTAACACTTGACAGGTTTTAGCACCCGTTTGGAGGGATGGAGGCCTTGCCCACCTCTCAATGACCCTGCTAACGGCGGTGCCAGCGCAGTAACAGTACCTTAGTAGGCCCTATATACAGCACTCCAATACGCCCTTTAGGTAACACTAGACAGGTTTTAGCACCCGTTTTGGAAGGATGGAGGCCCTGGCCACCTCTCAATGATCCTGCTAACGGCGGTGCCAACGCAATAACAGTACCTCCAACAGAGTATATACTGCACTCCAATACGCCCTGTAGCTAACACTTGACAAGTTATAGTGTCCGTTATAAGCGCAGATGCCCAGGCAACCTCTCATTGCCTCGGCTTGCGAAGGTGCCAGTGCAGTAAGTGTACTCTTGACAAGTTATCATCTTTACACTAAATATTTTAGCTTATAAAGTATCTTTTGAGTGGCAGCGAAGTGAGGAACATAGCTTTGAGCTAAGGATAAAAACAACAAAACAGACGCGAACACACAAACAATATATTTTTTACGCAATTTCTTCATATGTCGTGTTTAAAGATCATCGTGCGACTGTATTGTTGCTGCGAAGTGATGGATCGACTGTTGTAGGCAGGCCATTATAAAGCCATTGTAATGAAGGAATGCGTGCTGCACGCTACTTTGTGATATTGTCGCCCGAGCTGTGACTTGCAGAATACATTGAGAAGTGCCACTACTATCTACCTCTCGAAAACATATTCTTTTATATTTTAGTAGTTACAGAAATGCCGTAACTAAAGGAGCAATAGAAAAGGAATAGCTCTGGTGGTGCTGTTCCTGGAGGAGTTCCAGGATAGGTAAAACAGAAAACAAGAAAAAAACATATAGATAAGAAGGACGATGTATTTCACGTATCGCTATTACTAAGAAGCACATGGGATGTATGATAGATAACATTTTTTTTTAATGGAATGTTTATTTTGTATATAAGTTTAAATGTTTCATAAATTTTAAAAAAAGAATGAAAAAGAGACCGCCCTGTCTAATTAATCAGAGATAGCAGTGGACGCGTGCAGATGCAGCTGCGGAATGCCAGGTGCCTGACCGAAACTTTGGGGTCACTTTCCCTCTTAACTTGGACACCAAAATTATTGTAACACTCGGCCAATTTTTTTGTGTGCTGGGGCCGTTTTTTCCTCGCTTTACAAAAGGGATCAAGAAATAGCCCTAAAATAACCGAACTTTGCAGTCTTTGTATCGGGGACAGTGAATTATTAGGCTCTTTGGCGTCTCCATTTTGTATTCAGTGAGCTCACAGAGGGGGGATGTCTTTTCCCTGCGTCCGAGCACAAGCTTTAAATGTAAACGACGTGTATAAAGAGGACAAATTGTCGGTAGGTCGGCACCTCGCATTCTCCGGATAAGTAGATAAAAGCAAATTGTATAAGTTTGCAGTATGTAGATATATGTAATGCGGTATGGATGATTAGTGACTGGCTGCGTCCTCGCTGGAAGAGGGTGGATCTTGTTTGAATACATGAGATAACGGCCAACCCTCGTCTCAGACAAGTCGGAAGGGACACTATCTTGGCCGCTTATCTTTGCACCTTTTATCTCCTTTTGGATACAAATAATTCGGTTTTACGGTTTTTGAAGTGTTTTTAGAAATTTAATTGTACATGAAATTCCTGTAAAGCTGTTAACGAATTAGCGTTCAATGAACTACGGGGGACAAAATCTGGAGGCTGGTCCCCCTAACATATAAAAAGGTTACAGGTATACACTGAGTACATTGGAGGCGGAAATGGCCCATTTATAAAATATGTAAAATATAGAAAAGATAAAGGTGAACAATGAGTAAATAGGAGGTGAAAATGGCCCATTTAGAAAAGATGTAACATATAGAAAGGTTACAGGTGAACACTGAGTACATAGAAGAAGGTGGAAACGGGTCATTTACAAAGGATGTAATATATACAGCGGTTACAGGTAAAAACTGAGTACATAAGAGAGGAAAACAGCCCATTTAGAAAGAATGTAACATATAGAGAGGATACAGGAAACACTGAGTACATAGAAGAGGGAAACAGCCCATTTAGAAAGGATGTAACATATAGAGAGGATACAGGAAACACTGAGTACATAGAAGAGGGAAACAGCTCATTTAGAAAGGATGTAACATATAGAGAGGATACAGGTAAACACTGAGTACACAGGAGAGGGAAACAGTCCATTTAGAAAGGATGTAACATATAGAGAGGATACAGGTAAACACTGAGTACATAGAAGAGGGAAACAGCCCATTTAGAAAGGATGTAACATATAGAGAGGATACAGGAAACACTGAGTACATAGAAGAGGGAAACAGCCCATTTAGAAAGGATGTAACATATAGAGAGGATACAGGAAACACTGAGTACATAGAAGAGGGAAACAGCCCAAAGAATGTAACATATAGAGAGGATACAGGTAAACACTGAGTACATAGAAGAGGGAAACAGCCCAATTAGAAAGGATGTAACATATAGAGGGGTTATAGGTAAACACTGAGTACATAGAAGAGGGAAACAGCCCAATTAGAAAGGATGTAACATATAGAGAGGATACAGGAAACACTGAGTACATAGAAGAGGGAAACAGCCCATTTAGAAAGGATGTAACATATAGAGAGGATACAGGAAACACTGAGTACATAGGAGAGGGAAACAGCCCATTTAGAAAGGATGTAACATATAGAGAGGATACAGGAAACACTGAGTACATAGAAGAGGGAAACAGCCCAATTAGAAAGGATGTAACATATAGAGAGGATACAGGTAAACACTGAGTACATAGGAGAGGGAAACAGCCCAATTAGAAAGGATGTAACATATAGAGAGGATACAGGTAAACACTGAGTACATAGAAGAGGGAAACAGCCCATTTAGAAAGGATGTAACATATAGAGAGGTTACAGGTAAACACTGAGTACATAGAAGAGGGAAACAGCCCAATTAGAAAGGATGTAACATATAAAAAGGTTACAGGTATACACTGAGTACATTGGAGGCGGAAATGGCCCATTTATAAAATATGTAAAATATAGAAAAGATAAAGGTGAACAATGAGTAAATAGGAGGTGAAAATGGCCCATTTAGAAAAGATGTAACATATAGAAAGGTTACAGGTGAACACTGAGTACATAGAAGAAGGTGGAAACGGGTCATTTACAAAGGATGTAATATATACAGCGGTTACAGGTAAAAACTGAGTACATAAGAGAGGAAAACAGCCCATTTAGAAAGAATGTAACATATAGAGAGGATACAGGAAACACTGAGTACATAGAAGAGGGAAACAGCCCATTTAGAAAGGATGTAACATATAGAGAGGATACAGGAAACACTGAGTACATAGAAGAGGGAAACAGCTCATTTAGAAAGGATGTAACATATAGAGAGGATACAGGTAAACACTGAGTACACAGGAGAGGGAAACAGTCCATTTAGAAAGGATGTAACATATAGAGAGGATACAGGTAAACACTGAGTACATAGAAGAGGGAAACAGCCCATTTAGAAAGGATGTAACATATAGAGAGGATACAGGAAACACTGAGTACATAGAAGAGGGAAACAGCCCATTTAGAAAGGATGTAACATATAGAGAGGATACAGGAAACACTGAGTACATAGAAGAGGGAAACAGCCCAAAGAATGTAACATATAGAGAGGATACAGGTAAACACTGAGTACATAGAAGAGGGAAACAGCCCAATTAGAAAGGATGTAACATATAGAGGGGTTATAGGTAAACACTGAGTACATAGAAGAGGGAAACAGCCCAATTAGAAAGGATGTAACATATAGAGAGGATACAGGAAACACTGAGTACATAGAAGAGGGAAACAGCCCATTTAGAAAGGATGTAACATATAGAGAGGATACAGGAAACACTGAGTACATAGGAGAGGGAAACAGCCCATTTAGAAAGGATGTAACATATAGAGAGGATACAGGAAACACTGAGTACATAGAAGAGGGAAACAGCCCAATTAGAAAGGATGTAACATATAGAGAGGATACAGGTAAACACTGAGTACATAGGAGAGGGAAACAGCCCAATTAGAAAGGATGTAACATATAGAGAGGTTATAGGTAAACACTGAGTACATAGAAGAGGGAAACAGCCCAATTAGAAAGGATGTAACATATAGAGGGGTTATAGGTAAACACTGAGTACATAGAAGAGGGAAACAGCCCATTTAGAAAGGATGTAACATATAGAGAGGTTACAGGTAAACACTGAGTACATAGAAGAGGGAAACAGCCCAATTAGAAAGGATGTAACATATAGAGAGGATACAGGTAAACACTGAGTACATAGAAGAGGGAAACAGCCCATTTAGAAAGGATGTAACATATAGAGAGGATACAGGTAAACACTGAGTACATAGAAGAGGGAAACAGCCCATTTAGAAAGGATGTAACATATAGAGAGGTTACAGGTAAACACTGAGTACATAGAAGAGGGAAACAGCCCATTTAGAAAGGATGTAACATATAGAGAGGATACAGGTAAACACTGAGTACATAGAAGAGGGAAACAGCCCATTTAGAAAGGATGTAACATATAGAGAGGATACAGGTAAACACTGAGTACATAGAAGAGGGAAACAGCCCATTTAGAAAGGATGTAACATATAGAGAGGATACAGGTAAACACTGAGTACATAGAAGAGGGAAACAGCCCATTTAGAAAGGATGTAACATATAGAGAGGATACAGGTAAACACTGAGTACATAGAAGAGGGAAACAGCCCAATTAGAAAGGATGTAACATATAGAGGGGTTATAGGTAAACACTGAGTACATAGGAGAGGGAAACAGCCCATTTAGAAAGGATGTAACATATAGAGAGGATACAGGAAACACTGAGTACATAGAAGAGGGAAACAGCCCATTTAGAAAGGATGTAACATATAGAGAGGATACAGGAAACACTTAATACATAGAAGAGGGAAACAGCCCAATTAGAAAGGATGTAACATATAGAGAGGATACAGGTAAACACTGAGTACATAGGAGAGGGAAACAGCCCAATTAGAAAGGATGTAACATATAGAGAGGTTATAGGTAAACACTGAGTACATAGAAGAGGGAAACAGCCCAATTAGAAAGGATGTAACATATAGAGGGGTTATAGGTAAACACTGAGTACATAGAAGAGGGAAACAGCCCATTTAGAAAGGATGTAACATATAGAGAGGTTACAGGTAAACACTGAGTACATAGAAGAGGGAAACAGCCCAATTAGAAAGGATGTAACATATAGAGAGGATACAGGTAAACACTGAGTACATAGAAGAGGGAAACAGCCCATTTAGAAAGGATGTAACATATAGAGAGGATACAGGTAAACACTGAGTACATAGAAGAGGGAAACAGCCCATTTAGAAAGGATGTAACATATAGAGAGGTTACAGGTAAACACTGAGTACATAGAAGAGGGAAACAGCCCATTTAGAAAGGATGTAACATATAGAGAGGATACAGGTAAACACTGAGTACATAGAAGAGGGAAACAGCCCATTTAGAAAGGATGTAACATATAGAGAGGATACAGGTAAACACTGAGTACATAGAAGAGGGAAACAGCCCATTTAGAAAGGATGTAACATATAGAGAGGATACAGGTAAACACTGAGTACATAGAAGAGGGAAACAGCCCATTTAGAAAGGATGTAACATATAGAGAGGTTACAGGTAAACACTGAGTACATAGAAGAGGGAAACAGCCCAATTAGAAAGGATGTAACATATAGAGAGGATACAGGTAAACACTGAGTACATAGAAGAGGGAAACAGCCCAATTAGAAAGGATGTAACATATAGAGGGGTTATAGGTAAACACTGAGTACATAGAAGAGGGAAACAGCCCATTTAGAAAGGATGTAACATATAGAGAGGATACAGGAAACACTGAGTACATAGAAGAGGGAAACAGCCCATTTAGAAAGGATGTAACATATAGAGAGGTTACAGGTAAACACTGAGTACATAGAAGAGGGAAACAGCCCATTTAGAAAGGATGTAACATATAGAGGGGTTATAGGTAAACACTGAGTACATAGAAGAGGGAAACAGCCCATTTAGAAAGGATGTAACATATAGAGAGGATACAGGAAACACTGAGTACATAGGAGAGGGGAAACAGCCCATTTAGAAAGGATGTAACATATAGAGAGGTTATAGGTAAACACTGAGTACATAGGAGAGGGAAACAGCCCATTTAGAAAGGATGTAACATATAGAGAGGATACAGGAAACACTGAGTACATAGGAGAGGGAAACAGCCCAATTAGAAAGGATGTATCATATAGAGAGGTTATAGGTAAACACTGAGTACATAGGAGAGGGAAACAGCCCATTTAGAAAGGATGTAACATATAGAGAGGATACAGGAAACACTGAGTACATAGGAGAGGGAAACAGCCCAATTAGAAAGGATGTAACATATAGAGAGGATACAGGAAACACTGAGTACATAGGAGAGGGAAACAGCCCATTTAGAAAGGATGTAACATATAGAGAGGTTATAGGTAAACACTGAGTACATAGGAGAGGGAAACAGCCCATTTAGAAAGGATGTAACATATAGAGAGGATACAGGAAACACTGAGTACGTAGGAGAGGGAAACAGCCCAATTAGAAAGGATGTAACATATAGAGAGGATACAGGAAACACTGAGTACATAGGAGAGGGAAACAGCCCATTTAGAAAGGATGTAACATATAGAGAGGATACAGGTAAAAACTGAGTACATAAGAGAGGAAAACAGCCCATTTAGAAAGAATGTAACATATAGAGAGGATACAGGAAACACTGAGTACATAGAAGAGGGAAACAGCCCATTTAGAAAGGATGTAACATATAGAGAGGATACAGGAAACACTGAGTACATAGGAGAGGGGAAACAGCCCATTTAGAAAGGATGTAACATATAGAGAGGTTATAGGTAAACACTGAGTACATAGGAGAGGGAAACAGCCCATTTAGAAAGGATGTAACATATAGAGAGGATACAGGAAACACTGAGTACATAGAAGAGGGAAACAGCCCATTTAGAAAGGATGTAACATATAGAGAGGATACAGGAAACACTGAGTACATAGGAGAGGGAAACAGCCCATTTAGAAAGGATGTAACATATAGAGAGGATACAGGAAACACTGAGTACATAGGAGAGGGGAAACAGCCCATTTAGAAAGGATGTAACATATAGAGAGGATACAGGAAACACTGAGTACATAGAAGAGGGAAACAGCCCATTTAGAAAGGATGTAACATATAGAGAGGATACAGGAAACACTGAGTACATAGAAGAGGGAAACAGCCCATTTAGAAAGGATGTAACATATAGAGAGGATACAGGAAACACTGAGTACATAGAAGAGGGAAACAGCCCATTTAGAAAGGATGTAACATATAGAGAGGATGCAGGAAACACTGAGTACATAGAAGAGGGAAACAGCCCATTTAGAAAGGATGTAACATATAGAGAGGATACAGGAAACACTGAGTACATAGAAGAGGGAAACAGCTCATTTAGAAAGGATGTAACATATAGAGAGGATACAGGAAACACTGAGTACATAGAAGAGGGAAACAGCCCAATTAGAAAGGATGTAACATATAGAGAGGTTATAGGTAAACACTGAGTACATAGGAGAGGGAAACAGCCCAATTAGAAACTTTGTAACATATAGAAAGGTTACAGATAAACAATGAGTACATAGTACGCGGAAAGACAATTGAGTGTAAGTATAAAAGCAATAACTTTACTAGCCTTCACGCTGAAGAAATGGTTGGGAGCAACAGCTTAACCGTGATCAGTATAGAGAAAAAACCCTCCCCTTGTTAATATGCAGAAAACATTCAAGAGACCCCACCTGTACAAGGCTGTAAAGAATGATGTTGCAACCTCCCCTAATCGTGGAGACACGCGTAAAACGGCGGAAAAAACTCGATGAGGCAATATGCTGCGGCAAGTGGGGTGGTTTTTTGTGGACCACTTGCAGTGGCGATTAGCCAAGCGACGGCCGGGACCACCTTTGTTGGTGTGTATATAAGCTTAATTATACAATTCTGTTAGGAAATACATTTCTCGAGTTAGAGGTGCAATGTTGTGATTTGTGTTTTGTTTCAGTCCTTTTAGGGGTTTTTAATTCCTTCTGTTTTGTTATCATTACTGCTAAAGGTAAAGCTCGTACGGTCATAAAATGTCTTCAGTCCCAAAACTACGGGTATTGCAAGAGAACAGGCGGTGACAGAAGCGACTTGCAGTAAGCAAGACAAACACGTCTCGTATTACTAGACAACGTACCGTTGCATCGAGGGGCGAAATCTGCCGTTTCCAACTTTGTACAAAAAAAATATATATAAGTTGGTTGCGGCACGGGCGCGTGCTCTGCGCTCACCCTCTTCTATAAATAACTCCAGGGGTAGTTTACCAGTCAATCTCACCTGCCCCTCCCTCTTCTTCTTTAATTGGTTGTTTTAGTCTCAGCCTTCAAATCCCATTCTCTTCTGTTCCGGTCGGGTTTAGTTAATGAACTTTAATCCATATTTTAAAAATATATACGTACATATAATATTTCTGTGGACATACATTATCCGAAAAAAAACAAATATTTCCTTCATAAAATACATTTGTTTTAAACATGAACGCAGCACTGAATTGGGTTCAAAACAAAAGTTAGAATTGAAAGAATTATAGTTGTTTGTAAAATACTGCATATTATTGTATTTTCCCCATTTTCTCAATAATTAGCGCCATTTAACTCTTTTTACTTAAACATTTTCTTACAAAAAGGACTTTCCTCTACAGACGAGGCATTCAGTAGCACATTAAAGCGACAAAAACAACCGTTTCCTTATTACTGGCGTTAATAAAACGTTAGCAAAAATAATGTAGCACTGGTATTATCTTAACGCTAGCATTATTGTAAAACTAACGTTAATGTAATGTTAACAATAATGTAACCCTGGCAATAATGTAACACTGGTATCATTTTAAGACTAGCATAATTGTAGAACAAGCGTTAATGTAACGTTAGCAATAATGTAACCCTGGAAATAATGTAACACTGGTATCACTTTAAGACTAGCATAATTGTAGAACAAGCGTTAATGTAACGTTAGCAATAATGTAACTCAGGCAAAAATGTAGCACAGGTATTATTTTATCGCTAGCATTTTTGTAGAACTAACAATAATAAAATGTTAACAATAATGTCACTCAGGCAATAATATAACACTGGTATCATTTTATGACTAGCATTATTGTAGAACAAGAGTTAATGTAACGTTAGCAATAAAGTAACACCGGTATGTTTTAACGCTAGCATTATTATAGATCTAACGTCAATGTAATGTTAACAACAATGTAACTCAAGCAATAATGTAACACTGGTATCATTTTAGGACTAGCATAATTGTAGAGCAGGCATTAATGTGACGTTATCAATAATATAATTCAATCAATAATGTAACACTGGTATTATTTAAACGCTAGCATTATTGTAGAACTGCCGTTATTGTGACGTTAGCAGTATTGTAACAATGGTATTATTTTAGGACTAGAACTATTGTAGAACTGGCATTAATGTAACATTAGCAATAATGTAACTCAGGCAAAAATGTAGCACAGGTATTATTTTATAGCTAGCATTTTTTTAGAACTAAAATTAATGAAATGTTAACAACAATGTAACTCAGGCAATAATGTAACACTGGTATCATTTTAAGACTAGTATTATTGTAGAACAGTCGTTAATGTAACATTAGCAATAATGAAACTCAGGTAATAATGTAGCACTTGTATTATTTTAACGCTAGCATTTTTGGAGTCCTGACATTAATGTGAAGTTAGCAATAATGAGACATTGGCATTATTTTAGGAATAGCATTATTGTAGAACTGGCGTTAATGTAAAGTTAGCAATAATTTATCACGTGTTATTTTAACACTAGCATTATTGTAGAACTGGCGTTAATGTAACGTTATCAGTACTGTAACAATAGTATTAGGCCCCATTTTAAGACTACCATTATTGTAGAACTGGCGTTAATGTAACGTTAGCAATAATTTATCACGTGCTATTTTAACACTAGCATTATTGTAGAACTGGCGTTAATGTAACGTTATCAGTACTGTAACAATAGTATTAGGCCCCATTTTAAGACTACCATTATTGTAGAACTGGCGTTAATGTAACGATAGCAATAATGCAAATCAGGCAATAATTTAGCACAGGTATTATTTTAAAGCTAGCATTATTGTAGAACTAACATTAATGAAATAACTAACGTCAATAATAATGTAACTCAGGAAATAATGTAACACTGGTATCATTTTAAGACTAGCATGATTGTAGAGCAGGCGTTAATGTAACGTTAGCAATAATATACCTCAGGCAATAATGTAGGTCTGGTAATATTTTAACGCTAGCATTATTGTAGATCTGGCGTTAATGTAACGTTAGCAATATTGTAACAATGATATTACTTCAAGACTAGAATTATTGTAGAACTGGCGTTAATGTAATATTAGCAATAATGTAGCTCTGGCAAAAATATAGCACAGGTATTGTTTTATCACTAGCATTATTGTAGAACTAACGTTAATGAAATGTTAAAAATAATGTAACTCAGGTAATAATGTAACACTGGTATTTTTTTTTAAGACTAGCATAATTGTAGAACAGGCATTAATGTAACGTTAGCAATAATGAAACTCAGGCAATAATGTAGAACTGGTAATATTTTAATGCTAGCATTATTGTAGATCTGGCGTTAATGTATCTAACGTTAGCAATATGTAATAATGGTATTACTTTAGGAATAGTATTATTGTATAACTGGCGTTAATGTAAAGTTAGCAATAATTTATCACGTGTTATTTTAACGCTAGCATTATTGTAGAACTGGCGTGAATGTAACGTTAGCAGTACTGTAACAATGGTATTATTTTAAGACTAGCATTATTGTAGAACTGGCGTTATTGCAACAATAGCAATATTGTAACAATGGTATTATTTTGAGAATATCATTATTGTAGATCTGGCGTTAATGTAACGTTAGAAATATTGTAACGATGATATTATTTTAAGACTAGAATTATTGTAGAGTTGGTGTTAATGTAACGTTAGCAATAATGTAACAATGGTCGTTTATAACGCTAGCATTATTGTAGAACTGGTGTTAATATAACGATAGTAATCATGTAACACTAATAATATTTTAACGCTAACATTATTGTAGAACTGGTGTTAATGTAACGTTACCAATAATGTAACTCTAACGGTAATGTAACGCTTACATTTGAAACACTGGCAATATTTTAAAGTTGGCATTGTTGCAACGCTTCAATTAATGTAATATTTGCAATAATGTAACGCTGGCATATTGTAACGCTGATTTTATAGAAGTGCTGGCGTTAAGGTGGTTTGAGCAATAATGCAACACTGGCAAATATGTAACGCTGATATTATAGAAGTGCTGGCGTTAAGGTGGCTTGGGCAATAATGCAACACTGTCAAATATGTAACGCTGGCGGTAATTCAACATTGGCAATAATTTAACGGTGGCATAGTTGCAACGTTTTTCATTATTGTAACGGTCTTATTATTGCATCTTTGGAGTTATTGCAATGCTGGTATTATTGTAACGGTCTTATTATTGCATCTTTGGAGTTATTGCAATGCTGGTATTATTGTAACGGTCTTATTATTGCATCTTTGGAGTTATTGCAATGCTGGTGTTATTGTAACGGTCTTATTATTGCATCTTTGGAGTTATTGCAATGCTGGTGTTATTGTAACGGTCTTATTATTGCATCTTTGGAGTTATTGCAATGCTGGTGTTATTGTAACGGTCTTATTATTGCATCTTTGGAGTTATTGCAATGCTGGTATTATTGTAACGGTCTTATTATTGCATCTTTGGAGTTATTGCAATGCTGGTATTATTGTAACGGTCTTATTATTGCATCTTTGGAGTTATTGCAATGCTGGTATTATTGTAACGGTCTTATTATTGCATCTTTGGAGTTATTGCAATGCTGGTATTATTGTAACGGTCTTATTATTGCATCTTTGGAGTTATTGCAATGCTGGTATTATTGTAACGGTCTTATTATTGCATCTTTGGAGTTATTGCAATGCTGGTATTATTGTAACGGTCTTATTATTGCATCTTTGGAGTTATTGCAATGCTGGTATTATTGAAACGGTCTTATTATTGCATCTTTGGAGTTATTGCATCTTTGGAGTTATTGCAATGCTGGTATTATTGTAACGGTCTTATTATTGCATCTTTGGAGTTATTGTAACGGTCTTATCATTGCATCTTTGGAGTTATTGCAATGCTGGTATTAGCAATATCGCAACACTGGCAATATTATACGCTGGCTTTTTCGTAACGCTGGGGCTAATGTAACATTTGCTTTATTGTGAAGCAATAATGTAACACTATCAATGTAGTAAGCTGGCAGTAGTGTAACGCTTTTGTTATTGTAACGCTGGTATTATCGTAACTCTGACATTAAGTAACATTGGCATTATCGGATCAACGGTCCTGCAGAAAACACACAGAACACAACCACAAGAGCTGTCACAGATATGACAAAATAAATAATAATTTTACAATAAAACGGAGCGAGAAGGGAAAGAAAAAATCTGAATAATGATGAAAAGAGCTGGGCCGGGCCTCTCGTGCTGCACACACGCACAAAAATCAAACTTCCCCCCAACCGTCTGACGCAACCCTCTTTTAGTACGTTGCAAAAAAAACTATTCTTTGTAAGGGAGAATATAAAATATCTACCCCTCCCTATTCCTCATCCCCTTAATAGTCGTTACGCCGTAAGTGTGCGGAGCTTTGTATTTACAAAATGGCGACATGTAGAGAAATGTTAAAGTTTTTCTTTAAATACACAAGATGGAAAGGGGGGACCAGGGAATGGAAAGTATCTTAATGTAAAGCTTATTTTACTTTAAAAATTATTACAAAAACATTATTTTGAAAATATATTCCGTGCAAGTCTGCTTAAGTTGGGGCAATACTCGCCCAATGATGCAGATTTGACCCCTGCGGGCGATGATAGCAATATTATAAAAAGAGTCAATTAAAAAAAAAAATTTTATTATGTTGAACAGTTGGAAAATGAATCTCCATTCTTCAATATGTTTTTCAATATCAACGTTGTCAAAAATCTTTAATAAATGGAGTAAACCACCGTTGCCCTCCTTTCAAATGCCAATACTCGATAATTAAACATTTCCAGCGCTATCTGCCGCAGGTTGATTGAACTAGAGTCATAAATCCGTGGTAGACCTATAATTACTTCTGTGAATTGTGATCCAATGCGGGTTTGAAAACAAATTTTCACCAAACTAAAAGAACTGTTTGTTGATACTGTAAATGATTTTTTTAAAAAGCTTTATAATCCTTCTGAGGTGGTTGAAACTTCAAAATCCCCGCAGGGTTTCTTTGTTATTCCAACAATAATTATTCCTAACCACTAGGAATTATGCAGCGAAGTTTCATTCGTTTACAATTTTGTGCCACTTAGTCTAATGAAGACCAGAAATAGAATAACGGTATAACGAAAAGGGCTTGAACATCGTTCTCTAGTTGTGTCACGTGAAGGAATTTCCAAACATGGCAGGCTTTTACACGTTTTCGCGATCAACAATGAAACTCTATATTTTCCTTATTTCCAATTTGTTGTAAAAAGTTTGTATCTGTG
This sequence comes from Prosapia bicincta, assembly GCA_036971475.1. Taxonomy (NCBI): domain Eukaryota; kingdom Metazoa; phylum Arthropoda; class Insecta; order Hemiptera; family Cercopidae; genus Prosapia; species Prosapia bicincta. The sequence goes on along the minus strand of JBAIZL010000001.1, from coordinate 218,774,638 downwards.
ACGATTTGTCTTGGTTACTTAGGGTAAGTCCGGGATAGATGGCCATGATTTTTTCAAAACCCATTTTCACAACCTAAATATATAAGAACATCCTGAAATCTTCCATGAATTGCCTCTTCAGTCCATAAAAATCAAAAGTCCATGTATTTTACAAAGATATACCAATATAACTGCTAAAAATATTTTAAAAATCTGTAGCACTTGGCCATCTCACTCGAGCATCAGGGTTAGATGGCCATACATGTAAGGCATAGATGGCCATCGGTAAAAACACTTAAAAATTAAGAAGAAAATTATAATAACAAACCTTTAACACTTTAAACATGTTTAATGCAATAAATTAATGTAAAATGATAGCCTATTATAAAGATAACAATTATAGTTAAATTATAAATTAAACAAAACCTCATTTGTAAAAATTATTCTTCAGTACTTAATATTTTACTAACTTGTTAGGACATAGGCCTACTGGTTTTATATAGAAAATAATGAAATATCTTAAATGATTCAGTTGGTTACTTTAGCCTCAGATTCATTTTTTTCAAAATTGCTTTTCCACATCGATTACACACATCAACATATGATATGCAGGATTCGTGTAACCAACGCTTGCACCTAACACACTGAATCCAATCACAGATTTTATTTGTTTCTGAATAGTCTTCCCAGCATCCAACGCACTCTTCTTCTTCAAGAAGTCCGTCACTTGAGTATTCTTTGTACTGAACTACATCTGATTCGTCTGAACTGTCTGACATAACTTCAACCTTCTTGGTCCAGACCTATTCCTTCACTTCATCACGATTTATTCCCTGTACTCTAGCCAAAGATACCTCTTCAGATTTTCGCACACTTAGATCTGGATGTCGAGACAAGAACAGTTGTAACCAATCGTAACCTGCTTTACCTTTTTCGTTATTAAATTTATGTTTCAGACCAAGGTTCACAGCAAAATCATAAGCTAGACTTCGAACACAGTTTCTCGTTAAAGAAAATCCATGAGCTTGCGTTTTCTTTATGTGGTTGTCAAGTCGCAACTCATTAGCTGTATCCAAACATGAACTAGGACCCATTGGAATTTTGGAGTCACAGCCAGTTTTTAATTTTCTCTCAAGAGTTTTCCTTGGAATGTTCCTCTCCATCGAAGCTCTTCTCACAGAATAACCATTATTATTTACTTTATTGATATCATTTTTAAGATCTTCTTCTTTCCATGATCCTCTAGAAGAACCGTCCTTTAGAATGTACTTATTTGGCATCTAAAAACATAACGATACTGTCAAAATTTAATATATATAGCACGTTTATGGGATGGCCATCTATCCCGATGATGGTATGGCCGTCTCTCCCGATCGGCCGCGTCATCAACCATGGTGGACGTAAACGTAAACAAAACCTACATACCGGTGTGCAGTTAGATCTAAACTACCCTAAAACTAAAGGTGCCCTCGCTATTCGCAACCTAAGTCATGTTTTAATCGAAATGTTACGACATACTATATAATTTTTTGGTATATTTGAAACTAAAATCACGGATTTTATTGACTTTTAATTCAAATAAAGAGTCATCCGTATCAGCAACATTCAATCACATTACTAATCAAGTGTTAACTGACCAGCAGCGCTCTACAACGAATAGTGTAAAAATTACAGGCGTTGGCCATCTCTCCCGTATGGCCATCTATTTCGGACTTACCCTATAAATTTGTAACCAGATGCTGGACATGATTCATTTGTCTGTGGGTCAAGAAAGCCTAAATTCTTTTAAAAAAGCAAATTTACTTAATATGATTAAACATAATCGGCGCAGTAAACCTGCAATGAGAAATGAAGATTGGCATTTAATTAATAAAACCTGAAGAGTTATTGTGTAGAGGGGGGCTTGTCGCCATTGCAGTGAAATCTGGAATAGCCGCCATATGCTGGCATTGTCAAAGGATTTTGCTTAACCGGACATCTGCTACCGGAAATGGTCAGTAGAGTATTTTCGACAATGGTTTGTTTCTTTGGCCTATTGTTGCGGTGGGGGTGTTTGGGAAGGGGTGGAGAATTCTCACGATTTTTGAAGTAAATCTATCCCACCCTCGCTGCATGTGAACGTTGCGGCTTTGTTGTTAGGCCTAGTGTTGCCCTCTTTATACTCCTTCCAGGTTTCTCTGCAATTAAAATGAAGTGTCAAATGTTGAGTGAATAAATAAAAGAGAAAAACCTATACACAGATAAAGGAAAATACGTTATTAACATATACAGTGGCGATTTTCGGATTTGCATTTCGGACTTGTCTTTCTTCTTCAGCAAAAATATAAATTGAATGAAGTTGGCAATAATTTAATATCGCGTAGCTGAAGGTCAGCTTTACTTTGATGATGGAGTGCATGCTCCGAAACACGTAAGAAGCAAAAGGACGGAAAAGTCACAGTATAACTGATTAAACATTGGGATAAATCATAAACCGATGATTTAAATAAGTAAGCTTATTCTAGAATCCCAGGCTAATGTTTATACAGTGTATCAGTTTCCCGGGTCTGGGACCCCAGAACCCGACCAGCCCTCGTGGCAGCCAACCTCCCAAGTGAACTTCCTCCGTCTCACATACGCATGCGGTTAGTATACCTACCGCGAGTGAAGGAAACGGGATTGATTGTCCATATACCAAGCTGATAAGCTCTTTCCATGGAGGACTAGGAGATAGTGAAATGAAACAGTACGGTAAGTGTCGCGCTAAGAGTGGGATCAAAATACCTGGCAAGAAAGAAACCCTGCCAGGAAAATCCCGCGACAGGTCATGCAGGAACCCAGGGGGCTAGGATATCTTTATGGTAAGGGATAAGGAAGGGTATTACCTTACAAATACCTTGCTAGTGAATCTATGACAGGAATAAGATGCACCTCTTCTTCTGCTGCCTACTAAAAGCTGAAATGCATGTAAATGAAAACTAGTACATCCGTTTGGGCTAAGACGCGACCTGGGGATGTGCCCCTGTGACCCTGGGGATGTGCCCCTGCGACCCTGGGGATGTGGCCCGGTGTCACCAGAACATATCTGTGAAGCAGAGTAATATTAGTATGTACATTTCATTTGCAAATTGTGGTTGGAGATAGTAAGGACAGCGGCCGTCTGTGTGTGTCGTGGGTGGGGTCGTACCTACCCAGTGAGCAAATGATCGTGGATGTTGTATGTGCGTGAGCCTGTTTGTAGAACCTTGTTGCTAAGTGTTGGAAATGTTATTTGATGAAAGGCATGTTCCTTTTTTTAACCCGCGTCTGAGCCCTCAGAATTTGTTAACTCGCCACAACAACGCATCCTGGCGGCCAACCTACGATGATACTGTTACAGCCTGTAACGGTGCCTTGTGGAATATCATATAAACAGCGTTATAGCTTAGGCCTGAGGAACAAACATTTTACTCGGTTCCTTATAATTTTACTTAAAGTTGCGTGTTATAACCATCTTGATACAAGTTATAATTTCACTTATCTGTCACTGAGTCTCAGGGGTTCCGGACAGGAAAGATTCTACCTGTCGTACTGTCAGCTTATAATGTGGGTAGCATTACAATGTACACTGCGTCAGTAGCACGCTACTACTGGAACTGTTTGGCTGCATTATTTTGTACTCCTTCCTTGCTTGCTTTGTAGGCTACCTGAGCACCTAATACATCTAAATAGAAATAGCTTCTATATGGGCCAAACAGAGAGAAACTTCCACACACGGTACAAGGAACACATAAAAGACACACGGCCCTAATCAAAGCTCCCCATTACACACTTCACACACATATACACTAATCTAAATGCCCTTCTCTACATAAAAAAAGGAACAAACTAAACACAACAGAAAACTACAAGATATACAAACACCACAAAAACCATCGACGATATATTCTAAACGACAAAACACACTCACAATCTATTACGATATTTGAACACATAATTAACAACTACTCTATGAACAATAACACACCACGAAACACCAATACACCACAGACTCGCACGAATACAACACACTGAGCAATGGTCTTGTCCGTGACTCACAGCATTGAACAATCAACTGATCTAGTACGAAAAGCGTCTGCTGAAAAATCCGTTGTTTGCCAACGAAAAGCTTTGGATATAAAATAATAAATATTCTTGTATTTGAATAACCTGTGTTGTTTTAAATTATTAAACAAGAAAACGTATTTTATATTTATATATATATTTTTAGGTTAGTTTTGGTTGGTAAAGATATATATATATATATAAACCGATGTTGTATGTGTGTATGTATGTGTCTTATGGACGTCTAAATCGTTCAACAGACGTGTGAAGTTTAGTGTAGATCCACTCATAGGGCTCCGGCCCAGTGGCTTAGGATGGTTCAAGCCCGATGTATGTGTGTATGTCTGTATCTTATGGATTCCTAAACCGCTAAACAGAAGTTAATGGAATTTGGAGCGTTTGTTTAACATATTCCCAGGATGGTTCTTGTGAAGTTTGGTGCAAATCCATCCGCAGGACTAACTTCAAAAAATCGGATTGGCTTTGAGAACGTCCAATTTTAGCTAAAAAAATGACGATTTAAACAAGCCAAATCAGGTAATTCAATTAAAATTACCCTGAGAATTAATTAAATCAAATCAATCGACACAGTAATAGATGAAGAACAACAAGTAGTCAACTATCCAATCGAATTCCTAAACTCAACGGAGCCACAATGAATGCTATCACACTTATTGGCATTAAAAGTAGGATCGCCGATAATACTCTTGCGAAATTTGAATCCACCAAAGCTTTGCAACGGAACTAGACTGACAACAAAAACACTGACACCAAACTTGATTGAGGCAGAAATCATAAGTGGCAAGTTCAAAGCAGAGATGGTCTTAATTCCACGAATACCGATGATTTCATCCGATTTACCCTTCGGTTTCAAACGACTACAACTTCATTTGCGTCTTGCATTCTCAAAACCATAAACAAGGCACAATTAAAATCATTGACCATTGCTGGATTAAATTTGGAACATTCTTGCTTTCCTCATGGACAATTATATATTGCGTGCTCACGTGTTAGGACACCAAAATATTGTATGTTTATACGCCTAATGAAATGACGAAAAACATTGTCTATCCTCTAACATTACAGTAAATGAAATATAATTATTTACATGTTTCATTTCCTTTTCTTATTGGAAAATTAATTAAAATTTTCCATTTTCCGTAGCATAAATTATAATTTCGGGCGCAGCAACGCGCACCGGGTAACGCTATTAACTTTTTAAAATTAAACTGTAAATAGAAATGTATACTTGTTCCTTAAAACTTGACTAAAACACTGACTTAAGTCTACATGATATGTCTTATTTCTAAAAGTTGCTTGTAATCGTCTTGAATTCACTGATTAAACTATAATAAATGATACTTAACTAAGTGAAAACGTAAGGCCTACTTGCTGACGCGTTTCTAAACAATCGTTCCTTTGTAGAGGCTTTGCCTCATAAAAAGAACGATTGTTTCGAAACGCGTCAGCCAGTAAGCCCTTACGTATTCACTTAATTAAGCTCCATTTATTATATTCTTACTTATGTTAATGTTTATCTGTAATTTTATTTTTGCACATATTAGTTTCAGCATACCAAATTCTAATCATAGTGCGTTACTAGTATGTTACTAATTTAACATTAAACAAAATCTTTCGATTTAGAAAATGATACGCTTCTAAACATCATCTGGAAATAGCTCATATGTTTCATTATCTTTCTATCTGCCTGAATCTAAATCCCCTTGCTTCCATTTTAACTGCTCTTTCAAATAAATAATAAAATGTATTAAAATCAAACGAATGTGTGTATTTAGAAGGCTAGATTTGAACTCAAAAGTACAATTACTCAATATAAACTGGTTGGTAACAATAAAGAGGAGTCTTGTAGAAATTTGAATTAAAATGTCTGATACTTTTATGGATTGAACAGTTCATTTAATAGATATACTTTATTTTACGTTGGGCATTTCTTAAGTGGAAAGAATAACATAACAAAGTGAAAGATATATAAGATGTCACTAAAACAGTTGAAAATAATTATGTTTCTCATTTTATTAGTAAAATGTTACAAATAAATCCAACTGTCAACTAAAAATTAAACCACTTTAGATAATATATAACAAAAATAAATTATACGAAAAAGAAATAAAGGAGGAAATATTCCTTCAATCGCGTAAAATTGCTTATAGAATAGCCGACAAATAACAATGCTTCAATTCTACAAAAAAACCTAACTGACCTACATTTAATTCTTACTAAAAATATTTTTTTTCAAAAGAGATGAAACAAAGATCTGTTGAGAGCGAAATAACTCTAACGTCAATAATTTTCTTTCAAACAAATAACTGAAACTATAATTTCTCAACAATTTATCTCTAAATATATCACCTATGGATTATCGTTGAATAATATATTGAAATATTATATTAATATTATTTAGAATATATTTTTCCCTCATGAAGCTGTACTTTTACGCCATCTGTCGTAAAACATCTGAACTATAACTTACAAAATTTAAGCATCGACTTACTAAAGCACTGCTGTAGTTTTTATTTTGTTTGATATTTTGGTAAACTTCAATTAGATTGTATTTTATTTATCTATTTGTTAATATGTTAATCTGCGAATTAAAGTACCTGATTATAAATAATGAATAGATTTTCGTAATGTGTACAACTTAAAGCTCAAACAAGATTTAACTTATTTTTTTACAATTACTTTTTATATTTAATAACCTTTTTTTATATAACCATTTTTAAAAACTTAAAAAATTTACATAAATTAATGATTTCCCTCAATGCTTTAATAAATAATAATAATAATAAGTTTTTATTTTTTAGGCCTATTATTTGATCAATTTATAAGATAACTAAAATTTATATTTAAAATACTGTAATGCGCTTTTTTTAGTAAATATCACAAATAAATTCCATTTAGCAGATTATAATATTTGATTAGGTTCACTCTTGTTTGTTTTTATTTATCACTGGCCATCTCAGAGGTTTTCTGTTGTTAAAACATTTCTATGAATTTTAATATCATTCTTGGGTGTAATCAGAAATTTCATTTGGGGAAAAGTTGCCAGAGTTGTACCCAGTAATTGGGAGGGTGACATTTCGAGAATTCAGGATGAAACATGCTAAAACATTTTTTTCAAAACACTGGTGTGTGTGTATATATAGAAGAACTGGTTTGGGTCAAGCCCGTCTTAAAATGTATAAAATTATTCATTTTTATTACACATTTTAATAAATGTTAATAAAGATGAATACAAAATTATGAAGTATATAAATATTATCGAAATCTTGTTGCTGTTCATGACGAGCTGGTTGTAAATCACAAATTACACTTTTGCTATTACTTGCGACCAGACATTTTTTAACTAAAAGTTGTTAATTGTTAAATAATTGTTAAAAGTGTAATTTATAAATATTATATTTTTTAATTAAAATAGAGAATGATTCACATTTAATTAATTAGGATGACGATAATTTATAGATTACGATAATAGAATTACTAATACAATTATTATGCATTTAAATAATTATAAATCTCTATAGACATGAATCACTTTTACATCAGTGTCACTGAAGATCACCACGAAGCGATAAAGTTTTTATAAATTTACAAAATTTTAAGTTCGGATAATCATAAACTAATGTAAAAGTGATAAATTAAGTTTCCCCAAACATAATGGACTACAAAGTTTAAGAGTATATAGACATGTTATTTATAAGATATGCATATAGTGTAGCATACCGTTTTGACAGTCACAGTCTTTACAAAACATTCCCAATACAGCCAAGGCAGTCAAATAGTTCAAAAATAAGAAGTTGCTAGGAACATCATAACTTGTTTAGATAATATAAAAATTATTGATATTCATCAGCTGTTATGAAGATCAATGATATATTTCACGGTAGTTTTAAAAGTTTTCCAATTTGGTATAATAAAAATTGTTTGTATAGTAAAAACTTTATCCATAACAAAGTTACATATAAATTAATTATTCTATATAATTTATATTGATTTGTATCTCAAAAACTTGTGTCTAATAATTTATATTTATTATTTACTACAGTTTTATATGGATTTTTGTTATATTGTTATATGCATAGGTAAATAAAGTAATAATAAAATTACAACGGAAATGAAAACCTATTCTTGCTTTTTGGTAATTGAATAGAACTGGACAACCAAAATCAAATTCTAAGTACAGCACTGTTATAAAACAAAAACAGGATCGGAAATTTTACCCACATGATCTTTACTACCAATTGTGCTTCATACTTTCTTCTTTGTAATGGAAAATCATTTGATTTATCAGTTTTGTTTCAAAATGTTTGATGATTGTATTAATAGAAATACTTTAAATATCAGATCACCTTCCTGTGATATTCCACATCAGATCATATTTTGTCTGTCTGAAATATTTTACATATAAATCTCAAATTTATATTTTTGTTAATTCCATTTTCATGTGAGCTACTAGATTTTAACCAAAAACACTTTTAAATTGTTACACTTGCATATAGTACCATTTACTTTATATTGTTGAGGTCAGCCGGTTTACACAGTTACGGGCCTGAGTTGACAATGGGACACATCTCCCGAAACGGCCGACCTCAACAATATACGGTCGGCAATATGCTACTATAGGCAAGCGTAACAATTTACAAGTGTTTTTAGTTAAATCTCAAAATATTGACTATGCAAATATTATGATGTGACAGGCTTTTTTTTCAATTTCTACTATTAGTTCACTCTCTCTCTCTCTCTTTCTCTACCTATATATATATATATATATATATATATATATATATATATTCTTGATATTTTATGTATCCATTGTTTTTCCGTTGCACTGACTTTATGAAGTTAATATATTACTATTGTAAGTAATTTTATCCACCATTAAGTGCAATGATTTTACCTTGTGTGATGAGGCACCTTTCGGTCATTTGACCATTGTCGAATCACTGATTACTTTTTCTCAATTTTTCAGAAAAATAGTAATATAGACAATAGTAATATATTAACTTCATAAAGTCAGTGCAACGGAAAAACAATGGACAACGTAAAATATCTCTCTCTCTCTCTCTCTCTCTCTCTCTCTCTCTCTATATATATATATATATATATATATATATATATATATATATATATATATATAATATGTTTTCTTGTTTAATAATTTAAAACAACACAGGTTATTCAAATACAAGAATATTATTTATTTATATTCAAAGCTTTTTGTGGGTAAACAGTACCATCATCAGAAATGAAAAATACATTGTATTTTTCATTCCTGATGATGTTGGTACTGTTTGAAAACGAAAAGCTTTGAATATAAATAAATAATATTCTTGCATTTAAATAACCTATGTTGTTTTAATATATATAAATACATAACTTATTCAAATTTTTAATTCTTACTAAAATACTTTTTATTTGACCACTCAAGTTTAAATACAATATTTTTAACTTGTAATGGATGACAGTTGATGTTAGTAAGTTTTTTCAAATATTAATTCATTATTAAATTCAATTAATTAATTTTAATAATTAATCTCGCTTCTATTTTGCCACTTTGTTTTGTGATTTTGTCATATATATATATATATATATATATATATATATATATATATATATATATATACATATATATATATATATATACACACATACAGTATATTTATTTATATTAGTTAAAATTATTTAATAAAATGTAACTAAAATAAAAATTTTCTTTGTTGATTTAAGTAGGAATTGACTTAATTGTTTTTATAATGTTTGATACTTTACTTGTTTAGATAACAATAATTATTTTTGTAATTGTATAATGCCAAGGTAAAACTTTCATTTAATGTAATTCCATCTTCAAATCGATCTAATATTTCAAGCTTATAATAATATTAATTATAAGCTTATATTAATGTGTAAATCCTTCAAAACGCCTAAAACGATGGCACCCCCTGAACTTGCCCCCTCTAAAGATCAGGGAAGGGGGTACCACCAATGTCACAAGTGAAATATAACAGGAAAATTTATCTCGAGTTTTGAGCAGAACTCATTATTTCCAACTCAGGTAGTGATGAAAAGAAGTCTTAGAGAAGGTATTTGAGATGCTAGGTTAGATTTCTGGTGAAACGTCAAAACTGCGTTATTTGCACTACAAAATAAACTGATGTATTACGGATATTAATTATTCATAATTTTTTCTTTCATTATATATACTTTTGCAATTATCTTAAACAATATCAAGAGCACAGTGGTATAATATTTTACAATACAAATTTTGGAAACAGCCCCAATACCACAAATATAATAAAAAATAACTTATAATACAAGCTACCTACGATTAATCTCGTTTAAATGTAACTAGTAGCTCACGTGAAGATGGAATCAACAAATATTAATCCCTAATTTACATTTCGATGACCTAGTCAGTCTGCTATCTAGATTGTAATTTTGTAATAATACTCTCTGATGATTATGACTGGTCATCGAAATGACTTGGATTATAAGTAATTTTTTATTATTTTTGTGGTATGGGGGATAGTGCTAGTATTTTTATTGTTAAATAATGTTATTAAGAATATAAACTGTTTTATATTTTTTAAATTCATTTACAATATGATTAAATTTTTGTATAAAATTTACGTTTAGAAGTGGTAATAATTAAATGCCTTTTTGAACTAGGTTAAACACACAAATGTATGATATTGAATTACAATGAAAATGATTCATAACATTATAATCATTGGTTCTTAGAAATTGCAGAAATTGTGTTGGCAATGCTGTTGTTCAGTTTACTGGTGACGTCACAATCCAGCGTTGATAAGTAGGTGTGTACAAAGACTATGGGAAAACAAAGTGACAAATGTTAGTAAAAATAACGAAGTGTAATGATGATTTGTGAAAGCAGATAGCAGGAAAGTCAGGGGTTGATTTTATCCCTTACTTCCCGGCTTGTTTTGTTAGTTTAGTTAAAAGTGTATTGTAAGAGATCATAGGTCTCCTGTAGTGTTTTGTTCTAGAAGAATTTCAAGATGGCGCATAATTTAGCCCCAAGTGTGAACTGTTCATTAGATGACATTGACTTAAATGCTTTGAAGGTAAAGAAAATTATAGTTATTTTATTATCTGATAAATTAGTATTCCTTATGGCGAAGTGAAGTTAAGGGTGTAAGGTCCATGCACTACTTGAATTCCTTGTGTTTGCCTAGCCTATCCCATAATGAAGCATTTATATCCCCTCCCTTCTAAGAAGAACTGTTTACTTTTTTTTGTATGAGATTATCGCAATTAAATTTAGAAACTATATTTACATTTAATTTTAACATGTATGTTAAAGTAGCACATAACATATACAAATCTTTGAAATGAGTATTTTTTTTGAAGTTTAAAATGACAGGAAGTCAGTGGTCCTGCATATATGCAGTTTTCTCATTCAAGGCTAACATTACTTTTGTTTCTTTTGGACTATTGCATCCTTATAATATCTGTTGCAATTATTAACCTCTATATAAAGTACATCCTATTTAAGAGGATATTTTGATGGCAAAAATTTTCAATTAGCAGTCCATGGGAAAAATACAATTGGGACTATCACTCCTAGAAAGAAAAAAAGTTCTAAAATAGGTATGTTACAAATATACGAAACTTCATAAAGTCAAGGTTCCTTTATAAACAGGTTTAGAGAAAAGGAAGTCTACTAACCTAACTTATGTTAGAATGAATGATTGCTGTACAAATTGAGTCCACAACTCCATCCTATGTACAAATATAACATAGATATTATTAAGAGATGTATTGAGTGATGAATATTGTGGTCACAACATTTCACATGTCACTGATATTGCAAAAAATAGAAAATGTATTTGGTGATTGCAAAAGTACTAAGGAATAAAAAGAATTACAATTTTGAAAACACAAATAACCTTACTTTTAAATAAACAACTTTATAAATAACAGTATATATAATAGTACATATAAATATTACATTACAAAGTGTATGATTAGAATAAATTTAGTTTAAAAAAAACGTTTCTTAACATCTTAGTGTTAAAGTAATTACATTATAGTAATACTAGACTGAGTATAATTGTTTAGATTACCGAACCTATTTAGACGGCTGCTTCCGTGTAGTGATACCTTTTCCAGTATTTATTTTCCATGCCCACGTGTACAATTTTAGAAAAAAAAATTATACCGGGTGAGACAGAAAGTCATCAGAGATATGAAAAAAATTACAAAAACTCTCGCTCAGGGAAATAAAAACCTGAAAATTGAAATTTTAAAATTCAGTGCGGAGTAGTATGAAGTACTACATTTGCATATAAACGTATATATATATATATATTTAAATATACCTATAAAATCTCCAGTTGAGATAGATTTGGTTGTAGTTTGTTGCATTACTATATACCTGTAGAGAGTCCTGTCAGGATAAATTTGGTTGTAATTTTATACAACATTACCTAATTAGACGTCTACTTCCGCGGAGTAATACTTCTTACCAGGTGATGTCACGTTCTATTCTAGCCTTACATATGTACATTTGGTTAAACGTATAAAACTACAACCAAATCTATCCTGACTGGATATATCATAGGTATATAAAATTAGCCTTTTGCGCTCCATGGGTGAACTGAGTCCTACATCATTAAAAATCCCATTCCCCTCCACTGTTGGACTCGGTCTGACATATTTTGCGACGCAACTATTACATAATTTAGAACGTCTTTGATAAAGTGTACTGTGTTCATTTTCCATGTTATCAGAAATCAATGTTTATTTTTATAAGCTGGTTGGCCGTATTTATCATAATTTTTTCCTTTAATAAACAACTGGTTCCAGACAGTTGTTTACGATGTATAGTAATACCTTGTATTTACGCGATAGGTGGGCCGAGCGATAACCGTGTAAGTCGAATTCACGTAAGTCGGGTTATAATTTTATATACAATTACATAGGAATCATGTTTAATTGGGACCAAAGACTAAATAAACTAATAATTAAGAAGAAAAATGTGTATGTATTAAAAACCATAAATACATTATACAACATCAAATTATATTATATACATATATATTGCAAATAAGTAATTAAACAGGAGTTTTTTTGACATAGAAGGCTTCATAAAATTTAATAAATTAGTTTGATGAATTGAACATTTTTTCTTCTAACGCAGAATTTCCTCGTAACTCGCTAATTTTTTTGTTTTGTGCCAGAAATACGCTCATTGTTGGAGTCCATGTTTTTAAAATTTGTAAGCCTTATTCAATTAAACTAAGGCATTAATTCACGTTTCTAACAATCATTTCATCTTCTACGTCGACTGGTTTTAAAGAATCTGCGTTTTAAGGTTTTGCACTTGCGTACGCATTTCTATGAGCTCATGAATTAATTGTCAGCTTCTGGTTGTGTAAATCTAGCAGTTCTTGAACGTCATCATTATCCACTGTCAAATTGAGGTGTCAGGCAAAACCGACACATTCTTCAATCACATCAGCAATTTCATCAGACTCTGACACTGATTCTGCTTGAGATTCAGTAGCGATAAAAATAGACACACCTTTTTCCAAACGCCATTCAAGGTTTTTTAGTGAAATCTTATTCCAAAGATTGTCCAATGATTCTCAAAGCATCTAAAACATTGAATTGTTTCAAAAAAATCTTCAACAGAGAGCTCGTTGTTTTGCCTTATAGCTTTATACAGATGTGCAAATGATCTTGTGTAATAAGCTCTAAATATTATGATGATCCCCTGATCCATCGGTTGAAGCAAACTAGTTGTGTTTGGTGACAAAAATAACATTTTCACCCGTGTGTCGAAATTAGTTAAAGTAGTAGGAGTATGACCAGGTGCATTGTCAATTAATAGGAATTACTTTAAAAGGAATTTGTATAGACTGACAGTAACGTTTGAATTGAGGTATCACCCAAGCCTTCCGATTCTACTTCCGAAATCACGGGCAAGATAGCCTTAGAAATATTTATAATGCCTTTGGATTTTCTGAACAATAAACTATGATAGGTTGTAACTTACTGTCCCCAGCTGTATTTGCGCCAACCATCACTGTCAATCGGTCTTTGGCGGCCTTAAAATCTGAAAATATTTTCTCTGTATGCACTATAAAAGTTCTTTTAGGCATTCTCTTTCAGAACAAGCCAGTTTCTGCTTAACTCGGACAGCATGATTTAAAACTGAGTAACTTGGGAATCGTGTAAGACGGAGTAGCGTAAGTCAAGGTATTACTGTACTGCACAGTAAGCAGCAGACAACTGGTCTAGTTGATCGTTGTTTATGTGAACTTATCCTTATTCATGATCTCCTTTATTTATTTAGTGTTTTGCTTTTATTTATGTTCTGACATATATAGATATAGTGCTTGCTAATAAGCTTACTACAATATATGAGCTGTAGCCCTACTGCATAACTTGCCTAAATAACCCGGGATTACATCGAAACATTTGTTTTGGGCAAGTTTCAAAAGGTCAAAAAACTATAAACAATAAATTGAAGTGTTTTTCAAGTGGCCAAATAAAGGAGTATGTGTAAATAAACTCAGCCTAAACAAATTAAACAACTTTGGAATAGACCTAAATGACATTTTTCATTAATTTATATTTAGACCTAGCTATATATTTTTTGTGGTATGCCTACCTACTTTTGTAAATATATTTTGTACTTATAAATATGGCGTTTAATGCAATTTGCTTTTGTTTCAAAAAAATAATAATAATGTAATAATAATTAATAATAGTTGCAGCAGAGTATTATAGTATGTACACCATTCTTGGCATTTTTATGCATGTGCAGAGTTTTATATTTTTTAGAATAAATACAGTCGGCGCCGCTTATTGTAATCACGGTTAATGTTATCATTCAGTTATTGTTATCATTTCATTGAAAAACAAACACGGATGTATATTAATACATTGTAATTAGGTCACTTATTGTAATCATCTGTTCGCTTATTATTATCATTTAATTTGCCATGCAAAATGATATGCGTCAACGTATACTAGCATAGACCAAGTAAAAATATCTACAAAGTAGTGTAAACAGCACGTGCAACACACAATGACGCCCAATTCATAGAATGTTTATTTTTAGAATGACAGAAATACTTTATAACGGTTTCAGCACTTAGCACAGTTCTCAGAATGTCTCCCTTAATCTTTGTTTACTCAAACACCCTAACCTCGCTGAGTCGACTTTAGTTGTTTGTTAACATTAGTTGATGTTACTACTGAACCATTACAGTACAGTCCTACTGTATTTTTTAACAGTGAATTTTTATGAACGTTTATTACAGTATTTCAGTGTGATTTTACATAATTTAATTTTTAAAGATCTTTTTCGTTTGTTTTGTAGAGTTTAGTGTCACTTGAAGTTTCAAAGGACAGTATAGCAAGATGTCCGAATCTCAAAAGAAACGACGCGATTTAAGTCTTAAACAAAAACTTGATATTCTAGATAGGTACAGTAAATTACCAAAAATGAGTCAAAGAAACGCTGCTTCTCAACTTGGCGTTTCTCAACCTCTCTTATGTAAAATATTGAACAACAAAGAAAAAATCTTGTCATTATCAAAGTGTAATGCAAATGTTGACAACAAAAGACATCGTTCTGGGAAGGATCCGCAAGTGGAATCAGCTTTGAAATTCTGGTTTAAAAATGTTCGCGAAAAAGATGCTCGAGTTGACGGCCCACTAATGCGTCTAAAAGCTGAGCATCTTGCCAAAAAAATAGGAAAACAGGATTTTAAAGCCACAGATGGATGGTTCAGTCGATGGAAGAAAAGGGAAAACATTGTTTACAAGAAATCGTGTGGTGAAAAAAGAAATGCTGATTTTGTTGGAGCTGAGGACTGGTTACAATACGAATGGCGAAAGATTTTGGCCGAGTATTCTCCTAGCTGCATATACAATGCAGATGAAACAGGACTTTATTATCGTGCTTTACCCGAATATACTTACTTATTTAAAAATGAAAGTGGTAATGGCTGTAAAATATGTAAACAAAGAATAACTGTTTTGTGTTGTGTTAACATGGTTGGTCATAAAAAAAACTCTTAATTATCGGTAAATCTAAAAATCCACGGTGTTTTCAAAGTATCAAAAAGCTACCGGTTGAATATCATTCAAACTCCAATGCTTGGATGACATCAACAATTTTTAATGAATGGCTGACTAAATGGGATACCAGCCTCAAACGCAACATTGTCCTTCTACTAGACAACTGCACTGCACATAATGACATAAGCACTACGCTAAAACATATAAAAGTGATATACCTTCTGGCCAATACTACATCAATTATTCAGCCATGTGACCAAGGCATAATTAAAAATCTCAAAAGTTTTTATCGACGAGAGATGCGTGCTAGAATTATAGAAAATATGGATGAATTTCAAACCCTTACCTCAAATGAATTGGCTAAAATAATTTCTTTACTAGATGCTATTCATCTGATAGCAAAATCTTGGAATGAAGTTTCCTGTGAACCCTGAAAAAACTGTGAAAAATTGCTTTAGAAAAGGTGGGTTTTTTGTTGAAGAAAATCAAGAGCAAGCTACATCTGAGGAAGACTCTGAAGAGAACTTGAAGCCTTTCGATTTGTCCTTAAAAGAATATACTGAGTAAATGGAAGTTGATGATAGTATTAAAACAGCAGCGGAAATGACTGAAGACGATATTTGTAAGGCAGTTGCTTCAACATCAAAAGTTACTGAAGAAGAAGAAGGCACCGATGATGACGAAAATGATAAATGTGTACCGCAAAGATCTAAGCAGGAAGTTCACCAAGCTCTTGAGATTCTAAGGCAGTTTGTTCAACAAAAAGCCGAAAATTTCAACAAACATTATGAATATGAACAATATTTTACGAGAAGACTACAGACAGTCACATATAGAGGAATTCTTCGAGAAAAAGTAAATGTAAATTTGAAGTGTAAATAAATTTGAAGTGTTTTATAATGAGGTTTTATGTGTTAAAATGTTTTGATCAAGTGTTTTACGTAGTTCTATATATTTTTTTTCAATTATGCTAGATTCAGTGTTTTAAAAAAATCTACAGTGGAATAACATAAACTGACATGAAATATGCCCACTAATTTTAACAAGTAGAAAACTAAGTTACAGAAATTCTACTACTGTACATAAAACTGTCCGGAATAGCATCAAAATTTGATAAGTACAGTTTAATTATAGTGTTACAGAATTAGAATTACTTAATGTAATGATAGGCTTACATATCGTTCAGAACAAACAGTTATGGCCATAATACAGTGAGTTCAATGCAGTACGGCTGTAGAATACATCGTGATTAAGCGTTCGGTTATTGTTATCGTTCGGTTATTGTTATCAAATATGCTTCTGACAAATATGATCACAATAAGCAGCGCCGACTGTATTACAAATAGATTTTTGTAATACTACTTATGCATAAATTTTTTTCAGTATTATTTTGGACTTGAAATGACTATAATTCATCATAAGGAAAGTGCTATTTCATCTACAAAGCTAAATATAATTTTTTTTCTTTATTAAAAAACAAAATGACATTTTATCAGGCCTACTGAATTTAAACTTCAAGTTTACAATATACAAACATCATATTACTGTTCTTCATTTTATTCTGAACACAGTGGTATATAATAATATATATTTACTTGAAGTCTTAATTTCCTAATGAATAATTAAACATACGAGTGCAAAAAACATGCTAACTAATTGGATCTGGTGGAGCGGCCAGCGACCAAATAATTTGAATCCAAAAGGTTAACATTTCATGGCAATAACAAACAATAATTATCAAAATAACTTAGGGCATGTTTTTGATTCATTTTATATGCATTGTATATGGGGGTGGGGAATTTGCAATTTTACCAGCACTATCAGCACCACATATGGGGGGAATTACAACTTTCCAAAATTGTTAATTTTTGGGCATGAACAAGAGTCGTAATAATTTTTTTCGTATCGTATTTTGATGATTTTTGTCGGCCAGTATAATTTTTTTGCCAAATTTGTACACGTGGGCAAGGGAAATAAATACCCCTTTTGCCAAGTGACGTCACATGAACTCTATTTTTACCATACATGTATAGATTTGTTTGGCGGGATGTTGTATAAAATTACAACCAAATCTATCCTAACTGGATACTTAATATGTATATAGTATGTAGTTGTGTGCTTAGTACAGTCAGCAGAAGCAGACAGACCCAGCACTTCTTACAACTGCAAACTCACAACCAGTCTCCAACTAAAATTTGATAAAAACAACTTTCCAACACAAAAAAAATTAATATTAATAAAAATCCCTTCAGGAAATGTTTAGGAATGTTTTCATAGCTATATCCAAACTGACCTGCAATCTAAATTTTACCTAACTGAGTAAACATTCTACGCAGAAAATATGTTAATATATTCAACAACACACATTAAATCAAATCCTTGTAAATCAAGGATTCCTGAAAAAAATATACTTCATTACAATGTAGGTATGTGATATGGATGGCATTTCCAACATTAACAATATGATGAAGCAGTTAATTGAAGCATACATAAAGGTATGACAAATTATAATTTATTGATTTATAATAAAATTAATTAAATAGACTCTAAAAATGTTAGGGTAAGTAAAGATGCGTTTAACATTAGACAAGATGTAAACATTTTAAAGTTATTCATATTCTAAAATAGCAAGGATATCATTATCGGCAGTATGAACAAAAGTTATTAATTGCAATGTTGATATAAATAGTTATGGTGACAATGTTTCATCACTGACATATTCATTGCTAAAAAGAAAAGAGGTATTTGAATGACTTTATGATTCATATTAAGACTCTTAGGGGCTATCCCAAAATTACCTATCGCTATAATAGATGATTTTTAACCCACTCCGTAACGAACTGGTAACGGTAGTATCAACCCTCCTATAATTACGTTACATAGTTTTGTCCTCCCCCTTCTTTATTGAGTTGAAGGTTTTGAATGCCGAATTTGTAAGTCAATAAATAAGTACATCAAATGTGACAATAAATATAACAGTAATAATATAATGAAAGATAAAAAGAATTTTGTTAAATAAATAAAACAGGAATAAGAAACAATTTTTATATATGTGACCTCACGTGTTCTTGAAAACAAACAAATTATGAAATCAAAATAAACAAAGGTTATGTATAAAGTCAAGACAATATTAATTTAAACATAAATTGAAAATACTGTATTGTTTTATTAAAATGTGACTTAATTGAACTAAAACACAGAGTGATTGACCCATTTGTAACATTGTCTAAAGTCTATTAATCTTTCTACAGAGTAGTCAAGTATGGTACGACTGAAACACCGGTACTCTGAGCTTCAGAAAAAGATATGTATACACAATAAGCCTGATTTTAAAATGGAACAAGGTCTGCAAATTGTTTACAGATTTCAAAAATTTACAATCTAGTTTCATGTCGTGTTTGACTCAGAGAATTCAGAAGTCTACCAAACCCGTTCATGTGCAGTATGGCACAATACAAATGTTGTACGTCACATGACCGAGTGTGACCAAGTTTCGATGTACTTCTGAGTTTACGGTTTCCACCTGAAAGATGTTGCCAATGAATTAAAAAAATATTGTTTTGTTAAAAACTGTTACTGATACAACTGCCACTTTATCTGATACACAAAGACCATGGTGGATGTCTGTACAGGCAGAAGGCGTCTGATTGTCGTACTGTATACTGTGGCGATTGAGTGCTCAAAGTTGCGGTTCCTCACATGTTTTCCCTAATAATGCGCATAATTAGGATGTTTAATAGAATACTTTAAATACATGTTTTGTTTTGTAAATAGATTTGAGTTCATCATTAAGTACATTTTACTTACTAAAAATGTAAGTAATTTCAATCGCTGGTTTGTTTATCAAAAAAAAATAGAGGTTTTAATGTAGTTAAAACTGAAATTTCAAGTTTTGTAATGCTACTTCATACCCCCTACCTCTGTAACGATAGATATATCTCCCCTCGTGGTGTTCTTAACTTATGAATGGGCTTTTATGTGCATGGCAATTTACCTGGTTATAAAACTAAATAAAACGTTTGTGCCAATGAGTTTAGTATTAGGTTAAGTGACAGTATTAAGCAAGGCGAACTTGACCATAGTTACAGTGGTATTTTTTTGGCCAGAAGGTTGTACTACTAGACCGAGTAAACATTGTGTGTGAATAGTATTTGAACTACTATTAAGACCGGTTTACACGCTACGTCTTATTTACATTATGTTGGGCATGCAAAACGTACGTTTTATCCAGTGTATACACACTACGTTTTTCCTTCTGCTTTCTTTCTCAGTTACAATCCAAAATTTACAAATTTCTGATGGTTTATTATTAATTAATTAAATTAATCACAGCACGTTTTACGAGAAGTTGAACTGCAATGAACTGAAAATTCCTGAACCTGCTAAACTTTTGAATTCGGATTCTTTAATATGTGTTTGTGGGTGATGATGATATGCACACGGATCTCATCAAACCATTCCAACTGAGAGTCTTTTAACTACCGCTTATCAAGAGCATGACATGTAGTTGAGAACTCATTTGGAATTTTAGCATCCAGGTTTTGCATCTTTTGCACACCCATAAATTTGAAGGTGGAAAATATTGAGAAAGTTGTTTTGGCTTGTATAGCCCTGCATAATTTTTTATGTAGGAATGTGCTAGATTATTACAGCCCTCCAGGAACCCTGGACAGTGAGGACATTGACAACAATGAAGTTCAGTTGGGTGAAAGATGGTGATCCTGGAATGGTCCACAACCTACAGTGTCGGAACAAGGGACGAGTATTATTCAGTGCCAAGACAGAGACAAGTTTAATGAGTACTTTAATCAAGAATTTGCTGTTCCATGGCAGGATATATAGTTTCTCATGACATCCATGGTACATCTTGATCATTTAAAAATTCCAATAGGTCTAAGTACCACAAATATGGTTTGTATACGTCTTCTTCTCCAGTTCCAGAGATTTCAGATGCCCTCACTTTTTTAAACTCTTTTTGGTAAACCTATCTCAGCGAGTATTTTTTTTATAACTGTCTCTTTATTAGCTATGGTGATCATTTCATTGTATTTTTTTATAAGTTCCTCATACCTGATGTTTTTTTTATTACGGTCACTATAGTCTTTATTTTTTACTTGCTACAAACACGGAAAACGTTTATACATTTCAATGAATTCCCCAGGAAAATTGTGGGTGTATTGCAGCAAGTCTGACATTATTCGGTTTTGTGGGGGAAAGGAAGCGTTCTCGAGTGGAGTTAGTTGTGAACCGAGCCAAGATCGGACATCTTGTCTAAACATGAGTCTACACATTATATTTTGTCCTATCAGTTATAGCAAAATTATGCTTTTCCCATTAGCGCTTCAGTCTGACCCTGGATTTCATTTCGATTCGATAAGAGGTACGTTTTGCTGTTTACATGCCACATTTTATTGGATAGGATTTGTCCTGTCCCACAAAACGTACAATGAGACGTAGCGTGAAAACCTGCCTTTAGATTTAGTAAACGTTACTGGCAAAGAAGGGAATATTAGTTCAATTACTACTGGACTGAGTAAACATTACACTTGGAAAATATGTTAACACTGCTATGCTGCTAGTATTTATGGTCCCTGAGTTTGTATATAATTTTTTCCTTGTTTAGAATGAATTTTTAAATAGCATTTGGTTTTTAACCAAATTAAAAATAATTTATTTGTCATTAAAGACAATAATTGTGTTAGTTTACTGGAAAAGCAATATCAAATAAACGAGTTATTCAAATAATCAGCCTCAACTTTTGTGTATTTGTTATACATGATAAAGTCAACTTTGTAAATGTGAAATCAGCCTTCCACAAGTTAATCATTTGACCTCCAATGCCTTACGTATGTGAATAAACATTGCCTTTATAAATTTTCTCAGTCAAGTTGGCACTGGTAAATCAAGTAACGATAAGTTTTTATCATATTTTTTTGACATAAAATATGTTAGTTTTTGTTTTAATAATTTAATAATTATGTGTTACTTTGAAGGCTATGTCTTTTACATTTAAGAATATACTGCCTGAAAATTTCAAAACCATACACCATTTATCATTTTCATAATTTTTACTATATAGCATTATAATTGTTATGTAATTACAGTGACAAAATGTTGAATAAAATCATGTTATCACATGCAATGCAGGGGAAATTTATATCCTCTGGCTTTTACTTATCCCAAAAATTTATATTATAAAATTCTTATAGAACTTTTGTTTGTTATATCGAATTATACTGTCGGATCTGAAAATTCTTTAAAAGAGCTTTTTGTAGAAAATTGTGATCAGTTTGAAAATTTTTTCTATATTCAGAGTATGTTAGAGAGGTAAAACCTATGTGTGTTCACCGATATTGCTAGGGTAAAGCTGACTGAAAAGTTACCCACTAACTTTTAATTTAGTGGATTTTAATTTATATTACCAAATCTTTCCTTCCTGGACACTTTGTGGTTATGTTGTAAAATAACCATATTTTATTGTAATGTGAAATGGTATTCTGTTTTATTAAAGAACTTTGAGCACATACAATTTGGTTTTAGTATGTTTACATTTAGGATTCTCTTACATACACTGATTTTTAATTTGTGTTTAATACTCTAACCACAGATAAAAAAAATTGCTGCAAAAGAATTACTCTGTAATATTTGTTTTGCTTCTGTTTTAGGATCCTGCTGGGATTTTTGAATTAATTGAAGTCGTAGGAAATGGCACTTATGGACAAGTATATAAGGTAGGCTATATATATCATCACTTTCACTATATGTACTTAAACAAGAATCTTACTTACTTACTTACTTACTAGCCAACGCCCACCCTTGGCTGTTGAGCTATTTGGTGACGCGCTGACCAGTATAGCTTGAATGGAATGGTCAAGTGCCGGACATGCAGCGAGATGTTCTGCGTCCATTCTAGTGTAGCCGCACAGTTGACAATGTGGTGTTGGGAGAACTTTGATGCGATTTAGATGGGATGCCAGGTAATCATGGCCTGTTTTCTTGCTAGTTTGTCAGCTCTTTCATTTCCGAAAATGTTGACATGGCTGGGGATCCATTGAAGTTTAATAAGCCATCCTTTTTGTCCAAGTGTATGTAGAATTTGCCGGCACTCTAGTGTTCTTGGGCAATCTGTTTCTGTGTTATGTGATAGGTTATGCTTAGCTGCCTGGGAATCAACCAAAAAAACTGTGTTTATAGGCTGGTTGATCTGCTCTAGCTCCTTAGCCATGGCCAAGACTGCAGCAACTTCACTGTCGTAATTGCTGAGAGGTGCACCCACTAGGAGAAAACCTTCACATAGTCGACAAAAGTAGCCTGCTCCTGTTTTCCCTGTTCGTGGCATTGAGGATCAATCGGTGTATATGTGAAGCCATTTATTCAGAGGATAGTCTTCGGCTATGATTTGATTTGCTGCTTTTTCTAACTCAATGGGTAGGGATTTGTGTTTTGTAAGCTGATGGTTTCTTAGGTTGAACTTAGCTTCCGGAAGTTGGTTGAAAAACTCTTTGTGATTAAGAAGTGGAAATGGTTAAGAGGGGAAGTTTTCAGTGGAAGTGGAACAGTGGAACACTTCAGTGGAAGTTTTCTGTGTTTTAAGTTTAGAGGAAGGTTGTTTATAGTTATCCCATTTGTCTTTGTAAACGCGCTTGTTTCTTTCCCAGAATTTAAGTGCAGTTTTTTCTCTGTGGACCTGTAGTAGTTGGATATTAGTCTGTGCTTCCATTGTCTCTATGGGGGTTGATTTTGGGGCTCCAGTTATGGTTCTCAGGGCAACATTTTGTACGATTTCAAGCCTCCTTGCTGTCCCAGAGCTAGCTGTGACCGTAACTTTGCTGCTGTAATTTAATACAGGCCTAACGTAGGTCTTGTAGGCTGTTGTAAGCACATCTTGAGAAGCACCCCACATTGTCGCAGTCAATCTTTTAAGGAGTCTTGTTCTTTTTGAAGCTCTTTGTGCGCAATTTTGTATGTGCGGTTTCTAGGAGAGACGGCGGTCCAAGGTTATTTCTAGGTATGAGGATAGATCACTTTCTTTCAGGGTTGAGTTCTGATATTTCAATGATATTTGTGGTGGCTTAGGGGATAGCGTGAAGAGTTGGAAAATGGTTTTTGTTGGATTTACTGTCATTGCGTTCACTGCCATCCATTGGTCGAGCTTCCTCAGTACCTGATTTAAACATTTTTCCAAAGCGGGGATGGAACCGCTGGTTGCCCATATTAGGAGATAATCGGCTTATAGGAGTGCTTCTGCTCTAGGTATTTCTTTGATTGGCTCTATGATATCATTGATCATTATATTAAACAAGGCACAGCTGAGAGCAGCTCCCTCAGCTAAATACCAAGAATCTGGTATTTATGCGAGTTAACTTTCAAAGATTGTTAGTATCTCCATTGTCGAGCATCAACTGCTAATCTAATAAGACTATAGTTGCAGCCAAAACTACAAGCTGACGGCCCTTGATAATTTATTTTTACCTCAATCTCTGCTTTGCCTCTGGAACTTTATACTAAAGTTTATTGGTTCTGAAGGTATTAGAAACTGTTCTATACAACAGATCACAAGATCACAAGTGGCGAGATTACAGTCTGTGTTTATAAGTATTGGATACATAATTGCTGTTTGTTAAAAGTGTTAATAAATACATCCAACGAACTTGGAATAACTTCAAGACAATGCAGAGGATGAAAGCTATTTATTTCTTGTTTTACAAAATGTAGCAACAATGTAGAATTATCAACATTCTATAAATTAGCTATATTTTTGTGAGTTTTAACAATTGATTTATATTTAAGTAAAAAAGTATGGTTTTCTTTTCCTCACATTTGATCACATTATAGTAAAAAAGTGTTTGTATAAAACTGTAGAAATGGTAAAAATATATAGTACTTTCCTGTTGGAAATATTAAAGTTCCAATGACAATATATTAATATAAAGGAATGAGTTATTTTTGATTGAATTACAGCTTTATATTTAAGGTATGTTTTTAGTTTAGTAGGTAATATGGATAAGTCAAAGTTAGACTGTTAATTAAACTGAACAAGAGATTCCAGACTGGAGCTTGACCTTGTAAGAATGTAAAGGTTAAAGATCAAATGGCAAAGTGACCTCTTATTCTAAAGTAGCCCACACATGTTCTCTCTCTCTCTCTCTCTCTTTTATGGTTTTGTGTATGGTTATTTTATTTGGGTGTTTTTTATGTGTTTATATTGTTGTTCTCTCAGTTTTGTTGCCGTTTTGAATTATATTTTAGATGAATTATGACTCGCCATGTAGGTGGGTTTATTTTATTAAGTTTTTTGACTAAAATTTCATTGGAAATTGTTTAAAGTTTAAAAAGTTTTTTGTTGTGAGTGTACTTGTATGTTTATGTTTATTTATAGTGTAATATAAAAAATTACTTGCAGGCTTGATAAGGGCAACAAATCAGTTGCTGAAATGACACACTAAATAAATAAACTTTTGACTAGATATTAAACCAACAGGCTTATCATTTGTTCAGTGGATATCTTGAGTACTCAAATAAACATGAATTCAAATTTTGCTTTGTTGACCTCAGTAGGAATTAACTTTAAAAAAAATATTTTATATTGCTTGTTTTATACCATCTATTTAAACCTAATATCTATATTATATTTGAATTATTATTTGAATACTAATTTTAATTTACAAAATTTAAAAATAATTTATTTTTGAGATTATTTCAATACAGTAATTTTTAACCCTTAGCACTCGACTGTCGGGGGAGCCCCGCCAAGCGTATATTGCAGTTTACTCGTATGTCGGGGGTCACCCGACACGATTTTCAAATGCCTATAACTCGTCTGCGGCGAAGCCCACGACATTCAATCTTTTACCGTTTGGTGCTACACTCTATTGAAAATAATGTGAACTAAGTTGAAAATGACTAGGAATATGTGAGTCATCACAAAATCTAGTTTGCCGCTACGTTGTAAGCTGCAAGTAGGTTACAGTTTTACCGGGAATTTGTTTACTCGTAGTTTGCCGTGGCTTCACGTGCAATTAGTGATTCTGAAATTCCTAATCTTTTACTTGATCCTGATTTATTAGAATGTAGTTCAGTTTCATAAACAAAATAACTAAACCAACAGGTATTTGTAAATATAACCAGTTTATGGGTGGTATAGATTTAGCTGTTCAGTATAATGAACCGTGCAGTTTTACAAAACGAACAAATAAATGGTGGAGGACAATGTTTTTCTGGCTATTAGATGTAGCTGTAGTAAATAGTTTTATTATCTATAATAACAAAAAAAAGGAAATGAGAGAAAATCCTGTTAAAAAAAATAGTTTTGCCAAAACTTGGTGAGGGAACGCATTGGTGATATCAGGAATAACCCGTATAGTGAGAGGGGTCGGCCGTCAACTACTGACAAAGAAGAAAAACTGAATTGGAAATTACATTTAATCTTTTCCAATGATAAAAATACTTCTAAGGATTGTGTAGTTTGCAGTAACAGGAAGATAAAAGGAGGTTAGAAGGGAAACAGTTTTTCACTACAAAACATGCGGCAGAAAACCAGAACTTAATCCGGAAGACTGTTTCAAAGATATCATACTCTACTAAATTACAAATAAGATAATAAAATCATGTACATGCAGTATTAGTGAATAAAAATATCTTAGTTTACTAAAATCATGTAAGAGAAAACAAAGTTTTCCATAAACAATAATGCAACCTGCTGGTGAGGAATTTGTCCCAATTTAATTACAAGTGGGGAAGCAAAGCATGTTACAAAAATCCGAGCGCTAAGGGTTAATGGTAGGAATACAAATGATTTATCCAAAACTGTTATAGTAATATAATGGTCTTTCAATAATTTTATATCATTTTTCTTTTACATAATTTCTTAACTATTATATCTAACAAATTTTAATTTTAAATTAAAATAATTTTATGAGTTACAATTGCAAAAACCTAGCAGTTATTATATTTTAACCTAGCAATTTCTGAGGTTGACCATGAGTAAATATAAGTTGTTTATAGAAAGGATTTGGAAAAGTTGTTGTTGGTAAATTTTCCTTTTTAGCACAAGCTCTCATACACATACATAAATATAGCATATGAACGATGGTACACATGTACACACACATACGCACACACATGCACTTACGGATATACACACACATTCATGGTCTTACATTCATGCACACACACATGCACTCATGCATGCACACACGTACACATACACACACAATATATCCATAAGAGCATGGCAGGAACATTAACAGTTTGTAGGCCAAGTCTTTAATGCTATATTATCAATGAGTGCTGCAACTTTGTGTGCTATCTTTCATTTCCTGTTACTACATTTATAGTAGATTAGATAATCAAAAAGGTTATTGTAAGAGTTAACTGTCACTTTGTAATTATCACAGGCTATGGAATGACTCATTTGTTTAGGTTTGTGGCTTTGTTAAGAAGAGGCTTGTCCAACTGTTGTAAAACATAACTGTTTTTCACTATTTATTTGGAATAATTTACTGCGGTTTAAAAAATTATACTCAAACCTCATAATACAAATATTTTTATTCAAACCTGATGTACATTTCGGTTACCAAGTAACCATCCTCAGAGGCGTGACAAACAATATTGGTTAAATCTACATGGGAAAATATGGTAGTTTCAATATTACCAAACTATGGGGATATGTTTGTTTTTTAATTTAGTAATTTATACATCTACTCAACCTAATATAAAAATCATAAAACTAGGGTTTTGTAATGGTTTTGGACATGAAATTTTTCAATGTTTGGTAGAACATGAAAATTTTGTGAGCTCCAAAAAATATTTTTACAAATGTATTTCAGAAATTTATAAAAAAGAATAAACAAATATTCTAAACAATTCATGATCCTAAACTCAAGAATATAAAACAGGTCATTTATTTGGATGATTCATTTTGCCACTTAATATTGTGATGGTAAATTAATATAAATTTAATATAAATTAATTGTAATTATTTAATAAAACCTGCTTTAAATACAATTTTCCTTTGTTGACCTAAGTAGGAATTGATTTGAATTTTTTCTTATATTACTTGCTAAAAATGTTATTGGAATTATCAGTCACTGAATTAAAGAATTTGAATATGTGTTGTGGTAATATTCCATGGCTTTCTTAGTACACATAAATAATTTTTGTGCATCAGAGGAGTAGATGTGTCTGTCAATAATCACATTTCCATTGAGAGAGTTGGCTTTAAGCTGTTGTTTATTCCAATGAGAGTCAGTTAGAGGAAAATCTACTGGATTTTTATACTTGTATTTGAATATTGTTGTTATTTCTTTTAAAATTATTTTATTGTAACATTTTTTTTCAGCTTTTACACATTTATTTTATGATTGCAGGGTCGGCACACAAAGACAGGACAATTAGCTGCTATCAAAGTTATGGATGTTACAGAGGTAAAGTAACAGTGCTTAGCATTATTTTAACAAATTATACTGTATTTAAACTAAATGCGTACTCTTTAAGTTGCTATATAAGTTGGGATATTTAGGAAATGTGTTCCTACCCGTCTTACTACATGGAAGTGTAGCAAGTATTACCCATTCTTATACAAGATGTGAAACCTTGCATATGGATATTGGAGAAACATTGTTAATTTTCAAATATTCAGCTAAAATGTTACAAACTTCAGATTCACATAGCCTAAGATGTTACAGTTCCTGTACAGTCAATAGACGGTTAATTTATTGCTTCATAATTTCTAGTCGTTGACAGTCTTTCAGGTCGCGCACCACATTTTAAAATCACCTAAAGAATATGTTGTATTCATTTGGATATCATCCATAGACTTATCAGCATTAAGTTTATGTATCATAAAAATAGTCTCTAAATTTAATGTAAGTTGTATGCTCAGTGCAATGTAAGCACTTACAGTAATGTATACAACAGAGCGCTGAGCAGACAAACACTGAGAATGCATGTTCCCTCCACTGTGAGAATCTGACCAAGTCAATCAGACAAGATACACTGATGGGCATTGGATCGAGGTTAGATAATTACGTAACAGACCTTGCAGTGTTATCCCAGAGTAATTAGTAAATAGATCAGTTTCATTGTAAATTTTGTGTGCTTCTAGTAGCCATTAAGTCATTTGTCATAAGCCAGTAAGTCATTTCAATTACAGTGGATAATTTATGTTTCATATAAACTAATTATTGCTTCAAAATTCACATAATTTAGAATTTATAACATATGGATGGTTACTACATGATTTTTCATTGTAAGTTTAATCAATCATAATTTGCATAGAAGCTACATGTAACTGAAGAAAATTTTGTATGTTGCAGGATGAAGAGGAAGAAATCAAACTAGAAATAAATGTCCTTAAAAAGGTATATGCTCGCATGTTAATTTAATACACCTGAAAGTAATTTAGAGGATCTGATTAGTTGTTGCCGAAATTACTGTATGTGCTGAAATAAACAGTACTGAAACGGTTTTTAAGATTTCATTTTATTTACATAGTTTTACAAACACACACAAGTAAAAGAAGCTAAATTGGTTAGACTCCGGGTATAAACACGTTCTATATGACCTCCGTTCAATTTGATGCAACACTTGTACCATTCTTATATACACATGGCTGTTTTTTCCTGTAGTTGAACGATGGTAGTTGGTAGGTCATTACAAAAAACCTTTTCCTTCATCATTCCCCAGACGTAGGGGCCAGGTGGTGTAAGATTGAGGGAGTGGGCTGGGCAAGGAAAGTTTGTTCTAAAGGAGATAAGGCTGTTGCCAAAAGTTTCTTGAAGGAAAGCAGTGTTGTCTAAAGCAGTGTGGCTGGTTGCACCATGTTGCAGGAATCATTGTGAACAAAAAGGCAGGTTGCAGGTTTAACACAATCTCCTGAGGTCTATAAAACTACTTGGAATGACCCTATATCAGTCATTCTATTACAGCTGATTCAGTTTCAATACTGTTTATTTTGGTGCGTACAGGGTAGGTAGTATTATGTAACATGTCCTGATTGCACATAGTTTTACTCAAAGTAGAGGCCACTGAATGACTTTCAACACTTATTATTCCAATTTATTTATTGTTTTTTTTTTAAAAAACATTAATCTGTACTGATGTACCATGTTATTAATAGTTCATCACATGATTTTTTCTAATCAAGGGAAAAATTATTATTTAATAAGTTTAATACTACAAATATTAAAAAAAAATTATTTAGAAAGTTTTAAAATATTAAAAAAAATTATTGCTCTTACTTATTTGCATAGAAAGTAAGCTAACCAGGAATCGATATTAACCAATGCCAGAATTTTATTAATGTTTTTTGTTACAGTACTCAAATCACCGAAACATTGCAACATATTATGGTGCATTTATAAAGAAATCACCTCCAGGAAAAGACGACCAGCTATGGTTGGTAATGGAGTATTGTGGTGCAGGCTCTGTAACAGACCTAGTAAAGTCAACAAAAGGACAATCGTTAAAAGAAGAGTGGATAGCATATATATGTAGAGAGATATTAAGAGGACTTTCCTATTTACATACTAATAAAGTTATACATAGGGACATTAAAGGGCAAAACGTATTGCTCACGGACAATGCTGAAGTCAAACTAGGTAAGTGTGAATCAGATAAATATGTATACAACTATTCTTTGAGCTTAGCTTGTGAGGTTATGTTAATACAAATAAAAGACATACACAAACTCACAAATTAATAATTTAGTAACTCATACACGTTTTAATGACAAAGTCATGATCATCATCAGTGAGTGTTGCTATACTACAAAATCTAATTTACAACTGTAACTCAACTATGTAATTTACATAGTTGTAAGTTAGAGTTTATAGTAGCAACACTTACTGATGATGATGACTTGGACATTGAAACATTGTCCATAATTGTCGATAATTTGAACAAAAATGTTGAAAAAAAGATTGAAGAAAACTAATGTTTTACTTTGAGGGTATTATACTCACCTTTTCCCCAAATGTTATGGTCCGTACTACATTAAATTTTGACAGAGTCTTGCATACAAGAAAATGTGTGTTAATTGGTTGTCTAAGATTTTGACAGATTCTCTCAAGATGGAACAAATGGAAGCAGCCCTCGAAATTTCAACTGAATAGACAAATTTAGCAAAACATTTCTTGACAGTATCGTAAAAGGATTAAACTTGGGTTTTGTACAAAACGCTGGAAACGGCACCAATTTATGAAATGGCATCAAACTTCCCCTCAAAACTTTGGAAATAAAAACAAATCTGATCACCAGATAAGTAATTGTAACGATTTTTTTGGGGGCGAAAGGGCTTAATCCACATGGAGTTTAACACCAAGAGAAAAATCAAGAAACTTAGCAGCCTACATTGATACTCTACAACAGCTATGTTGTAATATCCAAAACAAATTACTCTATTTTGAATGTTAGCAGCTGAAGAGTATAAGATTGGCATTGAAAAACTGGTTTCATGGTTTAACAAGTACCTTGGGATCCATACTCAGCCACTGTAACACTAAGAATAAGTTTTGCACTTATATATTTTGTATTTATTTAGTTATTAGGTTCCTTACTCTCTTAGTAAATACAGTTTTTGGTTTTTATGGAGAGTAATTTTACAAAGTTCTCATATATACTCTTTGTCTTGACAGAGATATATTTTTATTTGTCTTAGCTCTATCAGCTAAATATGTTGTATTTATATGTTTTCAGTTGATTTCGGAGTATCAGCACAATTGGATCGAACAATAGGGAGAAGAAACACCTTTATTGGAACACCCTATTGGATGGCTCCAGAAGTCATTGCTTGTGACGAGAATCCAGATGCAACATACGACAATCGGAGTGATTTGTGGAGTTTAGGTAAGTATTAACAGATGTGAGATAAAATTAATTTTATATTCATTTGAGTGCATTTTCTGTTTTCCATCACACTAAAATAGTTTTCTTTGATGAGTACTATTTAGATATTGAAAATGAAGTTATTCTAAAACATGTAAAAAAAGAAAATTAATGTTAGGAAAAGCAGGAAAATGTACTCAAAAGTATACAAATATTGCTAACAGAAGTAAAGACGAGTAAATTAAAAATGTCAACATTAATTTTATAAATAAATACCTTATTTTTGCTTATTAAACACATATATTATGAAAAAAAAACTATGCTTGCTTACAAATGTCTTCTTTATCAGGCAGGTGTACTAAATGTTGCTGCTATTAATGCTGATTTCTTATGTAAGTGGATTTCTTTCTTTATAAAGTCTTTAATGACAGATTATTATATTTCTGTTTCATAGTATTACCTTTTCCTATTATTAAATTACTTCTATTTGCTCACACTCTCCTTATATGTTGTACAAATTTTCAGTTGTTAAGCAAATACATTTGTATTCATCCAATCAAGTTAAAATACATTTTTGAACCTATAGTGGATGACTGTTGGTGTTAATACAGGTTTTTTTTCAAATGTTTATTCAATATTAAATTATAAAATTTGTGGGGTCCAGCTAAATTCGAACTGAGAATTTTCATGTTCGAAGTCTAGCGCCCCAGGGCACTGTGCCAGTTTTCCAATACCTAGAAGTATATTTCTCAAAGATGTATATGAATTTCCCCTCCCCCCATCTGGTTGTCATCAAAACCTCCATCGTACAACCTTAAACTGTTGCCATGGTTACCCCACATCATAAATAGTGCTCTAGGGTAACTAAAATAAAGTTTTCTTTTTTAACTTCAGTAGGAATTTACTTACACATTTTTTTACATTACTTGTTTAGCAAGTATACTTCAGGCAGGTGGAAAAAACTGTTACAAAACAGTATGTTTATGTATGTATTCTAGGTGTTTAAAGCACATAGAACTACTCTCAAGAGAAATTTCTGTTAAGGTTTCTATTGGATACAGATTTTCTATTTTATAAAATATAGCTGTTTGAGTCTCGGTGTTCATCTTTGGTGTCACTACAAATATATTTTTGAATAATTTTCTTCTTCTGACCATACTGTAAAGTGATTTAACATACCTTCTGTACACACACTGTATATATAGAGAGAATAGTTGTATTTAGCAACCTCTTTATGATTACATTTCTTCTATGATGAACCGGTTGACTTTATGATAATAAGCTACTTCTCCTGTTTTATGTATTACACTATTCTGTTAATTTTTTACCCCTAAGATTTTTTTTTTTGTAAATGGATTTCTAATGAAACACGATAGCCATAGCTGAACACTGTAGCACGGTTCACCAGTTATTCAGCTATAATATTTTAATTCTCAAGAATTATATAATATCTCAGTTACAATAATTTAAAGGGTTATAATGAATCATGTAACAAATATTTTAGGCAGTACTATTTTCGCCAAGTCTAATTTCGAGTTTACCAGCAAGAGCCAGATACTTTTCAAAATTCGAATAAATTTTATATTTCAATTTGACTTTCTAAAAGTGTATTAAATTTATTAAAATGCCTTGGTCTTGAAAAGGGCCATATTAAGGACCATGGTAAGGTCAAAACATTGACAATCACAAAAATAGAATTATCTTTGCTTTTGTCAAAATACAATTAAAAATGTTTAAAAAACTTGTGAGATCTAAGTGTGGTTCTACCATTTATTTCAAAATATATTTATTTAATAGCTTTAAGGTTACTTTTGGGTTATCCGCCATATACACGTTTGTTACAGGTATCACTGCATTAGAAATGGCAGAGTCACAGCCTCCACTTTGCGACTTGCACCCAATGCGAGCTCTTTTTTTAATTCCTAGAAATCCACCTCCACGACTGAAATCAAAAAAATGGGCAAAGAAATTCCATGGTAAGTTTTTCTTCATTTTAATTTAATGTAACTGTTTACTTTGTAATTTATGATTCTAGCCATAAAATTTATTTGAAGTGCAAAAACATGCATGATTGATACAATTAATTTTTATTATACTTATATTTTATTTAAATAATTTTTCTATTGTTAGTATTGGTGAATAAAGTGGTTTTATTCTTGCCTAAAAATATTGTAATAATTTTTTCTACAAATTAAAATGAAAAATAACTTGCACCCATAAAACTTCAGCATGTGTTTCCCAGGAGTGTAGTGAAAGATTTTGTCAAATGTCATTAAATGTTAGTGTTATTGAATTAGCTTAAAGAAAATTCTAGTTTACTATGATTTTTCAGTATTACTGAAATGGATCCTAGAACTGTATGGTTTCTTTTTTTAAAGAGTTAATAGAAACAAATATTGCTGTAAAAATCATGAAATAGATTTTTAAAACAATAAATTTATCAAAGGGTAATAATTTATAGAAACGTTTAGATAAATAATTTAAATCTGAAAGTATTGATCTATTGATAAGAAGGAAACCCAAATTATAAAAACTCAAGACATTTACCTTGATATGTAGTAAATCCAAAGTTCTACAACCTGTCTAATGCTGCTATAAGTCTCCAAGGGAGTACATGTTTTTATATTGAAATTAGCTTATGTTTAAGTGACAGAACATGTAACCTCAAAAGTATTCTGGATTTTTACAAACTTGTAACAAATACAATTCAGAAATAAAATTTACTTCTTAAGCTGCCATATTATAAAAATGTTTCTAGAAAACTGTGTGTTTTTCAATGATTATTATATCATTGCAAGGCTATTTGTTTAATGAACAACAATGATTTATAATCTACTAATGGTCCTACCTTATTTCTGAATGTATAGGAGCATTTGAAAATTATTACAAAATATCTATTTTAGAGATTGTCTAAAAAAAATCTCTTAATGAAGATGGAAACAAGTAGTATTAACTACCACTTTATGCATTCAAAAATCTTCAGCACAAAATTATGTAATTTTCAGATTGCTATTTGTGAATTAATATCTGATAGGATCATTTTCTGTTGATTTATTTCTTTGTAAAGTCTTATGCCTCGCAATAAGAACTAGAAGACCATAAAGAAATATCTTTGAAGTTATTGACATTAATGTAAACGAACTATTCTAAATGCACATTTTTAAAATTATGTTTAGGTTTCATTGAAACCGTTCTAGTAAAGGATTATCACCAACGACCATATACAGAACAGTTGCTGAAACATCCATTCATTCGGGACCAACCTACAGAACGCCAAGTACGGATACAATTAAAGGATCATATTGACAGGTGTAAAAAGAGAAAACAGGAGAAAGGTGAGCAATAATCAACCAAATATAAAGGGGCTCTCTTAATTTATTATACATTATTTTCACAATTACTATCTTCTGAATATTTAGGGTTTGAAATCTGAAGGGAATGTTTTACTTATTTTTGTAGTATAACAGTCATCAAGAGAAGTGATGCTATTACTAAAAGCGTGTTGAGCTATTAGACTATCTGTATGTATAATCATGATCCTAACATCTTGCTTATATGGTCATTAATTCTGAACATAAGATCCTACATACAATACAATTCACACACACACACACACAGTGCATACATGCATATGTATATGTCTGTATAAAATTTTTTTGATTACATAGGGTACTTACAGCTGGGTTATTACCAAGCCAAGTTTGTCAGTCTTCGACAAACTTTAGTTTAGTTTTATTTATTATAGTATCCTTAGTGATATAATTATATTCCTGTTTGTGATTTATAAATAGGAGAGATAGTTCACATAATGTCATAATTTTTCTTTGTCTTATTTATTCCATTTTCATAAATTATACGATTGTGTAATTTTTCTTAGTAGACACAGGTATATAAAAGTATATATTTTACATCCCCTTCATGATTTTGTTTGTTTGTTTAATCAATAACTATAAGTTACACATTTTCTAAATATCGTAAAAATGCACAGTAGATTGTGGTGATAAGATTCATTTTGCCTCAACAATCAAAGTGTTACGAGCTTACGCTGTTACACCTGCAGGAGACATATTAAACCTCTTTGTTTTTCTTGGCCTTCATTATAAGTTATCTTATCTGTACTGGCCCACTAACTGCTACAGTGTAACATGTGGATTAGTTTGTGTGTTTACAATTACAGAAAGAGAGGACTACAGATACAGTGGCAGTGAAAATGAAGAGGAGGCTGAAATCGCTGGAGAACCTTCATCCATTGTCCAAGCTCCTGGGGACAATACACTGCGAAGGAATTTCCAACAGATACAGGTAAATTACATCAAATTCATATATATATATTTTAAAGAGTATTTTGTAATTGTTTCATTAATATTAAAACTTCTCTACCTAACTTCTAGGAAAATTAATGTAGAAGGAAAAAATAGGTAAGTTATATTACTTAATGTCTAGCTGAAACAATTTCATGAAAATAATGGTATAATTTTTATTAGAGGATTAATGTATGATGTTGGTATTTAAACATTTTAACATTTCTATCATTTATTGGACCAAATAGGAAAGCTCAACACTTTGGAGTGGGGAGGGGTTTTTACATTCCTTGCAGAGCTTTTCTAAAGTAATAATTTAGAATATAAACAAACACCTAAGCCTGAAGTGTTTTATTTCAGGATTTTTAGAACAAAATGGACTATTTTATAAAATATATGATTAATTATTTAACAAAGCCTTAGATAATGCCATTTACTTTGTGTGAAAAGATTAAGCTATTGGATGCTACAATCGTGTGTATATTGTTTGCAAATATTATGTAATGCAAAAGTGTTTAATTTTTAATTGTTCTAGGAGGGACGAACATTGACACAGAACGAAACAAAAGAAACAAAACACGGGCGTGATAAAGGTGAAAGAGAAGAAATACCCGAACCGGGACCTCCTTCAAGGCCACCAATACCTCAGCGTCTTATTGGTAAAATTTCTTATTAATAATTTCAGTTTATCACTGTCTTCTACTGATTAAGACAGTTTTATAAATCAACACTTCCCCAACTTGATGTACCTTGACCTGCTTATTAGGTATATACGATATTGTTTGTAAATAAAAAGGTAGTTTTAAAAAGTTGTACAGTCAAAGGACGAATTACGTAGATACATCAATATAAGTGTAAAAATATTAACAGCTGCTTGGGAATGTATCCAAGCTTTGAAGTTTTGAAAAACTCCTTTAAATATATTTGTAGACTACAATTTGAGAATTAACAAGATCTAGATTACAAATGTTGAATTTTGTGTACAATAAAATTTCACCACAACTTGTTTGTTTTTATAAGCAATTTTTATTTCTTTGCAAAATTAAGTAGTAAAACACAAAATACAAAGGTAAATTTACTGGCTATATGGATTTTCTCCACTAATAAAAGATATTCTTAAATGGCTGATAAACTTCAACTGGGGAAAAATTATTTCATATCTTGGGTTAAAAATAAGAAATTTTGTTACCAATAATTCTGGAAATTCTTTACTTACTGTCTTCCATTTTGTATTTTCGTTATAAAATTAATATCTCAAAAATAATTGTGGAAAGTTAAAAGCTTTAAATTTTTGAAAATTGTACAACACGTTAAATTTAATATTTTTCATTACATTTCAAACTCCTAAAATAATTTTTTAAAATTTCAACCTTTTTTCCTACAGCCTGAATAAATATGAATATAAACTGTGTAAACAAGGTAAGAATGTAATAGTCATAGCATTTTCCAAACGAAGGCCTCATCATCACTACTTTTAATTGGTCAGTTAAAACATGGGATCTTTAATTGTAAGATGTAATACCAACTTTATTTACATTGTATATAAATAATTGTTAAATATTAGTTCAATCATGTAAGTTAGATTTTATTAAGGAAATGTACAGGCATTACCATTGAAGGCTTTAAAATGTTTCCACTTGTAATCTAAGGCACAACGTGACTCATTTTAATAGTTAGAGAGATTCCTGCTTTGATCATGTTTGGATTTGTTGTCTTTAATTTCTTATGAAACGTTGCTCTTTCTAAAAGATATTTCTTGCTTCTGGATTAGATTTCTAGTTTGTTTACTTTACCAACAGTATTTTTCCTGTAGAAGAAAAATGTAGCAAAAAGTTATATTTTTAATTCTCAACAAGTTATTCTAGTTTAAATTTGTTTATTATTTTTATCTATAACTTTATTTTAATTTCTATAAATTTGTGT
The DNA here is from genome assembly GCA_036971475.1 of Prosapia bicincta. NCBI lineage: Eukaryota > Metazoa > Arthropoda > Insecta > Hemiptera > Cercopidae > Prosapia > Prosapia bicincta. The sequence goes on along the minus strand of JBAIZL010000001.1, from coordinate 218,736,476 downwards.
TTAAAATTTTTATATATTAATCTGCTACAAAATTTTTTTTACAAAAACCTTTAATATGCCTTCTTTATTTGAGATAAATTTAGAGACCTTCTGAATCTTTATATTTGAAGCGGTTTGCTTTTAATATGGTAATGATCTTAACCCAGGAACCCTAACGCTATTACATTGAATCTAACATTTTTAGTTGATCTGAAGGAATTATTTTATCTTTTGGTTGTATGCTACAGAGCTTCTAAATATGCTTTCTCGAGAATGTTTAAAACTTACTATAATCCATAGAATTGAAATTTATAATTTAAAACACATTAACAGTTATTACAAATGTTAGATTTGCTCTAACGGGGTGAGTCACAGCGGGAGTTTCCATAGCGCGAGTGAACCCACATTATTAAACTTGTTGTTGCTAAAAATAGATTCGTGCTACTTTAATTACTTTATTTGGTTACAGTTGTACCTGATCCTCACCCGCCTTCTAGACCACTACCTCCCCCTCCAAGGGAAGAAAGACCACAGAAACCACAGCCTCCTATACAGCAGTCTCAGACTTCACAACAGCAGAGGAACTCTCATGTTTTCAAACCTATGGTAAGCTTTAGATGTATATGTATGAACATTGTGATTAATATGCAAGAAGTCCGAAATGACTAATGTAGTTTATTTATTTGTATAAACTTTTTTTATACAAACTCTGTTGAATCAGACTTTGTAGTTTAATGATTAGTTAGTACTTTCAATTGAAAGGTGACATTTCCAATTTAGTCATGAAGAAATATTAATATATTGTAAACAACTTATTGAAAAAAAACTATTTTTGAACTAATGTGACTCATTTAATATAAAATTTCTTTATTATCTAGGTCTGGTACATAGAAGTATTTTTTTTAAAACTTTACTATGACGATAATTTTTCAAAACAAAAAAAACCTGCCACCTGGATTTTAAACTATGTCAAGTTGTATTTCAATTTTAGTTGTATAAAAGATTAGCTGTGGGTTTAACGTTTTTGTTTAAATGTTTTTAAACATTGCAATTGACTAACATAGCCTTCGTTTGTCTTGGCAAATAAAATGTACATTGTAAGCGACTCTAGAGCTATCTGCAGATATTTTTTAAAGAAAACAGCATCTTTAGTAAACAAAACTCTTAAGCTATTGGCTTTGCAGGAAATGGAATGACAGAGACCTTAAGAAATACATCATTTAGACAAGGTTGAAAACTGAACTGATGTAATAACTATTGATTTATATCTCAAAGAGCTTTATAATTTTTAAGAACATTAACTACTGAAAAAGTCAATACTTAATATAGAATCCTTTACTATAGAAGTATTCTTCATCCAACACCCACTCTTGGCATTTCTGCCATCTGGTATTCCAATTAGAGAATGGTTAGACGCTCGAGGTTGCTATTTTCTCGGATGTCTGCCAGGTCTCTGCAACTATAGAGATGTTGTGTGCCCATTTGTGAATTCGCTTCGTCTCAAAGCAGGCACTCTGCCGAGGCCAAAACACCAATCCTTGCAAAATGTGCTGCAAGGTAGTTGTGTCCCGTGATAGTTCGAAAGGACGCCACTCCAACTGAGTGGGGAAGTGTGCTGCAAAGTGGACCATCTTTTATGAGCAGTACTCAGCTTTTTTCCTCCGTGTCTAGAGTTTTAGAGTCGGGGCCGAGTTCTTATATTTTTCTCGTTATTTGTACGAGGAGAGAAACAGGTACTCGTGGTTGGCAGTGATGAAGCCCGGCCTTGGCAAGAAGATCAGCTCTTTCGTTCCTCGGTATCCCAAATAATTCGGGATCCATAACAGCACAAGTTCCCATCTCCTCTGCATGAGGTTGTGAAAAGCTAGGTGGCAGCTATAGGTATGATCACAGGCAGTATCATTTTTGGATGAAACTGCATAAATATCAGCCTGTGAATCAATAAAGAGGACTACTGATATAGTAGCTAACTTTACACTGCCTCATGAATTGCATGCACCTCACCATCATAGTTGTTAAGTGGGGATTCCACTGCTACACTACCTTGGAATAACCCAGGAAAGTAGCCAGCTCCAGTGTTGCCTGTGGTAGGATCGCAGGATCCGTCAGCGTAAATATGAATCCACTCATTCATTGAATATTGAGTATTAATTGTGTCCACATTTGCTGCATGATGCTCGGTATCCAGTGAGGATTCCTTTGATTCACAGTGTTTCAGAAGAGCTAGCCTGCACCTTAGTAACGGGTGAAGAGCCTGTGGCATTCTGAAAATCGGCCAAGGTATATCCAGTTGTAGTCCCAGACCCTCCATCAAATCCTATGCCTTCACCAGTGTTGTTGGTTTTCAGCCTCCCTGTTGCTGGGCGATGCATTGTTAAATAGTAATATATTCGCTTCTTTCTTTCCCAGAATTTAAATGTGACTCTACTTCTGATTTCTTATGGTTCAACCTCTGCTTGGATTTCCATTGCAGCGATGGGTCACTATTTTGCATGCTAGTTTGAAGAGCTTTATTTTTAACCTAGACTTACTATAGAAGTTGACAAAGTGTGTGAGAGCTAAACATTTTAACAAGAGAAGACATAGTAGTTGATATTAGATAAATTCAGGCATGAGAAGATTGCTTTCCAGAGATTTATATTTTATTAGAAAAAATATAGGAATTAATGAAGTAAAACAAAAGTATAAGTATTTAAAAGTTAGCGGAAAGAAGGGGTAAATAGCCAGGTCAGTGTGCTGAACTAAGATTTTTTTGAATATCAAGCAACTTATTCAAAATTACTTTTGTCAAAGTCATCATCCATTATATTATTACTCATATTTTTAAAATTGGACTGTTATTAACTTTCTAAGTATTATAGTTGTATAAGTAGATTTGTCTTGTTTCTGTGTTTTAAAAAAAATTATAGTTGGTATCTGCTGTCATTTTTATATGGTGTGTAACAATGCAAAGTTTATTTTGTGTGTAAAAGTGTGTTTCATTTTGTTTATAAGAAAAACATTTCTTACAAAAATAATTATTTTTATCCTTGCTTGGAAAATTGTATACTTGTGCATCTATAATTTCATTTCGTGATTGTTTTGTCTATAAGTTGTTTTGTTAGGTGAATGTACCAAGGTCTTAAAGAATGCTTTATATTGGTATTCTAAAAAAAATGCTTCAAATGTTTTATTGGTCACTTAATTGAATTAAATCACTTAAACATATAATCCCATATATTTTTACCTTGTTTATTCTACAAACACCTGAATTTAGTATTAGTCCTTAACCCTCTGCAATAATAGCACTTTAATGTTGTTTCTGTTTATTTTATTTGCCATTGTCCTTTTTCTCTTTGTCTGCTTCGTTTCACCCTGTTTTTTGTTTTTTCTTTTTTTCATGTTCTCCTGATAGCTGCCGCCAAGAAGGCCTGAGGTAAGCTAATACGTTGATATTTTTTTAGTGTATTCTTCATAAGTTTATTTTTGCATTTATTATGAACCCATATTTCTTCATTGCCTTTTTAGTATGTTCTCTGTGATTTGGTTCTCTAAATTGAAAGTATTTTGGTTTCAAGCACTAAACTTTGATTAACTTTAGCACTTATATTTTTAAAATTAATTTACAATAATTTTAGTTATTTTAATTTTTTAAGTTTTATATTAAAAATGAGTATTTCAGTATGAAAATAATTTGTTTAATTTTTGTGCACTGTCAGTCAAAAAAAATCTTTGAAAGAGTGATAATCTTTGTCTGTATGTCAGCAATTCTCTCAAGCCAGTCAAGTGTGAGATTGAACCATCTTTAGTAAGCTCCTGCTGTATTACCATAATTATTTAACTTCGATTTCTTGCAAGATCTTTTCTTCATGTATCATACAGCTAATTCTTGTTCTCTTTCGTGAACTTTTAAAAAACTTTTCTTTCAGAATACATCTACAATGATTGAATTGTTTATTTCTGTTCTAATGCAACAGATAGTTTGTATTCTTCAAAAACATTATATTGTCTTACAACTACAATTGAAAGTTGGTTGGTTTACTACCAAATTTGGTATTTCCAATATTCTTTTATGCTCAAATCGTTAGATTTGAGCTTGATTTCTAGTCAAGGATTTGCTTGATTTATGTTGGAAAACTAGTCATTATTTCTGTTTTCTGTACAGGGTTTCAAATATAATTGTATGAATATCGAAAAAAGAAGAAAATATCCATATTATATTTTAAATTACCGCACTGATTCTAAAAACATTTCACACTTTTTAGATAACATTGTGAAAGACAAAAAGGATATCTAAAGGTTTTTTCGTCATGTGTAACATTGCAGTTAATAAAATAATTTTTTTCTACGTTATATTGGCATATTTAGTGTTCTGCATTCGACCATTAAATTTGAAATTAAATTTTGTGTAGGACTTGGACATGTTAGCTGCACAATTAAATGAATTGGGAGTACGGCCAAGTTCAGGTGGAGGCAGACACCAGAACGGAGGAAGTAAGCCAGCAGCACCTTCAACGACAGCTACAGGAATTCTTGACTCCGATTCAGAGGACTCTGAAGATGAAGATGATGATGGCACTACAGGAAGCAATAGACAGACAAATGATGGAACTCTATTAGCCAGCGATCCTCCAAAGCCACTGTAAGTTGTCTTTATGATTAAAAATGCTTTGCTTTTTTATATTTGTTATTATACATTTACTTAATTATTGAATTTGTTCAAGCATGATACAAACACTCTCTTCTGAAAGCATTAACAAAACAAATTTGTTTTGAGGTATTTTAGACATTTTAAATTGTCTGTTATTTGTTGAGGGATTCCATGGAAAATATTTAGGAAAAATTTTAGCTCGACATTTCCTATAACATGATTAAAAAAAAAATGTTTTTTTTAGCTTTTAAAACAATAGATATGATCTAAACACCACTGCTCAAAGATTTAATACAGAGGAATGGTAGTCTTCTCTCAGTTTAAACTTGCTGTGAATCAAGAAATTCATGAAATTTTTCTGTAATATTAAAAAAAATTACATATAAATAGAGGATGGATGATGGAGATTATATCTTAATAGGGTAGTAGATCTGCTATAAATTACTGAAAACTACCATCATTCAAAGAAACCTTTTAAAACTTTTTCTTTGTAATAAATTGCAGATGAGGTAGTTTTTAAGAGAATAAAAATAATCTTTATCGATGTGATATTGCATTATACTCCACTGGTTAAAATTAATATTTACAATGAAAAAATCAGTTTTAACGGTTCATACTCTAATCACTATTGGTTTCATTTTATATATGGTTTGAATGAGTTGATCTATGTTTGAGTGAGTTTTAATAGCGCTGTTAATAAATATAGACCACAATAGCGTAACCCATTGCACCATATTATGGTCAATACTTATCTGTCACGGCACATTAGTAGTTCAGAGTATTCTAGTTTGTTCTCTTCAAACTTTCAATTTTTGAGTTTATCAATACATTTATGGTAGAATTAATTTTTTTATGTCATGCACAAAAATAGACGTTTATTCCCTTCATCAGATTTTTGGATAAGTAGCAGATTCTAAATGTTTTTAGCCTCAAACATAGCAATTGTTATTGCCATGTGGGAGACAGCCTACTGCCATTATACTTATTTCCCAGTGCATTCATTTCTTTTAGGTAGTATTGGTAATATTTCTTTCTTTTGGTAGTACTAAAGAAAGAAACAGGCTTACGTTAGAAAAGAAACTTAAACTGTTACACAATTTAGGATATCGACATTTGCTGAATGAGTGTTACCAGTTTTTATTTTATAAAACTGTAATCATATTTTGAAATATATAATTATGTTTGTTTTTAAATATTTTATGAAAAAAATAATAAATGTCTTTCAACACAAATTTAAAAATATTCATTTGTGTAGATTTGTCATGAAAATCTTAACAAAAGTTATTTCAGTTTACAATTTTTGCTTGGATTTGTTGGTTTTATGCAGCCCGGAATTTTCTCCTTACAGGCCCATGGACGCAGGACAAGCAGCGATTCTTCATGAGTCTAAAGGTAAGACGAGTAAGAGTAAAACTAACAGTATATTTTTGAGGATTAAAGTAAAAAAATATATAACTAAATTTACTGTAATGATGCATTTATATTTTGTGTTAGTTGTCTTTCTGAAGAAGCACTCCTCCATTCTTACCTCCCAGAGATTTCATTATTTATGCTTATATTATGAGTGCGGATGCTGCACCCAGTAATGGAAAGGAATAAAACATGAAGCGTATTCTTGTAAATACATCATATACAAAAAGCATTAGTCTTTATTTTTGTTCTTAATGTAATACATCATTTTAAAGCTTAAAACTTGCCCTATTTTTTCACATAATCCCTGTTTCTGTTCAAACACTTTTGAAAACGATGCTCCAACTTTTCTATCCCCATGTTATAGAAATCTGCCGCCAAACCTTTGAGGAATCGAGTAACCTCTTCCTTGACTTCCTCATCGGTACTGGAGCGTAAAGCGGTTCAGCCAAAATCTATCAGCAGTTCTTAAGTTTGATGTGAGACATGAGGTCGAACGTTGCCATGGATAAACCATACGTCACTGGACAACCTTCCTCTCCAGCGGTTCTGGATCGCATGTCTCAGTTTTCTTAATGTGTCGCAATATCTGTTGGAGTTAACTGTTGTTTCATGAGGCTAAAAGTCGATTAAAAGCAGGCATTTCCTGTCCCAAAAGAAGATGGTTGGTGTGACTTTCCCAGCAGTCTGGTTTGTTTAATCTTTTTCGGTTTTGCCAAAAGTTGAGTGATGCCATTCACGCTGCTTGGTTTTGGAGGTGAAGTGAAACGCCCATGTTTCATCGCCTGTAACAATGGAATCCAAGAATTCTTCTTTGTTATCTTCACATTGTTGTAAAAACTACTGGGTACACTCAACACGTTGCTGTTCGTGATTTTCTGTAAGCAAGCCCACCGCACACACACACTTTGTGATAGCCTAATTTTTTTGTTAAAATGTTATGAATTGTGGTGTTGGAAGTTTCAGGAATACACAAATCAAGTTCGTTAATGGTGATCCTCCGATTTTCAAGCAATATTCTTTCTTGGTGGGGGTTACATTCGCCAAACTTACTGTGAATACTGTAAGTTATTTGTAGGGGTTACATTCGCCAAACGTACTGTGAAATCAACTGTATATAAAAAGGGAGGGATTATGTTCCATACCAATGTTGATAGTAATTACAGCTATTCTGTGCCCTTATAATACAGTATGGTATATATACGTACTAGATAATTACATACATAATTTTTTTGTTAAAATATGTTTTACTTCAATCTGAAAACACGAATATTCTGTTTAATATGAGCTCTCACACACACATATTTCTTATTGTTAAACACTATCCACTAAATTTTTAAGCACCTAACACCTTAAAAGCTGTTAATTTTATTTTTAAAAAACTTGTCATTTTACTTTGTTCATGATCGTTTTGTAGTTCTTTGCATATTTCTTTATTTGGCGATAGTTCTTCTTCTAGTTCTCAATTAAATCTTAATGTCCGTTCTTAAATTTTCTTGGTTTTTCATTATAAAACACACTGTTGACTTGTTAGTGCTAAATTGCTTTCCAACAAATGCTATTCTTTCAGAATAATTTAATTTACTTGAAAGGTCAATTTTCTTAATCAACAGCTAAACCCTTTTTTGCCTTTTCTTGTCCCTACCAGAGTTTTATGACATTATGGCTTGGATAAGCAATTAAAAGGAAAGATAAATAAACAAAACGGAATCACAAAACAATTCCTCACATAGATTGTGTCTTTCAAAAACTACGATACCTGTTTAACTACCTACAGGAAAAACAAAATTCGTGTTAGTTACGGCTGCAGGATACGATTATTGATGTTTGGCATACAAAAACTACTAAATTAGCAGTAGGTAAACAGTAAACCATCCAAGCAATAACCACACCCAATGTTGCATTAATCAGACAAGAACCGGTATATTCAACATGGTATGGCCGTTGGCAAGTAAACACTAGTGATGCTAAACTGATGTATGGAGTTGGATGCGGGCGCTGCATTGTTTCTCAGTGAAGATAATGTGACTTAGATGATTGTTGTTGTAAATAAGAGATGCTTAACTTTTAAATAGTAGATTTAGTAGTGTACAGTATAATAAATGTTGGAGAATAATCAGATTTTTTTGTGATAAATAACTATAGTAGTGTACAGAATAAAGTCGAGAAAAAATTATCCTACAACCTGGACAGTAACTATATTGTCTTTTTTGTCTTTGTTTTAAAATACTATACGAGCGGGAAATGCTCTAATTTTGCCAACAAGCTGTAAATACCAAATCTGCGAATAGCAAGGGTCTACTGTACTAACAAAATTTTCCTACTGTAGAAAATCTATCTACATTTGTGTCCAAATGAGGATGCTAGGCAGTCGTGGGTTAACATTACTAACTGTTGATAGTATAATGACACTTTCTTTACATATTCTGTCGAAACTGTTAAACTGCTCAATATTAATATGAATAACAGTTGTATAAACCAATTTTCCTAGTCCTAGAAATATAATTGACTCCAATTTTTCTTGTATTTTGAAACAAAGAAAATTTTGATTAAAAGAAATTATGTTTCCATTATCAGTATGAGTAAAGGCCTGTTTACTGGATTTAAATGTTCGATCTAAATATCTGTGAGAAAACAAAAAAATTTAGTTTTTATTCTTTACATTTTGTCTGATTCATTATAATACAAGATTAAATCATTACTTGATTTCTTTTTTAAAGAAATAAACTCATAAATATCTTATGAATTCTAATTATAGACTTTTGACACACATAGATTATTTATTAACTGTCTTAACAATTCTGTAATTGGATTTGTTAAAGGGCAATCATCTATTGGAGGTGGGGGTGCACCAAACCGACCTTTACCTCCAACACCAGATGAAGAAGAAAGCGGGGATCGTACATTGGTAATGAGACGGGTAAGTGATGTTACTTTTTCCATGTATTGGTGTTTGCCTTATAATTAGTTTTTTCTTTGCTTGAGGTTAATTTCAAAATAATAATTCTGAAAAATTGCCTTTCTTTTGGGTTTGGTTTTTATTGTTCAAAAGTATATGTATAAGTAAAGTATAAGTAATTCTAAAATAAATCAACAAAATATAATATTCGAGGTATTTATTATTAGTTTTAAATTCATAGAAAAAAAAAGATTTTAAAAATTGTCAACAGTTTTTTTTTATAAGGGTTGTGGAACAAAGAGTTAAATTATATAACTGTGGAAGTTGTTGCGATTTTTATTTTTAGTATCTTGTTGACGGTATTTGTTTGTTGATCAAGACATTAAAATTGTAGTTAATTTTTTATATTTATATTGTAATTTAGGATATAGTCTATTGAATGATGTTGACACCTAATAAAGTAAGTAACTTTGGAAAATTTATAATCCCACGCCAAACTACCATTAAGGGGGAGGTATCAAGTTTGCTCAGCTTTCATATTATAACTTTAGCGTTACGAAATTTCACCCAGTTGTAGATTTTAAAATCCAATTTTAGTAGTATATGCTTGGTTTTGGATTTATTTTCCAATCTTGTAGCAACCTGTATTTTTAAAGGGTATGTGGCTTTCTGAATAACAAGGTACATGACAGAAGTCTAGGGTAATCCATAACTTGAAAAGGCTTAATCTTTTCCTTCTTTTTTAAAGTGTTGTTAGTAAAAGTAATGTATTATTTGTAAAGTTACTTTTAGGGCTTTTTCATTAGGTTGTTTATAATAAACTATTTAAAAAAAATTATGTTGCAATGTTTTCCATTTCCTGTTGCACTATATATTTTATACCTCCCTATTATAATTACTCTTTTGTGTGGTAGTGCTTGGCAAGATATTCATGGCTCATTTGTTTACTTTAACTTCACCATTTATTTCATTTGATACATTTGAAGGAGCCATTTAATTTGGTATGTGTGACAATTATAATTATTTTCCCAATTGAAAAAGGATGATCTGAAATGTATGTTAAAAATACAGGAATTGCTCTTTGTGGAGATTCACATTTAACAAGTTATATATAGTATATTGTGTGATCTGTCTTGATAATAAAAATACTGAAACAATTTATTTCAAGAGTCTCATCCTCTTTTCACTTATATGAGGACGTGGACAAAGAACTGATATATCACAAGATGTGGTAGAACTTTACGCAGATGTATAGATCCTTATTATTGTACAGCATTATTGAGAATGACATTGAGTAGGGAATGGAATTATCTGCTATTGAGGTTGGTGTACCAAACCATACAAATTACATTACTTAATGGTAATGTAAACTGTTACCAATAGCGTTTACAATATGGTGATTTATTTTAATTTGTAATTGCCATTAATAGCCGTGATGATCTGAAGCTGTAGTTGGTGATGTTAACCTATCTGTACTCATGCTTATGTTCTTAGTCCTAAATCATAACTACTAAGCAGTTAGACAAGGCGGAAACCTCTAGTTCATTGTGAAATATATTTCCATGCATAATCACCTTTGTGAGATTACCCAGAATAAAATACAAGAGGTCCCAATTTCTTTAAACAAAATGTTTCTAACAAAAATCAACGTTTTGGACCTTGGTAAAAGTCTTTTTAGATTCTTTTGGTTATTCTTAACAAAAAAGTCTTTGTAATTTTTCTCTCAAATTGATCGCTTTTGAATTATAAACAGTTTAAAATTAAAAAAAGCGAAAGTGGCAATTTTCAAGGGTCAAAACACTAAAAATTAATATATTTTAAGTTAGTAAGTGCTTAAATTAAAGTTCAAACCCTTCTGTACCAGGTCCCGTTGGTTTTTTTGGCTTATTTTACTTTAAATATTGTTTTTAAATTGTTAATGAAGTCGTGCAACTGGGTGCGAGCTCAGAGTGCGTGCGCCTGGACTATATATACTTGTATATGCCACATTTTGATAACAATAGTTTTTAGCTTCTATAAATCAGTCTTATTTTATAAGTAGTTACTTTGTACAAATTATAATTGATTTATTCAGTTATACACATATGTGTGTGTCTGTGTGTATGTATATATATATATATATATATATATATATATATATATATATATATATATATATATATATATTAAAACAACAAAGGTTATTCAAATACAAGAATATTTATTAATTTATATTCAAAGCTTTTCGTTGGTAAACAGTACCAACATCATCAGAAATGAAAATTACAATAATGTAAGCTATAGGCCTAAAACATATATGATATATATATATATATATATATATATATATATATATATATATATATATATATATATATATATATATGAAGTTAATATATTACTATTGTTAGTAATTTTATCCACCATTAAGTGCAATCATTTTACCTTGAGTGATGAGGCACCTTTCGGTCACTTCACCATTGTCAAATCACTGATATTTTTCTCAAGGTAAAATTATTGCACTTAATGGTGGATAAAATTACTTACAATAGTAATATATTAACTTCATAAAGTCAGTGCAACGGAAAAACAATGGATAACGTAAAATATCAGTAATATATATATATATATATATATATATATATATATATATATATATATATATATATATATATATATATTTATAGGTTAGTTTTGGTTGGTAAAGATTATTTAGATTTTTTGGACTAGGAGACTGACAGACTTACCTTGGTAAGAGTCCACTCTGTAGTCTTCATCAAAGTCTACATCAAAGAAGCAAATAAATCATGAACAAAGAAGACTACCTCAAAGAAGCAAATAAGCAACTGTCAGACATCACAACATACAAAATACTTACAGATAACCCTACTACAGAATTCAACAATTTACTCTCGGACCTACTCAAATATACAGCTCCTGAACAAAATATTTCGGAAATATCTTTAAAATTATTATATAATGAAAACCCCTCTACTCCTCAATTCTATATATTACCAAAGATCCACAAAAACATAATCCCTCCACCTGGTAGACCAATAATTGCTGGCTGCAATTCAGTAACGGAAAGAATTTCAGCTTTCCTCGACTCACACCTTCAACCCTTAGTAAAGAACCTTCCATCACATACCCAGGACACCAATCACTTCATAGATCGACTGTCACAAATATCTGTACCTCTACCCCCGGTAACTATTTTGGTCACCATAGATGTCACCTCTCTCTATACCAACATCCCTCATGCACATGGCCTATCTGCAATAGAGAATTTTCTAAACAAACGCCCAGGCAAGCCTTCTCCTACTACACCTTTTCTTGTGAACCTGACCAGGTTCATCCTCGAGAAGAACAACTTTCAGTTTGAGGGAAGGAACTACCTTCAAATAAAGGGAACAGCAATGGGTACCAGAATGGCACCATCGTACGCAAATCTGTACATGGGATTGTTGGAAGAAAGTTTTCTAAAGACACAAACACACCAGCCATTATGTTGGTATAGATATATAGATGACATCTTCCTAATTTGGACACAGGGTGCTTCAACACTTGAGACATTTTTAGACAGCCTGACACAATTCTCCACACTTCAATTTACCTGGGAGAAATCTACATCAGCCATCACCTTTTTGGATGTAGAGGTAACACTCCAGAATGGAAATATCAACACAGGAATTCACATCAAACCTACAAACCACCTACAATATCTCCATTTCGACAGCAACCACCCAATAAACATAAAACGATCCATTCCATACAGTCAAGCAATCAGGGGTAAGAGAATCTGTTCGAATGATAGGGAATTGGAAGATTTTAATAGAAAGATATCAACAGCCTTCCAGAGAAGAGGATACCCAAAAAAACTCATTGAAAACCAAATTCATTCAGCACAATCCTCGGTTCACCATAAACCACAAACAGAACAAAATAAACTGTCTTTAATAACAGACTACCATCCTGGTCTACATAAACTCAACAAGATATTGAGAGATGGCTTCAAAATTCTTCAAGCTTCCGTCCACACCAAAAATCTTTTCACCGATCCACCACAAATTTGGTACAAGCAACCTCCCAACTTGAAAAACATCCTAGTACATCCTAAACTACCAGACCCTGATGCAGAGAAACCACACAAACTTCCTCATGGCTCCTTCCCATGTAATAGACCTAGATGCAAGACGTGTCCAATACACCCCTCAGCAAATAGTTTCAACAGCCAAACAACAAAAATGGTCTTCAAAATACAGGGTCATCATAATTGTACATCGAAAAATGTCATATACCAGCTACAATGTAAACTTTGCTCAGCACAGTACATAGGCCTGACCACGGATGGTCTGAATATCAGAATGAATGGCCACAGACATGATGTTAAAATTATGAATATGGATAGACCAACAGCTCAACATGCTGCGAGTCACAACATCACAACTTTTGATGACTGCTATACCACAAAAATAATTAAATCACTCCCCCCTGATTGCAATCCCTCAGAACTGAGAAGGTGGGAACTATCATACCAGTGGTATACCAAGTCCAGAGAATCCCCTAACCTCAACATCAGATAAATCCATTCCCTTTTTTTTTTTTTTTTACTAGCCTTATCTCTTTTCCCCTGACAGACTTATATAAACTATAATCACTCATATGTTCATGGAAACAATATATATATCTTTAATCTGTGCATCTGTGCATCTGTGACATCTGATTTCTACTCTACACAATCTGTGATTACAATTATTTTATTTCATTCTCTCATATTTCTTTTTGTGTTTTCTCTTCGATTGATAAAGACCACTGTGTGGTCGAAATATATCATTGTTTAAGTGCCTTTATGTGTTACTATTTCAAGACTACAGAGTGGACTCTTACCAAGGTAAGTCTGTCAGTCTCCTAGTCCAAAAAATCTATATATATATATATATATATATATATATATATATATATATATATATATATATATATATATATATATATATATATATTTAGGTTAGTTTTGGTTGGTAAAGATTATTTAGATTTTTTGGACTGAGGGAAGGAACTACCTTCAAATAAAGGGAACAGCAATGGGCACCAGAATGGCACCATCGTACGCAAATCTGTACATGGGATTGTTGGAACAAAGTTTTCTAAAGACTCAAACACACCAGCCATTATGTTGGTATAGATATATAGATGACATCTTCCTAATTTGGACACAGGGTGCTTCAACACTTGAGGCATTTTTAGACAGCCTGACACAGTTCTCCACACTTCAATTTACCTGGGAGAAATCTACATCAGCCATCACCTTTTTGGATGTAGAGGTAACACTCCAGAATGGAAATATCAACACAGGAATTCACATCAAACCGACAAACCACCTACAATATCTCCATTTCGACAGCAACCACCCAATAAACATAAAACGATCCATTCCATACAGTCAAACAATCAGGGGTAAGAGAATCTGTTCGAATGATAGGGAATTGGAAGATTTTAATAGAAAGATATCAACAGCCTTCCAGAGAAGAGGATACCCAAAAAAACTCATTGAAAACCAAATTCATTCAGCACGGTTAATAAACAAAACATACGCTACTGGGCTGACAACAACCCTCGAGAATTACATCAAAGGCCTTAGCATTCACCCAAAGTCACAGTGTGGTGTGCAATTTCCTCAGCTGGAATTATTGGTCCTTGGTTTTTTGAGGAAAATGAGGTTACAGTGACAGTGAATTCGGACCGGTGTGTAAACATGCTACAGAATTTTTTTTTCTCACAGCTAGAAGAGTTGGATTTTTGGGGGACACTTGGTTCCAACAAGATGGTGCAACAGCACACACTTCAAGAGAATCGATGGCTGTTTTAAGGGAACATTTTCCAGATCGCCTTATCTCAATTAGAGGCGATTTGGAATGGCCGTGCTGGCTCTCCCGATCTGTCCCCTTGTGATTTTTTTCTATGGGGTTTTTTGAAATCCCATGTTTATGTGAACCGTCCAAGAACGCTACAAGATTTGAAGAGCAACATCCAAGAAGAAATTGCCAACATAACACCTGCTATGCTAACAAGAGTCATGACAAACGCCAGAAATCGGTTTACGCAATGTATGGAGAATGAGGGACGTCACCTAACAGATTTGATCTTCAAAACAATGTAAATAAAAACTTAGACATGTACCTACATTATAAAAAATAAATAAATATTTTCAGATGCATACAATAGTTTTTATTGAGTTTTCAAAAAAGGAAGTTATGCTGCCGCACTCTGTATATACAAGAAGGAATACTACACTCCAACATACAAACCAAACAACAAAATAATAAAATATCTTAATAACACAAACCACAAAACAAATACAGAAAAACATAACCTATCAGGAGTTTACAAAATTACATGTAACAACTGCAATGCATTATACATAAGGAAAACGACCAGATCATTTAAAATAAGATTTGAAGAACATTACAGAGCATTCAAAAATAAAAATACAAAAGTATCAAATGTTGCAGCACACCTAATATCACATTAACATGAAATAAACTACGAAAATAACCTAACCATACTTGAAATAAATAATAACCCAATAGAATTAAACTCACTAGAAAAATACCACATTTATAAAAACACACACAACAATTTAATGAACCTACAGACCACATATACAGAAGACATACTATATAAAAACATCATTCATGCAGATCAAGAAAAAATGTGTGTAACGTCAACAAATACCAACATCAAGGACCGAACATCTACACCAGAAAAATAATCAGTGATTCGACAATGGTCATGTGACCGAAAGGTGCCTCATTGCACTTAGTATTTACAATAGTAATTTATCAACTTCATATATATACATATATATATATATATATATATATATATATATATATATATATATATATATATATATTTTTTTTAGGTTCTAGTAGAGCTTAAAGCTTATTTAGGGATTTTTGGACTAGATAGGAAACTGACAGAACTGACAGACTTAATGGCAATAGTCCAAAACTGCAATCTCTATAAAAACTTAACACACTATTGAAATATTTCGATCAAAAATGATATTCATCAATCAAAAATGAGAAAAAGAAAAGTTTTAATATACTTGAACAAGAATCTTACTTGGATATATGCGAGTCGACTTTTGAGGACTTTAATTACGTGTCCTCATTTTCGAGACAAGTCAGTTGATGCTTGAAAATGAGGACACGTAATTAAAGTCCACAAAAGTCAACTCCTTCGCATGCGTATCAAGTAAGATTCTTGTTTAAGTATATTAAAGTGTGAGTGATATATATACATACATACTATTGATATGTATTTCGACATGTGTTAAACCTGCACGTTACAACATGTCACTGCTTATATTGCTGAGTTTACTGCACATGAAAAAAACTCGGATCATTTAGTCAGTTTCATTTACTTTATTGGTGTGAACATATCAATTATCCTTTTTCAATAGTACCAGCAGAAAGAAAACATGAAAATGAACTTTTTTTTTTGTTTGTGAAAAATCTTATGAATGACACAATATCTTAGTGAAGATACCAAAACTGAAGTCTCACCAAATACAGTCCAGACTCGCAGTAGCCCAAGCGCACACCCGGTTGCATGAGCTTCATTAACAATTAAAAGACATTTTAAAGTAAAATAAGCCCGAAAACGCATCGAGGCATTGTACAGAAAGTTTTGAACTTTAATTTAGGCACTTACTAACTTTACCTAATGTTAACTTTTACCTATGTTATTGAGCCATGAAATATGCCATTGTTTATAACTCGGAAACAATCAATTTTAGAGAAAAATTACAAGAGACATATTTTGTGAAGAATGGCCCAAAAAACTTATAACTTTCTCCAATCCCAAAAAGTTGTTTTTTATTTGTTAAAAAAAAATATTGAAACAAATTGGGACCACTTTTTACATAGCTTCACTCTTTAACTTTATTTTGGGCATCTCACAAAGGTGATTTTGCAAAAAGTTTCATTAGAATATTTTTCCCAATAAACCCGGGTTTGCCTTTTCTAAGTTAATTTTTTAATGTGGAAGTAAGATAATCCTGAAATCTATTTTTTTTGGTTACTATTCTGTATATACTATGTGTTGTGATCTAATAGTACATTTGACATATTATAAATCTAGGCCTTTCTAATGAGAAGCTATAAGATTCTGGTTACGGGTAATTTGGAACCTACTACTGTCTATTTTAAATTAGAAGCCTACTTGAAACAAATTTGGTGATTGAATAAAGAGGGAAAACAATTATCAAGATTGTTTTATATAATGAACAGATCATTTCAAATTAAGATTTGCTAGCTTTATAAAAACGTTTTCTGCATAGTAATCAAAGATTTATTTTATTGATTATTTGCAAATTATGTGTATCCACAAGTCACTAGAAAGTCAGGTGTGATGCCAAAGAACCTCCGCTACCATTAGCGTGTGTTATCTAATAGACCAAGATTTGTTGCAGTAAAAGTTTGTTTATTTGAGCCAGGCACACCAATGTATTTCTGCACTTTATTTGCTTTATGCATTTGTTGTTTGTATTTTGTTGTGAATTTTTTTCAGTGTTGGCAGTACACAATCCAGTAACATGATATTTGGAAAAATTGCATTGCCTGTTGTGCTTTATTGCTATATTAAATTCTTGTTTAGAAAATTGTATGAAATTATTTTTATTTTAATAATATTTCATATGATCTGCATAAACAATATTTGTTTTAACTTACTTTATTTTTTTAAAATCACTTCATACTAGTAGTCATGTGTTTTTTTTGTTGTTAATTTTCATGTGGTGTTATATTAGAGCTATTCATTTGTATTTTTCATTATGTCCTCTAAGCTATCCATTTGCAGTCAGAGAAATAAGGCAATAGTTCGACTAACTATATCCATTAATCTTTCAATGCCCTATTTTGATTTGACTTCAGTTGTAGTGTTGTATGAATTCTTATGTCCTCCAAGCTATTCAATCCATGCCTGGGAAGTAAGGCAATAGTTTGCCTAGTTTTCTCCATACAATAAAGATCTTTCAATGTCCTATCTTGGTTAGACTTCAGCTGTGGTTGTATATTGTGTCTTATCTCCTTCAAGCTATTTAGTCTCTATTTATCAGTGTTATTTTGATTGATATAGTTATAAGAACCTTCTCCAAAGAGGGCTTACTAATTTTACATAATTGAACACAATTTCTACAATTGCATTGATAGCTATATATACCTTTCATGCAGTATTGCTTGAGCCGTTCTGTCAATCTATTACAATATCATGGCATGCCAATAATTGTCATGTTGAATGAGATGAAGAAGATCTAAAATACAATTGTATCTCTGAACTGTAGATGAGCTCACTGCTTCTAATAATTGATTAATAATTATCTTTGTTTAATAGATAAACATAATTAAAAGTGAAATTCAGTGGTCATTCCAGCAGATTGCTAAGAATTTATTTATTCCAGGTGGTTAATAATCAGCCTTTGTGGGATTCTTATTTGCATATACACAAATTTATATATTTGTATTTACTGTATGTTTTTATTCTACTCCCTGAGTTATACAAAAAAGTTATGTATGTAAAAAATCAATCCCTTATCTGTAAATGTATTTAATATGAATACATATTAATACATTTAATCATAATACAGTCAACATGTTGTTGACTGTATTGAATGACTGATAAAATTAGAGCTTTTTTTAAAGGAGTACTTGTCTCATGCAACAATGTCCACTAAAAAAATTTTTGTTAGAAGAAATTAATTTATTTTGTATTTTGTTTTATTTTAATTTGCTTTATTTGTTGTGTGTGCTTCTAGCTGTCTTATGTTTCATAACTGATTCAATTTTTGTTTCTATAACATTTGTTTTGGCTCCATTTTCTTCCTTTTAGAATCAGCATGTTAGCAAAACAGATCTCAAGAGACAGTCTGATATTGACGAACAGTCTTTACTCAAGGACTGGGATTTTGCCAGATTTTTCCAAGGGTTTAACCAAAGACTGGATAAAATGAAAGCAGAAACTGAAGCAAAGCAAAAAGAAGAAGAAAAAATGAAAGAGAACGGTACTGGAAAAGAGAGGGTTGTCGAATCTATGCACAAAAGGAATGGTTCGGATAGTGCTAGAGTGTTCCGTCGGGAAAATTCTGACTTTTTTGTACCATCGGTTAGACATTCAGCTGTGTTCCTAGAGTCCAAAAGTGTTCGCCAAAATCCGTTTAATTCTAGCTCAAGAAGGGGGTCTGATGTTGCCGGTTTAGCTGGAAAATATTCAAATGTAAAACCGAGTGAACCAGTTTTAACAGATTTTAATATTGGAGGTGGGGAATGGCAGCCTGTTCGCCCAAGGCGGGAAAGGACAGAAGGTGACATCGTTCTGCAGAAGTCACGGCAGGAGTTGAGAGATAATCTAGAAGCGAGAAGACTTGATGTAGAGATGAGATTCTCCCGTGAAGCAGAGAAGATTAGAAAACGGAACCAGCGGCCAGTGACTGAGTCTGAAGTAGGGAACTCTTCTTCTTCAAGTTCAGATGAAAAACAGGTTAGTCGGAGAAAATTGAGGAATAGCATCCGACAATGTTTTTAATCCGCAGTAGATTGAGCTATGGAGTTTTATTATTAATTTGTCAACTAATCCAAAGGGAATTTAAATAATTACAATATTTGCATTCCTTTTCCAACTTTGCTTTGCTCTGTTTAGTTTCATGTTTGTTCCTCTTTCCTTCTTAAAATTAATTTTAAAATAATATTAATGCATTTTCTTATTTTTCGAATATATATTGTTTTTATTTATTTATTTTGAAGCCAGTTCTTCAACTTTAATGAAGCTTTCTATTACATTTTACACTAGGACATAAACAGACAATAATTTTGGAAAAGCAAAATTTATCAATGCTATAAGCGGCAAATATGGTATGCTACTGAACAGTCAACTACAAAATATCAACTGTCTAATTATTAAACTGTTTACTTTATTCAAACAAAAGAACAACACAAAAGTTCAAATAATAGTTTTAAAGATTTTATAACAATCTTGACTTATGGCGCACATAAATATGTATTAATAAAATGCAAATATGTCTTTAGAAATCCAAAATTAATATTTTATTTGACACACAATTTATTTTACCTTTCCTTCGATTTAATATACTTAGTCTAAATTAGTAGAAAAAACTCCCACAAAATTATAAACAAGAAAAGACGTTTTTAAAATTAATTTTTTTAAATAAAGAAAACTATTAACTTATAGTGTTAACAAAAGTTTCTCTAAATAGTCTTAGCTTGCAGATATTTAAATAAATGTTCAGTTATACGTGCTGTCACATATTTTAACCTCAAATACAGTGCACATACAATGCCTCTGTTAGTGATATTCACATTTGTTCTATTTCTTCACCGTGTTAGTGGAGTTTGTGCTCTAATGTAACACTTCAACAGTCCTGTTCATAGCATAACCCTTTTACCACATCGTAAATTTGGCCTACACTGTATTGATGGAGTCTGCTATAATGTAACACTTCAACAGCCCTGTTCATACCATAACCCTTTTACCACATCGGAAATTTGGCCTTCACTGTATTGATGGAGTCTGCTATAATGTAACACTTAAACAGCCCTGTTCATACCATAACCCTTTTACCACATCGGAAATTTGGCCTTCACTGTATTGATGGAGTCTGCTATAATGTAACACTTCAACAGCCCTGTTCATACCATAACCCTTTTACCACATCGGAAATTTGGCCTTCACTGTATTGATGGAGTCTGCTATAATGTAACACTTAAACAGCCCTGTTCATACCATAACCCTTTTACCACATCCGAAATTTGGCCTTCACTGTATTGATGGAGTCTGCTATAATGTAACACTTAAACAGCCCTGTTCATACCATAACCCTTTTACCACATCGGAAATTTGGCCTTCACTGTATTGATGGAGTCTGCTATAATGTAACACTTAAACAGCCCTGTTCATACCATAACCCTTTTACCACATCGGAAATTTGGCCTTCACTGTATTGATGGAGTCTGCTATAATGTAACACTTAAACAGCCCTTTTCATACCATAACCCTTTTACCACATCGGAAATTTGGCCTTCGCTGTATTGATGGAGTCTGCTATAATGTAACACTTCAACAGCCTTGTTCATACCATAACCCTTTTACCACATCGGAAATTTGGCCTTCACTGTATTGATGGAGTCTGCTATAATATAACACTTCAACAGCCCTGTTCATACCATATCAAGAATTCGGCCTTCACTGTATTGTTGGAGTCTGCTATAATGTAACACTTCAACAGCCCTGTTCATACCATAACCCTTTTACCATATCGGGGAATTCGGCCTTCACTGTATTGATGGAGTCTGCTATAATGTAACATCAGTAACAACCTCGATCATAAACACATATTTTATTATATCGAGAATGTAGACCCTTCACCTTATTAATAGAGTCTTTGGTCTGATGTAACAACAGAAACTGTCCAGTATATACAGAATTCTATTATCATATTGGGAAAGTAGCATTCATTGTATTAATAGAATCTGTGCTATTAGTAACAATACCACTCCTACATACTTTCATCATATCGGGAATATGCCCTTCACTGTATATTAACCCATTGTGGATTAAATGATTCGCAGTCTAGCGAGTATGAAGTAATTCCTCTCGTCAGTTGAGTAGTATTTCAGTATGAAAATATTCTCACTTATAAAGCACTAAATATTATATATTTTATATGGGTGTAATTTTTTATTCAATATTTTGTAACTTATTTAATTATTTGTTAATTGATTGTTATTTATAATCATAATTAGTAAAAACAAATTAAAAGTTGATGGTTTGAAGTTTGCATTAGATTATAAACTTCCCCTACTCTTCATTTCGGATTTACATGAAATACTTTTTTTTCCATGTTGTCTCAGTACAACAAACGTCAGATACTGACTGACACAAAGTAACAACTATAATGAGCAAGAAAGCCCACTTATAAAAACCGATGACTGGTCTATCATGTCTAGAACGATGACTGGTCTATCATGTCTAGATGACTGGTCTATCATGTCTAGAACGTCTGATAAAATGACAACTTAAGGGCTATAAATAACTAGCCTTATCTATGCTTCAAATTTTGAAAGGCGATAAATTTCCCTTATACACCACAGATGTCTAATCTTATATGTGATGTATCAGATTTACTCTCTTGAAGCAAACAAACGAAGACGAGAATCATAATGGAGTCTGTGTTCCAATGAAACATCTCAATATGCTCGTTCATTCACACTTCTTTTATCCTATTGGGAATGTTGCCCTCCATCGTATTAATGGTGTCTGTGCTCTGTTTTGACATAACCAACATCTCCCTGCTTTTCATAACCAACTTACACCCGCTGCTTTTCTCTTTTATTTTCTTACACTTAATAAAGACTCTTGTATTTGAGGTTTTTTAAAATGAGGCGAAAGCACTTATGCTCAAAAATGTTTTAAAATAGTAGAAATTTTCTTTGTTTTTTTAAAAAAATGTTATCATTTTAATCTAATATGTTTAATCAATAAATTATAGAACTACAGTTAACTGAAAAGTTGAATAATAATTTGTAAATATAAATACTAGTTATTGTTTTAAACAGAAATTGCAACCGATAACAAGTTATTGAATTTATACAAATTTTAGATTTTATAGTCATGTAAGGAAAGTAAGAACTCACCACTTGAAATTTTTAAAATTTTTAATGCTATATTTATAACAATACAGCATAAGTAACAGAAACGAGGGTTGATATGTTATTACAGTCAACTTACACATTCAGGCTGGAGATATAATATCTCTTTAGCTAATGGATTATACAGATTAGTATAGAGTACTAGAACAAGCAAGTCATTTCTCACTTAAGATGTAAAACACTGTGTTGCCTTCATCCAGGAATGAAAGTTGTTAATCAGATAATTGCAGTTTAAATTTTTGGTACAGTTACATTTGAGTGTAACTAGCATTTTTAAAGAGGAATGAGAGAGCAGATAACGGTTAAAGCCATCTAATCTATATCAGCCCCTTGTAATGTCAATGCAACTGCATATCCGTTGCTATTACTCCTACCTATTCTTCTATAAAGAGATCTGTATACAGAGGTAAAGCTAGTAGACATCGGGATGTAAATTTGTAAACATACACTAAGATTCTCCTCCATTGTTTCCCATCAAGCTAATAATTTACTCCTTAATCTGCTTTCTCTACTGATACGATTGTCTTAAACAAGAAGAGTATTCTGTGACTAGCATAGTGCTCTTATCTCTTAGGTAACTGATACCTCCATCTACGGTCTGACTTGCTCACTCGTAAGGACTCTCGTGCTTTAGATCCGTGAAAGATGCGACAAGTTGGGGGAACGTTGTATGTTTTTGTACATGACAATGCACAACAGGCACTGAACAATCTAAATGTGAGGAAGTAAGTGAAGCCGCGTCCATTAGGAGGCTTATTGCACAATGTCTCACAACAACATACTTTTTCCCATTTAGTTTGGATTTGTTGTGTGACGAGCATCTTGGATAGCGAGAAACTTATTCATCTTGTTCAAGAAAGAATACCACTGTGGGACCAACAACATGTTCACAACACCACAAGAGGTACACCACTAATAAATTATAAAATTATAATTACAAAAAATAGGCATCACAATCAATTCGTAGATTATTTATTTAAATTATTAATTAAAATTGTTTACAAATCCAAAAGTAATTTGAACAGTGATTTGTCACGTTTGAACCAAAAGAACTAATAACAAAAAAAATATATATATAGTACAATTGTTCCAAGTATGGATCATGTCTTTACAAAGCTTATAATTCCAAGCTCTTTGCCATCCAGGTTCAAAAACCTTCCAAAAGGTTGCTGTCTATGATTAAAGCAAAATATAGTCTTTGTTAGTATTAAAATTATTTTAAAGATGAAACTCTCCTACCTACTTCTTTTGTTGAAGATACCAATAACCCACCCACGTTTTCTTTTTTGTAGTTTTCATCTAATAAATTGCACAGAATCTAACAATAAAAATAATGATTCATCATTCATTCTGAGCACACAAATGGTTGTTGACTTAAGAGTCCCAAATGGTTGGTGAGTTAACACAACTGACTTTGTCGTACAACACATCAAGTAAAGACGGATGACGTCATGCGATAAGGCGTATAATAAACCTACTTTGACACTGTCGCATATTTTACGCATTTAAAGGACGAAAGGCCTAAAGAAGTGTGTCCTCAAACAACAAGCATCTGTGACTTATGAGTGTTTTATCACATAATGCTCATATCTTTTTGATAACTGATTTTTCTAATTGACTCCCTCTCACACAATAAACATGCTATGTTCACATAGCTTGACTATAGGGACTATGAACTAAACTCAGCTGATTATTATATCTGTGTAATATGTTTTAGAATCATTTCAAAATATTAAATTTGAATAGATATTATTTTTACAATGGTGGATTCTTTCTAGATCCTTGCAAATGTTACAGTTTGTTAGAGTTTGTGTTTTAGTGTTAGGACTTTCACTTGTTGCTAGACTTGTGGAATATCACAGGACTATTATTTAGAATAGTACTGTTCGCTTAATCGTGTCACTGTGTGGGTGAAGGTAGTACAAAATTACTCTTTAACTGCACTTCAAATCGACTCTGTGTTCAGAAATTTGTAATGGTTTGATAAGCAATGTACCAATGATTTCAATAACCAATACTTCCAGTAATAAACAGTTGAACATTACTGTGAAGCAGTAAAACTCACAGCCACCAGTGTCAGAGGGTAGCCAGATTCTCAGAGGCAAAGCTAGGTTCAGTACTGTTCCTAAATTGGTTTTGATAGTATCTTGATAGTTCAAATTGAAATTTGTAAGACAAATTTTCTTTTTGTGTAAAGGCTAATTTATTGTTAAAGTATTTCTTTATAACTTGTATTATTTTAATCTGAAATGGTATCATTCACATATTTTGGAATATTATTCTAAAGTCTTGTCTTGGCTGAGACTGACTTCTGTTAACAACACATTAACCCATTCGTTTCTACTGACGAAACTATCTCGTTCCTACAAAATGTGTGTAGTGGGCATACAGACAAAGTATTATTGTTATCAATTTTTATCATTAATTCAAGAAACTACATTGTATTTTTTGTTAAAGCTTGACCCTTGTTAATCTTTTATCATCCCCATGCTTCAGATGAGCACGTGCAACACGTTTCTCATGTCTGAGAAATTGTTTTTTTAGCTCAACACAATTCAGTTGGCGTGATTATTTAACACTATGAATTAACTTGTGCCATTAGATCGCTAATAATTTGGTTAAGTCCACACAATGTTAACTGAGAAAATATTTACATTAAATACAGGACAGGGTGTTACTGCCCGTAACATGACAGACATGAGATGTCTACAGATATAACTAAAATTATCAAAATCCGCTTTCTGCAGTTTCTTTTTAATTTCAAATAAGCTCAGTTTGTGCAAAATGTTAATATTAGTATTGTTTTTAGGGTAAATGCTTCATAGCAAAACTTTAATGTTTTATAAATTAAAAATGATATTGTTTTATACCTTTAAAATTGAATAGGTCCCAATTATCTTAACACCAGCAGCCACTTGTTTAAATGTTACAATGTGTGGGAATAACAATATTAGGTTTAAATATACTAAATATGTACAATAGTTTGATTTAAATTATAACACATTAAATAATTTAATTATTAATAGAATAATAAATTTATTGTTAATGTCTGATAACATTTATCTATTGTTGTTTACCCAAAACATTTTTCGGGTTTAATAATATTAAAATTAATAACAATGACATAATAATAACCTTATCTAAGGTTTTTGAAGGAACTACAGAAGTTCATATTTTTAAAAAATATCAGCATTCTTAATACTATTTTCAGCTATTCCTAGGTTTGTCAATATTTTCATACTTGACAAGTTTCATAGTATTCCCATCTACTTCAAATCTGTAAAGTACTGAATGGTTTATTTATAAATATTGTTTTAGACCAGTTTCCTTATCCCGAATGAGTTGAGCTTTAGTTTTGGCCCTGCCTCCTACCATACCTAGGCTGTTGGCGTCTACCTTTCTTCTTCAGATACTACTATTATTCTTTTTGTAATATTTTAAAACTTTAAATTAGTTCTGCAGTTCCAGATTAATCTATTCAAGATTTTTTTTTCATACTTATATTATTATAACGGTTAAATTTGTAGGATATTTAATCGTCCACCTTTAATTGTTTTTTTTTTTTTTTAACAAATCCGTTGATGTACTCATTTCTGCTATTTGTCAAAAAAAAATATCTGATTTTATAAATATGATGAAAAAATTTCACTATTTGAAATATAAAAACATATAATAGAAAATCCACGTATCTACAGATATATGTACATAGAGCTAATAAAGATATAAGATTAAATATCCTTTAAAATTTTAAATTTGTAAAAGTATAGAAAAAACAAAATATATCCAAATCAAACAAACTAACCCGCAAAACTTATTAATCATGTTGATACCCACAGAGATTATTGTTTAAATAAATACGGTTGTTTTGCGAATCAGGTACAATTATTTACTTAAACAGGCAACATTTCATATCACAACAGCTTCTTTATCATCATCAGGCCTATTATACAAAAGTATACAGTTAAAATCACCAACAATAATAGTTCACAAAAACCACTAAAATGAGTAAAGTCAATCATTAAAAAAATTTTTATTGACGTAACAAATACAACCTGTTACATAAGCTATTTAATTGTAACAAAAACATGAAAAAATTCCAACCACTACTACAGTTACAACCACTTGCAAGTCAGGAATAAAACAGGAAATATCTGTTTAAATAAATAGTTGTACCTGACTCGCTAATCAGCCACGTTAATTTAAACAATAACCTGCACTCTTGTACAACATTTTTTTAAATATTTGAAAAACTATAACACCTAAAGAAGAAAACTGTGAAATAAACAAGTAAAACTACTAATTAAAGAAGTAGGAAGCAGGGTCAGCAATAACCAACTTACTTCGAAGGGGAGTAACTGATCTACAACAGTGTTAGGAAATAAACCAATCAGTTGTGTAGATGGAAGCACTCTGAAACTCATCAAGTATAAAGTTGCTGACAAAGGTAGAAATGGTTGAGAATAGTACTAAACGTTATATAAAATTTTGTAGCAGTAAGTACTAACACAATATTGAGCTTTAAAACATACAATTTTATAGGTAAATATTTGGAACCAATCTGAAATGGTATAGGTAATGAGAAGTGAGTGGTTTGGTCTGTAGGGGAATAATGTTAGTAACAATTCCAAAATGTTGACAAGATTACCATTAATACTTTATATGCATTGTTTTATAAATATAACATAATAAACCAAACTAACTATTATAGTAGAGTCTCGATAATTCATGGTGAATGGGACCGAGAGACCCCCTCGAATTACTGAACACTTGGATTTCAGGGAAATAAGTTCCTGTGCATTAGAAAATATAGGGCTTTTAATGAGCCCTAATACAGTAAAATCCCATGTCCATATTAATGGGGTGACAGCCTGATTTGAATTTATTAATAGAGGGAATAAAGACCAGTCCAGCTAATCATGAGTGTCGTCATTTGATTGATTTCTTGATGCAAGAGAGTCTATTTCCTGATATGTCACCACAAAACTAGACATTTGTGCTTTCTAAGGGATTTTTGTCAAAACTTCCAGTATAAATAAAGTAAGATATTTATGGCCCATTGACCTTCTGTCAGACATCCAAACATAACTGATAAGGACATTCAAACACAACTGAAGTTGGGTAATACACCATTCTGAATAGGTATTGATATAAACATTTCTTTGAAGCGCAACTCATTTCCTTTGCATTACCCATTGATATAAATATTTCGGCTGATTCTTTTTCTTTATTGCTTTAAACATTTCTTGGACACCCAACTCATTTCCTTTCAAATAGAAAAAGGCTTGAATTTAGCCGAAGCTCGAAAAATCGGGATTTGGATTTTCAAGTCTCTACTGTATGTATATAAATTAAAACAGAATTGATCTCACCAAAGTAAAATTTGTTATACTATCTTTTTATTTGAATTGTATTTCTTATTTTAAAGATATTTACAGTTAAATTTCTTTATATCTAAGAACAAAACACCTATGAAAAATTTAATTCCTTTTTTTTTCAAAACTGACTACACATTAATAAACTGCCTTAAATGTTGTTCATTCAAATCTGTAGAAAGTAATTTTATAGATGGAAAGCGTTTAAAAACCCCTAAATAAATATTGTAAAATCTCTTTGGATAAAGTGTTTTATTACGTAGGTGAATTGAAGGTTTTTACTGAGAACACCAAATTTACATTTTTTTTTAAAGAACATATGAACGGATAAAGTTAACTTTTAAGTGAAAACTAAATGAGGTCTGGCTACAGCTCCAACATTGGGTGACAGTTTTACTTATTTAGCTTTTGTTATTATTTAAAAAAAATATTTTAATATTCTACCATTCTTTTTCTTTGTATTTTCAAACTAACAAAAAATGTGTTTTGTGTTTGTGTTTTGTTGTATTTTTGGTTTCTAACTAACAACTAAGATTCCATAGATGTCTCTACAATGACTCAGTGTTCGTGCAAGTTTGGAACAAGTCTAGTAAGTTTAAAGTAAACTGGGAGAAAGTTTGAGAAAACAGATGATTGGAACACATTGACCCTCTCTTACCTACACCTCGTGATTGCATGATGTGCAGTTTAGCATGGAGTTAGCATGGATCGTCACTTCATGTTTTAGATTTAGCCTTCCTTGAGTGTGTACTGTCTCGTGAGTTCTGTCTTGTTGCTTTTTATTGTTCATTGTATTGTAAATAGTTAACATTTATGTATATTTTTTTAAATGTCTTGTATACAGTTTGATTATGTAAAAAAACTTAAGATAATGAACTTCTATACTATTTTAGAACAAACATCTTTAGTTGTTCCCTTAACTGTAATTAACTTCAGTAAAATATAGCTCTTTACACATTATTGTACAATGTCAAATGTATTTTTTCAGCATTGCATCATTAATTAATTAATTAAATTAGTTTCTTGCTAGTTTAGACTAGTTGAGTAAAGACCCTTTCTAAATCCTTTAAAGCATGAATAAAACAAAATTGTGTTTAAAATGTATAAATAAAATTTTTAATGAATGTAGTAAAATCAATGTTCATGCTATCAAAGTAACGTTTTCAGTCTTAGTATGGCAAAATTGATTTATTAAAATAAAACAAAACCTCTTTCTGATTAAGATTCGAAGTTTATAGATCTAGTACCAGTGAAAATTACCAGCATATTACTTTTATAATAATTAAAATGAATTAATTATGGTGTTAATTCTCTACAGTATTAGAGTAATTAATACTCTACAGGGTTGCAAGATAATAGTTAAACTTTAGTCTATGAAATGACTTGAAAAATTTTGTTATGTACTTTTTGTTGTAATGAAGCCTGGAACATGGTCTCGGAGGTGTCTTAAGGTCCCAATATTTTTCAACATTTTAGTCACTTTAGGCCTGGTGGTTTGCTTCATAGGGCCATGTAATTATCTTCCAAATGGTCAGTTTTGTTGTCATTATCCTGTGTGCTTCTACAATTTTATCTTCGTTTATCTTCTGATGACCATTTTTATCCTATCTAAACTAAATTTTTGTCCATATCCAACTACTGATTGTTGGAAATCACTGATATCATTTACAGTTAGTTGGCTGCCCCTTTTTTTCGGGGGGGGGGGGGGAGGTACTCTTGAAGGTCAAGTTTTCGGAGTCGTTTTTTGGTAAGTGGCATTTCAAGTTCTTTCTCTGATACTGCTGCTAAATAAATTACAAACTTACTTTTTGAAGAAGACAAAGGTAACTGGCAGGTATACTAGTTACTATAAAAAAGCAAGATCTACTTTTTTATAAACTAAGGTTTGGTTTCAGTCACATTTTAATCCAGTAATCATCAAAGATTTCACAATTAGCAGCAGAAAGTTTACAAAATGTCTCTCCATCTTACTGGGATATCATTGTTTTGAGTATGAATAAAACACCTTTTTATTGGAAATTTTTGTTTGCATGGACCTCTCTATTTTCTTATTTTTATGCCACAATGTTTTCGAAATACGGATCTTAAACAAATTTTTATTTACGAATGCCAATTTTTTTGATGTGTAAAAGTATTTACATTCTAATTTTTAAGAGTAAAAAGGAACTGTTTTCCAACAGTGAAAGTTTTATTAGTTTTTTTACCCTATGACCTTTGCTGAGATATACTATTAGACTATTTTTACAGTACTTTTTAATATAAAGTTAGCTTTGTGTATATTAAACACTTGACAATGTTCTAAGTTTTATAATTAAGATATTTTTTCAAATGTTAAATTTAATTTTATATGAAATTTTGTCATCGGCATAACTTCCCAACATATGAATCCAGAATCTTAACATCGAATCAACCATCCCACTGCCTTATAAGGTCACTTCAACACGGTTTATAAAATCAGATGTACAAAACTTTGCTTTACAATCTCATTTTTTAAAACTTCTATTACCCAAAACAGTCCTTTCTCACTATTTTATCTGAAACATTCTCATTTCATCATTGATTTCCTTTCTATATGTAATACTGAAAAAAAAAATTACACCTGACAATGTAAAAAGTTTTTAGGAACATAAAAAAACTAATGTAACATCTGGCAACACTTTAAGTTTTTATAAAAAAAGACATCTACAAATATCAGTCTGTTTAGGTTCTAGCTTACAAAATAAAGTGGCCTCCATTTAGGTATACGTTTCTCCATTACAAGGTGGAACAGGAAAACTATGTACAGTACAGAGTTGACTATCGGAGCTAATTGGAACCAGGGGGTCTTTGGATAGTCAAACATATATTATAATATATATAAAGCTACAGTTTAGGTTTTATAAAACATTTAAAGTGTACTATTGAGCTTAATGTACAATATTTTACTCTTATTATTGTAATACAAGTGGTGCCTAACCATGGGCTGACTACACTTACCTGCCACACAACGTGGATAGCATTATAAATTCATTATTAGTTCAGTTACGCCTGCGTTGTTCTGTTTGCCTGCAGTGATTATTTTGCTAATGCTGTTTTTTGTTGTTTTGATTTCTATGATGGCAACTTTAAGTGAACAAATGAAGCTTTGAAATTTTGTTTCTTGCTCCTTTCATCCGTAGAAACAAGAAAATAATTTCCTCTCATATTTGTTTACAGTTGTAAATCACTTTGGAATATAATTATGACCACGGAAATATAAATGAGTTAACATAAATTTACTAAAATTAACTTATTGTAATAATTTTTATAAAAACATTGTATATTTTTAAACAGTATGGACTTGATGCAACTAGGTTTGTGCCAAGCTAGCAACTGTGTAATTTCTTACAGCTGTCTAAAAAAACAGAGTTAGCTTAAGAACATTATAAAATATCAAAACCCGATATTCATCAAAATAAAAATATGCAGAATTAATTACAAATATCTGAGCTGAACTAGCGTTTTGTTAGAATTCTTTTATGCTGTAAGGTAACCTATTGTTGGGTGAGCTATTAAGTTTAAAGGCGTGTAGTCTTAATCTTTATGTATTAAATATTTAAAATAATTATTTGTAGGCAGTCACTTTTATTAATGAAGATACAAGTGAACAGTGAAAAAACATGTTCTTTAGAATTGAGTTTCTTTTCTATATTAAAATATGTAAATTTTGCAGTGTTTATTCTGTATAATAATCAATTCTTACATATTTAATTGTGTTTTAGTATGTACTTTTAAGTGTGTTGCGATGTTCTGAAACAATAGATCGTGGTATCTCTAAATAAGATTTTTCTATATTATTATCAAAAATCTTAGATTGTATTAATACATTCTATGAATGGTTTTAAAATTTCTAATTTTGTCTTCTTAGGCAGCTTTTAATTTTGAAATCATATTTTTACAGTTTAAAGAGATCTATAACATGATTTTTGATGTAATCTGAACCTAATTATAATTAAAACCAAAATGAATGAAGGCTGTTCTTTCTGATTTTAGTAAAAATACATTATTATGAAAAACCATGTTTTAAAATATCAGATGTTTAATTTATATTTTTCTTATTAATTGCTTTTTTGTGCTCATCTGTAGTAGCTAATGCTTGTAACAATTTCAGTCTAGTCCTTGCATTTTATTCTTACAATGATATTGTCATGAAGTTTTTTCACAATGAAAGTTTACAATCTTCATATAAATGTACTTTATAAAAACTTCAATTATTATGGGCTTGTTTACCTTAAGCTATTCCACTAATTTATACATTAAAATTTAGTTTTAGGTTTGCTTGTGGGATTAATATTATTATAATGCATGGAAATTTTTAGGAAATTAAAGTGTGTTACATAAAAGGGTTAATAAAATGTTTTCAAAAATGGAATCTGTTTAGGTTAGGTTTAAGAGCCACTCTTTACTTGCTCTGTGATTCTTCAAACAAGAAAGTTAATTATTTTATTTGGTTTATGTTTTGAATTTATTTTTAAACTAATTTGGATTTTTCTCATATTCAAGTATTACAAGTTGTTAGTGTTTTCCCGTATTATAATAACAACTGTAATTAATTCATTTACCATTACAGTAGAGCGTCGAAAATTCGGATCAATTGGGACAAAGACTCATCCGGACTACTGATTTGTCCAGATTTGCAAAAAATCCTAAACTACTGCGTATAATTGATATTTCATTAACTATAATCTATTTTAATACTTAGAATATTGTGTAAGTTTGAAATAAACCAGGAATTATTACAAAATATACGTCAGAGGGATAAAAGAATGCAAAAGAACTTGGTGAAAGAACATATAATGTGCTTACTAATACATAGCACAGAAAGCAAAAAAACATGCCAGTACAAACTTATTGAGTGAAAAAGTATTTTATTGTTTTTGAACAGAAACATATTATGACAAATTAGCTAAAGATGAAGTTTAATAATAAATTTTATTATTTTGGTGATTGTTTACAAAATGTCTTTTTGGTTTGTGTGCAAAACATACTAAGAAATTTAAATCGCATAAATATATAGTACATATATTGTGTTTTAAATTCAGTTATGACCCATTTTTTCATAATAGATTTATCTTCTTTGCATTTATAATTAAATATAACCACAGTTTAGTATGTATTGTAGTAGCGCCCAGCGCTGTGCTTTTCACGTCGAGTGACATGCATGCTAAATCACGATCCAGATTTGTGATGCTCCAAATTTTTTACTTCCGGATTACTGACGCTCTACTGTATTTCCTATGAATTTTTCCGTAATCATATTTGTCTTAAGGTTTTTTTATTTTGGTTCCATTTTGTGTTACAGTTGGTTAACATATTTAAAAAATTATTTTCCAACTAGTTTATTGGAAATATTAGAAAAGAAATTTCGCTCATATTTTTGTTTTTATTCAGACTAATAGTAGCAAGAGCAACAGGTACTCAGATAAAAGAAAACACCTTGCCAATGTTCATTGCCCTTGGCAGAGTTTTGTTGTCCAGGATATTTGGAAAACTTTAAAATTTATTAAGACAATGTTTCTTAAGCCTATTAGGCAACGCAATCCAAAAATTAGGTTGTAGCAAGACAGAAGAAAAAACCTTAGCCTGTATGAAAGTTGCTTATGTCCCCAAAAGTTTTTATAAATTTACTTTGCACAGCGGTAAATATAAAAAGAGTTCACTCAAAGTCTCGCCACACACTAGTTTATTAATATATACAGACTAGTTTCGCTTACGATTTTGCCTTTATCAGTGATTGACTATTACCTAATTAGAGTATTAGGCAGTCATTGATGAAGCGAAATCGAAACTAGTCCGAATGTATATTAATACACTAGTTTTTCAAGTGAACTCTTTTAATATTTACTGTTGTAAATAGTTCTCACCAGCTTAGCTCTAATTAACTTAATAAATTTACTTAGGTTATAAGTTCAGCATGACCTAATTTTACTAAATTAACATTTAAAATTTTAAAGTGTGAAGTGTGTAAAGATGTACTTAATATTATATATACCAGGTATTTGCTTTTTAAATTTATATTTTGTCTTTGATATTTTGCTAACATCAATTAATGTAAACATCGCCTAGTGGTATCTTAAACTATACTTCAACAAGTAAATTTTATTATTAACTTTTAACTAAATTCTTTAGTTTCTAAATAATTGAGAAAAATATTCGTGTCTTAAATTTTTAAAAATTAATTTATATTAATTTTCTTTACAATTGTTAAATAATTAAGAAATATTTCTTCCAGAATCCCCAGAGTGTTTCATTAAGTTTTACGAATTAATAGATTCAGTAAGTTTTAGGTTTCTGTTATTTAGAAACACTGAAGATTAGAGGAATGAAACTTACACCATCAGCACATGTAATTAAGGTGGTGTTGGATAATACTTCAATTACATTTCTGTCATGTTCATTTAGTTAAGCTCACTTTTTATTAAGTTTCCTAGTTTGTTTTTTTCACAAATATAAGAATGGAGGCACCAAATCACATTTTAAGATGTTTATTTGATGATATTGCAAAATTTATTCACTACTATTTTCAGTTTTGATGTCATTGTTTTGAAAATATTACCATGTTTCCATTAAACAAACTCTTGATTATTTAAAAACTTTTTACTACAAAAATTAAAATCTTCAATTATAGGCTATTTATATTTCTAAATTATTTTTTTGTAAATTTTATTTACATTACATGTTCTAAGACCTTTTTGATAAACATTGCCTTAATATACTGTTGTGGTAACACTTTTAGAATTTACCCTTGAAAATCTAATTTTATTTACTTACTTTTGCTTTTGAAAGGTTCTAAGCAATGATTTTTATAAATGCAGCGGCAAGATTTGACAGATTTCAAAATAATGTCAATTTTATATGCTAGTGGGTTGGGACAATAAGTTGAAGTTACAATATAATTGTTACTGTTTTGTTAGAATCGAGAAGATCGTAGAGGGGATTTCCACAGAATGGATTCATCTCCTGGCCAGTTAGGAACACCTGGATCCCGAACAAGCTCTGTTCTTCCAGATCTGTTGACCCAGGTAAAATTATAAAATGTAAATAATATCGTACACATCACAATAAACAGTACTGAAACAGTTGTAAGATTTTATTTTATTTACATAGTTTTACAAACATATACAAGTAAAAGAAGGTAAATTAGTTAGACTTGAGTATAAACATGATCTATACTCAATGTCTTACAACAATTTGAGGCAACACTCGTACCGTTCTTGAAGGTTTTTTTTTTTTTTTAGTGAAGAGAGGTTGTTTCATGCTCGTTATACACATGGTTATTTTTTCTTATAGTTGAACGATGGTGGTTGATGAGTTTTCAACAACACTAATAATCACACCGTTACTAGGCGAATTGTTTATGAAATTGTTCCTGAAAACGAAATGCAGTGTGTGAAAAAATTAGCCCAGCCACAGGTTCAATACCAAAGAGCAAAAATAATGTTCTGGAATTTCTCTCTGCAGTAGTTAACACCATGTAAGCAAAAATAAAATATGTCAACACAAATACACGGAAATAATCAAAAGTTGGCACACCTGATCGAGAAGGTAACTACAACTGATTAAGTTTCAGTACTGTTTATTTTGTTGGATACGGTACTACAGGTATGAAAATTTTATTTAAAGCTTTTTGGAAGACCAAAGTGGTTTTAAATCGCTGTTGTTACTTTGGTAGTGTGGAAAATATATATATAAAAAAATCAGTTGCAATTTTTCAAGATGGATACATTGTTAACTACATAATTAATAATTCTTGTGAATTTTTTTGTGTAGTAGAATTAAAAGCTCTCTGATTGGTTTTAAATTATTTATGCAAGTTAAGTTAGGATGTATTAAACTTTGCACTTGCAAAGAAATTTTTGCTCTGCAACGAACTCACTAATTTAAAAATTTCAGATTATTGAAGGTCTGAACATTTTATTCTAAATACACGTTGTAGGTTTTATACTAAATCCTGTAAATGAAGATTTTGAAGTCGTTTTCAAAGTTAACAATTAAATTTCTTCAGATATCAAAATAGTTTTATTCACTTTGCCTCAGAGGAAATGAACTATCTACAAAAATTGTTCTCGGTTGGTTCCATGGCTACTCGGATGATAATAAAACAAAAGGCTTGGTTTCTGGTTTAATATTTACTCTGTATTTATGCTTGAATTACATTTAGTTTTTCTATATCTGACTTTCAGGACGGGTAACTTTAGTTAAGTTTAACTTTATTAAAATCACATACTTCTTGAGGGAAATTGTAATGGTCAGATAATATCAATCTGTTAACATGTATTCTGTTACTTCATTAACACAGTCAATAACTGACATAACTTGATTTGCCCTATTAGGTTACAAAGAATCAAGTCAATCGAATACTATGTGCGCCAAAATAATCTGTACTGAAACAGTTGTAAGATCTTATTTACATAGTTTTACAAACACTTACAAGTAAAAAGAGCTAAATAGGTTAGACTCGGGTATAAACATGTTCTATACAACCACTGTTCAATTTAAAGCAACACTCCTATCGTTCGGAAGGTTTTGCATCATTTTAGTGAAGAGAGGCTGTTTCATGCTTGTTAAACACATGACTATTTTTTCATGTAGTTGGGCGGTGGTGGTTGGTGGGTCATTACGGAAAATCTTCTTCATCACTCCTCAGACGTAGGTGTCAGTTGGTGTAAGATCAGAGGAGTGGGCAGGGCAAGGAAAGTTTGTTCTAAGGAAGATAGTTGTCAAAAGTTTCTTAAAGGAAAGCAATGTTGTCTAAGGCAGTGTGGGTGGTTGCGCCATCTTGTTGGAACCATTGTGAAGGAAATGGCAGGTTTTGGGCACAACAAAATCTCCTGAGGTCTCCTATAAAACGACCAAGAATGGCGCTATATCGGTCAATCCACTACAC
The DNA here is from genome assembly GCA_036971475.1 of Prosapia bicincta. Lineage (NCBI taxonomy): Eukaryota > Metazoa > Arthropoda > Insecta > Hemiptera > Cercopidae > Prosapia > Prosapia bicincta. The sequence goes on along the minus strand of JBAIZL010000001.1, from coordinate 218,699,578 downwards.
CCGATTCTGTGTCAGTACTGTTTATTTTGGTACATGCAGTATATGTATATGAAAGAAACCATTGAAACTATTTATTACTTAAGAGTTTCGTATAACATACCTTGTTTACTTACAAAAAGCTTTGAATCAGGATTTGCTTGTTATAAGAACTAAACCGATACATTCTTGTAGATATTTATTATAAAATTAATAACTTTTTTGCAGGCTTCATCGTCGCCTGGAACTCCAAATCAGAGACATGACAAGTCCACAAGTGAAGAGGTAAAGTCCAAACCTGTTAGTTATTGCCTATATCTCTCTCGCAATAGCTTTTTTCTTCTTAGTGCACACTTTAACTTTATTTCACTTCCACCATAACAACTTCATTTTCTCTTATAAACTGCTGACTATTTCTGTTCCTTCTTAGTAGCAACTATTTGGCAAATGCTTCCAATTAGTAACATGAATTTAAGTTATAAACAACAGTACAATAAATAGTATTTAGTGATGTAGGTTGGTTCTGTTAAATCTGTAGTTTTAGTATTTCAGATATGGCAAAGTTTTGTTTCTAGTAGAGTCTCTCTAGTCTGACACGTATTAGATTGGAGTTCGTTAGATTGTATTGAACATCCAGAGTAATGTTTTTTCAATTGAAAAGTCACAGTTAATTATGTGGAGTGTTAAATTTACTGACAAATAAAAATAAATACTATGCACAATCTAATGGAAACTAGTAGAGTGTTAAACCCAATGAGGATTTAATTAGATCTGTCATGGTGTTTGGGAAGGTATTATTTAATTTGTTGTGTTAAATGACTAGTATTTCTCTACATAAATATTCTCTTATAAAGCACTAAATATTATATAATTTATAAGGGCACAATCTTTTTATTTGTTATTTTGAAATTATTAAGTGTTTTATTAAAGTTTGTAATAACTATTAGTAAAAACAATAAAATGTTACTACAATTTAAACTTAGTGTTAGCTGATATACTCTCGCAAACTTCATTTTTAACTTCAGATGTTAACAAATATTCACTAATTAAAAAAAAAATGTTTTCATATATTTATGAGATTTTTTAAATTTAGAATTTTATTTTACTGCAATAGAATTTGAAGCACTCTTTGTGTATGTATTACAACTTTGCAATATCCCACACTCATTTTCAATCTTTCGTAATAAAAGCTACATCTCAGGCAGATATTCAATTTTTAGTAATAGTAGGTCACTCAACAAACAAGCTTCTGACTGAACTGAGTAAAAACTATACTGAGCAAGAAACTCCAGTTGATATAAAAATTGATAAAAGGTTCTAATATGTTTAAAACGTCTGACAGAAGTTCAAATTATTGGGCTAAAAATATATTTCTTTATTCATGTTTATTTACTCAAAATAAGTATTGAATAAATGATGAACCGGTTGAATATCGAGTGTGAGAAGTTTATTTAATTAATGCAATGTTTCAGCAACTAGTTTGTTACCCTTATCAAGCTTGAAAAAAAATATTTCATTACTTATAAATATTCATATAAAATACAAACATACTCACCATATGTCAGGCTTGATAAGGACAACAAACTAGTTGCTGAGACGTTGCACTAATTAATTGAGCTTCTTTGACTCGGTATTCAATAGTTTCTTATTTATTCATCTTTACTTATTTAAGAAGCGATGTATATCTCTTTGATAGCACAAATGTCTAGGCTTATACATGACATAACTGTAAATATAGTCTCTTACAGCAAACAAGTACTCTCGAACCAGTGATAAAAAACCATTACGGACTGAGTTTGTCATCCTAACTCTATAGCAAAATTTTGTTAGGATGGGCTGAGCTCGTCAGTGAAGCGCAGTGGCTTAAAAAAAAATATGTAAAGGAATTATTTATTGACAGTACAAACTTATTGTGAAACCATTTTCGGAACTATTCTTGCTTTGTGTAAACTATGTTTTGGTAGTTAACTAATGGAGGTTTAGATTTTAAACCCAAACATTTTGGATTTTTTTAAAAAAAAGGAGGCCAAGTTTATGTGTGTTTTAGGTGAAAGTTTTGAGAATTCTCCACTTCATAAATCTGCTTAGGACCAAGGTTTAATTCTTGGCTGAAAAGATTCACAGTCGACAGACTTTTTCCTTTTGTAGTTCATGGATCTCAAATATGAATTTATGTTCAAAGCAAACAAAAGGCATTTGACTATGTGTTGATACTTAAAGTAATGTTCTTTAGACTAGTTTGATTATCAACTTGAAGATTTCATTTAGATCTTTTATTTTTATTTGAGTAATTTAAACATAATTATAATTGGGCTCATGGAGTTAGACTACAGAGACTCTAATGTTCAATGTGTTGCACTTTCTGTATTTTTAGCTTTTTTCTGAAAATTCATTGTTCAGATCTTGTACAATATTGTGTTACTTTATAAGTTACAGATTTATCTGTTCTAATGGTGTTGGTGCTAGTTACAACATTGTAAACTAGGGCAAGCATGATTTTGTAATGTTTTAATTAGATGGTATAAGGGAGCATTGAAGCCAATGTGTGGGGGGTTTTTAGCCTGCATCATTGTTATTCCACACTGTATGGTCACGGTTTTGGTTGTCATTAACTATTGTTCAAATTAAAACACAGTATCCATTCTTTAAAAGTTATATATTATTTAAACAATTTATTAAATTTTACTAAGGTCAAACTGAATCATATTAATAAAAGTTGGTTGATATATGATTATTTTGATTTAAATAATGATTATTATTTTCAAAATAATGGTGACGCTTCGACTGCTAGTTTGCCGTCTTCATCAGCCCTAAAATACATACATGAAATTAATATTATTTAATATATTAAAATTTGCAAAATAATACAAAAACAATTATAAAAATGTAACCTTAAATAAATGGCAACTTTGTAGCTATTTGTAATTGTCAGAAATAAATTTGTACAAAGTGTTAGTTTGTGATACACTTAATACAAGTGTATTTCTGTGATAATTTCAAATAACTACTAAGTTGTCATTTATTTAAGGTAACATTTTTATAATTAGTTTTTGTAAAAATTTGCCAATTTTAATATATTAATTTCATGTATGTACTTTAGGCCTGATAGAATGGCAAACTAGCTGTCGAAACATTACCATTATTTTGAAAATAAATGTTATTGACTCACATATCAACCGTCCTTAATTATTATCAAGACTTATAAGTGTGTGTGTATGTATGTGTATATATATATATATAGATTTTTTGGACTAGGAGACTGACAGACTTACCTTGGTAAGAGTCCACTCTGTAGTCTTGAAATAGAAACACATAAAAGCACTTAAACAATGATATATTTCAACCACACAGTGGTCTTTGTCAATCGAAGAGAAAACAATATCATTGTAATATATCATTGTTTAAGTGCTTTTATGTGTTTCTATTTCAAGACTACAGAGTGGACTCTTACCAAGGTAAGTCTGTCAGTCTCCTAGTCCAAAAAATCTAAATAATCTTTACCAACCAAAACTAACCTAAAAATATATATATATATGAAGTTAATATATTACTAGTAATATATTAACTTCATAAAGTCAGTGCAACGGAAAAACAATGGATAATATAAAATATCAAGAATATATATATATATATATATATATCTCGTGATATTTCATGTTGTCCATTATTTTCCGTTGCACTGACTTTATGAAGTTATTATTTTTACAATTATTAATTATTAATAATTATAAGTTATTATTAATAATTGTAAATAAGTTTTTTCCACCACTACGTGCAATAATTTTACCTTATGTGATGAGCACGTTTTGGTCACTTAACCATGAAAAATGTTTTCACACCAGAAAAATTAAGAAAATAATTCAGTGATTCGACAATAGTCAAGTGTCCAAAAGGTGCCTCATAACATAAGGTAAAATTATTGCACTTAGTGGTGGAAAAAAATTGTTTACAATTAATAATAATTAATTGTATATATATATATATATATATATATATATATATATATATATATATATATATAGATTTTTTGGACTAGGAGACTGACAGACTTACCTTGGTAAGAGTCCACACTGTAGTCTTGAAATAGAAACACATAAAAGCACTAAAACAATGATATATTTCAACCACACAGTGGTCTTTATCAATCGAAGAGAAAACACAAAAAGAAATATGAGAGAATGAAATAAAATAAATATATCATTGTTTTAGTGCTTTTATGTGTTTCTACTTCAAGACTACAGTGTGGACTCTTACCAAGGTAAGTCTGTCAGTCTCCTAGTCCAAAAAATCTAAATAATCTTTACCAACCAAAACTAACCTAAAATATATATATATATATATATATATATATATATATATATATATATATATATATATATATATATATATATGAAGTTAATATATTACTATGTGAGTAATTTTATCCACCATTAAGTGCAATAATTTTACCTTGAGTGATGAGGCACCTTTCGGTCGTTGACCATTCTTGGAAAGAATATTAACTTCATAAAGTCAGTGCAACGGAAAAACAATGGATAATGTTAAATATCAAGAATATATATATATATATATATATATATATATATATATATATATATATATATATATATATATATATATATATATTCTTGATATTTAACGTTATCCATTGTTTTTCCGTTGCACTGACTTTATGAAGTTAATATATTACTATTGTAAGTAATTTTATCCACCATTAAGTGCAATAATTTTACCTTGAGTGATGAGGCACCTTTCGGTCACTTGACCATTGTCCTCTAGTGGGCCAGACAAAACAGAAAAATTGAAAATTTATCAAAACAACATAACCTAAAAAATAGCCTAGAACCAACTCACACCTCTAACAACAATAAATTCATAAACTTAACTAAAACACAATTTACTGAAAAAGAAAAAATAATAATAACAAATTCCTTCAAATATAACCTACCTAACTTCAACAAAAAACAAATAATAAAAAACCTAATAGTTGACACAGAATCTAACATCCACAAAATTACCCACCAAAATACTGAACACATAAGAAACAATATTAATAATAAAATTAACCTAATAAAAACGGAAAAAACAAAAAAACGGAACAATATATAAATAAAAAAGAAATTATAAAACTCAGAGAAAAACTAGAAAACAACGACTACTTAATATTAAAATCAGATAAAACAAATACACCAGTAATAATTGAAAATACCAAATACATCGATTCAATGACTAACTACATAAAAGAAAATAAATACGTACAAATCCCAGACCCAACTAGCAAATACCTTATTACAATAAAAAACTTAATAGTCACTCACCGAAACACCCTAAACTATAACAATAAATTAAAATACCACACAAGACTATACCCATTCAAACCATGCGCACCAATATTATCAGGGATACCTAAAATCCACAAACCCAACACACCATTTAGACCACTAATAAATTTCACAACAGCACCATCTTACATAATCGCAAAAATTCTAGACAAAATCATAAGATCTAAAATACATATCAACAACACATACAATATAAAAAATGGATACGAATTAATTAATAAAATAAAAACGATAAAAACAAACAGCAACACAAAAATAATAAGTTATGACATAACTAACATGTACCCTAGTATCCCAATAGAAGAAACCATAGAAATAATAAAAAACAAACTGATACACAATAACGAAAAAAGAAACATAATAGATAGTATCATTACGCTAACCAAACACATATGTAACCAAAATTACTTCCAATTTAACAATAAATATTATAAACAAACAACTGGACTCCCCATGGGTTCACCCATATCATCTGTCATGTCAGAAATATATTTACAACACTTTGAACAAATAATAATTAAACCTATAATAAACACACACAATATTTCACTATGGACTAGGTATGTAGACGATATACTTGTAATATACCAACCTACCATTCACAACGAACACATCATAATATTAAACAAACTAAATACATACAACGAAAACATACAATTCACCGTTGAAACAGAAACAAATAGAACAATCAACTTTCTCGACATCACTTTAAATATAAATGATAATAAAATAGAAACTACAGTATACAGGAAACCTACTTCCAACAACACCACAATACACTACAAATCTAACCACCCCTGGACACACAAAATTAACACTTACAGTAACATGATAAATAAAGCAATAAAATACACACAGGATAACAAACAAAAATTAAATGAAGAATTAGATAACATTACAAAAATAGCAATAGAAAATGGATACAACAAACACATTATAAAAAATATATACAATAAATTCACAAAAAAACCTAACCTCAACACAACACTACAACCGGAACACGAAAATAATGAAAATAAAAAAATCTACCTAAAATATAAATACACCAATAACAAAATAGAAAAAATAACAAATATATACAACAAAGAATACTACACTCCAACATACAAACCAAACAACAAAAAAGGACAATGGTCAAGTGCCTCATCACTCAAGGTAAAATTATTGCACTTAATGGTTTATAAAATTACTTACAATAGTAATATATTAACTTCATATATATATATATATATATATATATATATATATATATATATATATATATATATATATATATATTTAGGTTAGTTTTGGTTGGTAAAGATTATTTAGATTTTTTGGACTAGGAGACTGACAGACTTACCTTGGTAAGAGTCCACTCTGTAGTCTTGAAATAGAAACACATAAAAGCACTTAAACAATGATATATTTCACCCACACAGTGGTCTTTGTCAATCGAAGAGAAAACACAAAAAGAAATGTTTCTATTTCAAGACTACAGAGTGGACTCTTACCAAGGTAAGTCTGTCAGTCTCCTAGTCCAAAAAATCTAAATAATCTTTACCAACCAAAACTAACCTATATATATATATACACAAATTAAACTGAATCAGTTACTTTTGTTTTGAAAATTTATTGTTTTGAGTAAGGCTTTGTTATTTTGTTTTGGCAACAGTTTGAATCAAGAACAGATTTTTCTAAGAAAACATACTTTAGCCTTTGCATATGAATGAACCCTTAATAACAAGTACAATTTTATTCAAAACATTTTACTTGTGTTATCCATGATTAGTTATATACTTTTCTTGTCATATAATAATAATTTCATTTATGATCTCTTATTACCTTATGAAATTATTGTCCTATGAAGTTTCGATGTTCAGTGAGTATGTAAGTTGCAATTGCTTTTACCTATGCCCATAAGCTTCTACTGTATCTGTGGTGGTAGATTTTGGCGTTACAGAAATAAAGTTGGCATCATAGTTTTTCTCTTTTCTTACTACACAAGTCTTCTGTAGACAATTTTTGCTTTCTCTTTGGTGGTAATTTTAATCTTACAGAAATAATGGCATCATAGTTTTCTTTGTTCCTTAATGAGCAAGAATTTAATTTTATAAATTTAACGATTTGGAAAAATATACCATCATATTCTACCCTGAAAATAAAATATATAAAAATATGTACACTTTACATATAAACTGAATCTATTATTGACAATTTGAAATACTTACTACAAGATTTTAAAAACTTTCCTTGCCAAATAATTTACTACTACTAGATGCAACCTGCCATTGTTGGTACATATGTGCTTCAGAAAAGTGTCATGATATTTGATTAGCTCAGATTTATTTTCATCTTGCTAAGTTTTACTGCCATAAACAGTCTGGGTACAGATTTATGAATATCTTTGCAACAGCTTTAGAGTGATTGGTAGTATAAAAATTATCAAAATAAGTTTCAAGTAGACAATTTAAATTATTGAATTTTTTGTGAAAGAGTTTTAACCTATTACTAATCTAATTACATGAGCGCTGCGGACACTAGTTGGTACGAAATAATTTGTTGGGTCAATTGAGTTATATTTCTCCACAAATATATTCTCACTTATAGAGCACTAAATATTATATTATTTATAAAGGTGCAATTTTTTTATTCGCTATTTTATAACTTAGTTTATTATTTGTTAACTGTCTATTAAGTGTAATCATAATTAGTAAAAACAATTTAAAAGTTACTTACTGTTTGAAGTTTGCTTTAGATTCTAGGCTCCCACTATTATTGTTCATATCGTATGTACACAAGAATACACTAATTACAGCTACTGACTGACTCTGTGTAAAACCTATGCAGAGCTTCTCACTCCAGTTGACATAAAAAACTGCTGAAGCCTTGTACTATGTTCAGATGTCAGGTAGAAGGTCAATGGGCCATAAATATATTTCTTTATTTATGCTGTAAGTTTTGAGAGTTGATAAATATCCTTTAGAAAGCACAGACGTCTAGTTTTGTGTATGACATATCAGAAAATAAAAAAATGATGTCATTCATGACTAGCTCACCTAGTCAGTAAACCGCAGTCGGTTAAAATATTCTGGTGAGGACAAAAATGATCAAGTTGAAAAACTACCAGTCTTAGAGTAAGGAAATGAAAGATGGATTAAAGCCCTTATCGCAAGAACTTCCAGCATATAAACATTTCTCAATAAAATTTAACATATTTATGATTTAATTTATTATTTTTTTATTTATCTATATCTTTATTTGATATACATTGCGTATATTGCCTTTTTTTATTGTAGTTTGCACTATTTTTTCTTGTTTTCAACTTTTACCATTTCCTTCGGGTCTGTATTTTATAGTAAGCGATAATAACTATATTTTTTTTTACAAAAAGTAGTTTTGAAATAAAAACATTTAACCTTTTATTACTGGCCTTAAAAATAGTAGATCAATTTTATTCCAATGGTAGAAATATTTGTTTTGGCTGTTTTTTCTATTCTTCAGAATCTGTTTTCTGCTTTGTATTTGTTTTGCATCATTGAGTAGAAATTCTTATTAATGTTTATTCATGTATTGTGTCAGTTACCAAGCTATGAATGCTTCTGTTTTTATGTGATTACTATTTAGGTATATATAATTATAAAATTTGTGAATTGAATAATAATTTCAATGTATTTAAATATTAACAATCATGGTTTAAAAAAATTTCAATAGAGATGGGCTGAATCTGATTCTTGATTCTTCTGCTGTTGAGAAACTTCTCAATTTTTTATTGTTCAGAGATGTATTTATTTTAAGAACAGAAATGAACATAAGGGAAAGGGATTACAGAATATACATTCCAATTGGTTGTCTATAGTGTAAAGTTATACAAAATGGTCCTTCAGTTGTGGATTTTTCATATGTCACACCATTTTATAAGAAGGGGTTATTCATTGTTAGTCATCAAATCTGTCATGATATCGTGCTAAATTTGGCTAAATGTTGTAAAGAAATATAAAACATCTGGAGCATATTAAGTCTGAGTATATAACTAAAATAATGCATATGTATCCAGTACAAGCAAGTTCTACAACTTTTGATACATACAGTAAAAACTCGATTAACCGTCATGGTAACAGTCATGATGGTTGTGCGAATAAACGGATAACAGAGACACTGTATTATTGTTCCTCCAAAACTTAACCTGAATCAATTATATTATAGACGGATATCACTCTCACGGTAATGTAATATATTTCGGAGAAAAATAAAATAAACATGATTGTAATAGGAAATAAAACTATTTATTACATGATAAAAAAATCCACACAGTAGTTACAAATGTGGCAAAATAATGTATAGTAATATAAACTTACAGGTAAAATAGTTCATTTAGCTTAACAAACAAAGCGAACGCATCAATGCACCTTAAAGCACTTTCCTATTACAGTATTATTGTGTTATTGCAGCAATGACGGTTAAGAGAAACTGACGGTTAAACGAAGTTTTACTGTAGAAATAATTAGCTCTAATTTGAATAGGCACATTTAGTTTTTGTACTGGAATAAGAATCAAATCCAGAAATGGAAATTGAGGGAAAAATTTCAGAATCGGAATCAAGAAAATTACGAATTTGCCCATCCCTATTTTTTTAGGATTAAAATCTTTAATTTTAAATGTTAGTCTTTTAAAAGTAGTTTTGATAAATTTAAAACATTTTCTAAATATATAAACAATTGAATTTTTTAATTATCAAGTTAATTAAAACTAGCTAGTGAGATCAATTTTCAATGGTAAGTATTAAAATAGTTCTAGAAGTCTCATTACTCACTAGTTTCTTAATACATACAGACTAGTTTTGACAATGATGTTGCCTTCATCAGTGATTAGTTACTACCAAAGAATGTCATCAAACCACAGAAATATAAATTTATGATAGGCCTTGTATCTCACAAGTTTATTAAATCAATGCGATTATTCATGTTTGAAAAACACCATTTTAAATGAATGAAAATATAACCTAAGATTATAGACTTAAATTTGTAAAGTGATTTTACAAATGTGTTTATTAATTTTAGGTTATCTTCTATGATTCATTTAAAACTGAGTTTTCAAAATGTAAATAATCGCATTGATTTGGTAAACCTGTATGAAAAGGAGCCTATCGTTAATTTATATTGCTTTGGTTTTATAAAAATTTGCTAATAATGGTCAATCACTGATAAAGGTGACATTGTCATTGAAACTAGTCTGTATGTATTAATAAACTAATGTGTAGTGAAATTTTCGGTGAACTATTTTAATATTTATTGTTTTGAATTGAATTCTTTGTTTGTTTGTTGGGAAAACAAGATGTGTTGGCAAAGAGGATATCTATCTGTCCATGTGTAATTTGTGTTGCATTATCTTTTTCTGGGTTTTTTTTTAAATTTAAAAATGCCACAATATCAGTATCTTCATTTGTCTGGTCATTTATTCATTGTAGTTATTTAAAATTTTAAATCAATAATTACTTTGAAAAATAGTTTAAAGCTCAAACTATTTTAATACAAATATATATCGTATTAAATGTATGAATTTGATTGGTTTTTTAAAGTATTTTGATTAGAATATCATACATTTTGTTCCAACTATTTCCTCTCCTTGAGTGTCCATGCAGTATACAAAATATTTACAGTATTATCAAAGACCGAATTGGGTGCTTTTCACTCCTTAACAGATTTTGTATCCGGAACGAGTCATGGGCAATGAAGGGCTGCTGAGCAACGGTTTAATTAAGCTGTTTTTATTAGAACGCAAAATTTTCTTTTCTGGTTTTGCCACTAATAAAATTGTAGATTTTCCCAGTTGGGCTCATTTTATTCAGTTTGCCTCTGCTGTCGCACATTAAAATTCATTTCTAAGAATTGTTGATACATGCCGACAAATAGCATCTTAAGTAAGACAACACTAAGTATAATTACGTTAAATAAAATGAAATAATAACCTGTCATCAGCCTCAATCAGTCAGCATGTTCTTCCTAACTCTTAGATGAGTTTATATGTCATCCAGCCTTGTTGTCCTTATTACTATGTACCCATCACTTATGTTTAGTGTGAAGTCAAGAAATGACAGGCCCTTGTAATTCTTAGCTGAATCAAATCATTTTGGATTAGATATAAAAAACGGATATCACATTATGACTTGTTCTTTGATTTTTTTGGTAGATGAGCTGCATTTAAAACATTTAAGCATACAATGCCAGGTGTTTATGTTGTTTTTTCTATCCTTTTCTTCATTTACCGCATTTTTTTATTGTGTGTGTATAATAGTATTACACGCACAAAATACATGTCTCCCTTTCTCACCTTGTCTATCATTATCGTTTGAGTTGTAATAAACTGATATTGTGGTATAATGATGGTACTGTTGTGTTTATGTTACTAATTTGGTATTGTCTGCCTGGCTGAACTAATGGTGAGAGTGTCTCGTCGCAGTAACACTACGACGTTGCTCAAATAAAAACTAATTTTACCAAGTAAGTATTTCAATTTTTAAAACTTTTATAGCAGTTATCTAAGCTTTTATAGCTAGCTTTCTAAGTTCTAATTTTGTAGGAAACACATTGTTTTAAGTTTTTTTAGTATATGTATATATTTATATCTCTTCATTTTATAGTTAAACATAAGTCACCACTCAACATTTGTATTTTCTATTTACATTTTATAAATAGTATATACTGTTATTTTATTTACATAGAAGACAGTGTACATAAATTGTTTATGTATTCCCTTTTATGTTTTGGAATATAGAATGTCGGAGAATGTCATTTTAATTCAGTGATATTGGTCTGCAAGAAAATCAGCCCCCGATAGCATCCTGTTGATTGTTATTTAAAATTACCTGAACTATAGTAAGATTCCTTTGCTACATCACCCACTGTTTTGTGGCTTGCCCTATTTACTTTTATCACTTTTCAATAACTTTTATGACCTTAAATTTTATTTGGAAGGATGAAAGAAAAGTATTTTAGTCTTTAAATTTCTTCTGAATGGCCGTTTGTCGCAATGAACAATTTTATAAAGAAGTCGATATTTATTAAGAAGATGTGTTTTTCTTTGTTTGCTTGCTTGCTTGTTTGTGAGAGATATCAGTAGTGGAATGTCTTAGAATAGAGTGCAAAAGGAAAGTAAGGATCGAAAGGATAAATAAGTTATCATGGATCTTCTTTTATTCTTTATTTATGGTTTTATTTATTATTCTTTACAGCTAAAATAATTCCTTTTTCCTCCTTCGAAGGAAATTCATGGGCATTATTATAGAAAAGTGATAAACTAAAGGGCTCTCCCAAAACTTGTTTGACAGGAAAACTGAGGTTATGTTTAGATTCAAGAAGTTATTTTACGTATGAATCAGTAAAGATGCTATCAGCTCAAAAAAAAAAATTGTTCAAAGACTACAGCAATACCCCGTACTTACGCGATAGGTAGGAAATTCAAACTCGCATAAGTCGGGGTATAATTTCACATACAATCACATAGGGATCATGTTTAATTGGAACCAAAGACTAAATAAATCAATAATTTAGAAGAAAAATGTGTATGTACTAAAATCTTAAATACATAATACAACAAAAAATTATGATATATACATACATATTGCAAAGAAGTAAGTAAAAAGAAGTTATTTTGATATAGAAGGCTTCATAAAATCTAATAAATTCGTTTGACAAATTGAAGAAGTTTTCTTCTCATGCAGAATTTTCTCGTAACTCGCTGATTTTTTGTTTTCTTTTGTGGCAGAAATACGCTCATTGTTGGAGTCTGTTTTCCAAAATTTGTTGGCCTTGCTCAATTAAACTAAAACATTTTGTCAAGTTTCTAACCATCATTTCATCTTCTACGTCAACTGGGTCTAAATAATCTGCATTTTTAAGGTCTTGTGCACTCGGTTCTTGAACGTCAACATTATCCACTTTTAAATTGAGTTGTCTGGCAAAACCGACACCTTCAATCACATCAGCATTTTCATCTGACTGTGGCACTAATTCCGCTTGAGTTTCAGTGGCATTCAAAGTTTTTTTGTAAAATTTCATTCCAAGATTGTCCAATGATTCTCAAAACGTCATTCAACAGAGAGCTCGTTCTGTCTCATAGCTTCATACAAATGCACAAATGATCTTGTGTAATAAGCTCTAAATACTCTGATGAATCCCTGATCCATTGGTTGAAGCAAACTAGTTGTGTTTGGTGGCAAAAATAACACTTTCATGTGTGTGTTGAAATTAGTTAAAATAGCAAACGATTGATCAGGTGCATTGTCAATTAATAGTAATTACTTTAAAAGGAATTTGATTAGACCGACAATAACGTTCGACTTGAGGTATGAAATGATGACCAAACCAGTCCTCAAAAAGGGAAGTTGTCACCTAAGCCTTCCGATCCGACTTCCAAAATCAAGGGCAATATAGCTTTCGGAATATTTTTTAATGGCCTTAGATTTTCTGAGCTATAAACTATGAGAGGTTGCAACTTACAGTCACCAGCTGCATTTGCGCCAACCATCACTGTCAATCGGTTTTCGGCGGCCTTAAAACCTGGAAATATTTTCTCTTTATGCGCTATAAAAGTTCTTTTAGATATTTTCTTCCAGAACAAGCCAATTTCTGCGTAACTCTGACAGCATGATTTAAAACTGCCTAACTTGGGAATCGCCTAAGTCAAGGTATTACTGTAGTGTACTTTAAGTAGCTCTCGAAAAAAATGTTCTATATAGAAAATAATTAGTTAAATCTAGATCTATGCTTAATTTGGTCCAAATTTGGAAACACAAATTATGTTTATTATTAAACTTCTATATGGATACATGGCAAAGGTATTATTACCTAAACCATGAGCAGAATCGATTTGTTTCTTGGAGTTCCATTTGAGTGAGTAACCCTTCTATTTCCAATAAAGCCTCATGTCCATTCCTTATGTTTCCCTATACCCTGCACTATGTTAATCTTACCTCCATTAGCATTACTTTTTTAATAGTGTTGTTTGTTATAAAGAAAACAATTGCATTTCCTACAGAACTGTGGCTTAGTTTTGGAATCCTCTGCTTGTCACAGCATTTTAACGTCTGTAATATCAGTTCTTAGTGGTTGTAACTACAGTTAACCCTGTAATCTTTGTTTGAGCTTGTTAAAATTTATTGGGTCTTTAAAATTATAGACTTTTTTTTATTTATTTAACTGTTATTTCAATTTTGATTCAAAGTCTATAAATCACAATTTGAGACAAAAACAATTACCCTCAATGTTTTCAGATGTTTTCAACTAATGATATTTAACCAATTAATTGTCAGCTATTAAAGTAAAGTCTATTCTTGTTTAAGAGTCAAGGTTTGAGTTATAACAAATTTTTTATCTTGGTTTGTCCCATTTCTGATGGAAATTATACAGTCTTATAATTAGGGATGGCCTGATACCTAAAAATTTCAATTCCAATCCAATTTCGATTCTAAAATTTTTCTTCCTGTTCTTAGGTCGATTCTTGATTCTTTTAAGGTATTTAGGCCTCCATGATATTGTCTAATAATGACACAAAATGTTCAAACCTTAGTTTATGATTAGGAATTTCTGAAAGCATATCAAACATATCTAATAAAAGTAATGACTTATTTAAAATTACAAATGTGAACTTCAGTTCACAATTATGAAATAACTTCAGTAATAGCCATTTCTGTTTGTATAACTGGAGAATTGCAACTATTTTTTCTTTGTGTTTTGTTTTGACATCTATAAAGCAGTGGCGGCCAGAGACAGGGGAATAAGAGTGGAGCCCTCCCGAATGATAGTGAGACAGTAGAGAGAGAGACAAGCAGTGACAATCAAACGGACAAAAATGCTTCCGATCATCTTTGTTATTACGTCATAAATAATAATAATTTTGTTATCTTAAATCGGCATTTGCTTTAATCGTTTAATTTAACTGTAGCAACTAATACATAAATAAAGCATAGTTAATAATTAATTATTTTTCTAATAAATTACATCATACACATATTTTAACAGTTTAAAAAAACAATAATCATAATTGGCACCTTAATCAATGGAGATTTGAGTATTGATGATTGCTCAATTCCATTAGAATTAACGATTCAAAGAAATCAAAATCAGCCCATCCCTACTTATAATAAATAAATCACTAATTGACGAGTCTTGCATTCTTCCCATATGTGTTCTACTTTTACCAGAGAGTTATATATTTCTCTTTTCAGCAAAACCTTTTTCAAAATACAGAATATTAAACTTAATTAAGTTAATTGAGAACATTAAACTTCTAAATAATGGGTGTGCATTATTCTAGATTAGTGATCCTGCTTGTTTTAATCCTATGACATGATGAGTAGATTGAATGTATAGCTTTTAGTGAAACATAGACATCATAAACCATTTAGAAATGCTGTATGTATGTTCTATGCATAGTAAAACTCAAGCGTTTTGATCTTATAATTTTTGTAAGTTGACCACCTAGTGAAAGTCTTATTCAACTTGTAATGTAATAAATATGTTATATCGTTTGAGTAACATTTACTTATAATTTTCCACAATTTCTTATTGCATTTTATTTTGCAACTGTGTGGGAGAGAGTAAAAATTAACTAGCCTTAAATTTATTAAAATAAAATCTTTTTCTTCTTTTGATAAAATAATTAAATAACAATTGAATTTGTCCTGGTTGAGGTTAAATTTTTTCTAAAAATATTTATAGGAAAACGTTGTGCTCAAGATATTGTAATCTTATTGGTTTGTGTACATTTCAAAAACTCAAAGAGATCTGTGTGATTTAGGTCAAACTTTGACAAGGCATACAACCCGCTTTAAAAATGGTTTTTATCTATTTTTTGTGGCAGTAACATACCCGCCACTGTGAGAAAACAGCTTTTTCAACGGTCAGCTGTGTACACTTCCCATACATGATCTCTATATAAATGTTATGCTGGTTTGTGTACGCTTCCAAAAAAGTTCTTCAGCGATTGAGGTTAAATTTTAACACAACATACATTTTGGATTCTTGAATTTTGTAGTCCATTACGTTCGGCGAATCTTATTAATCACTTAAACAATAGTTTATGACTATCCGAACTTTATATTTAGTAAATTTGTTAAAACTTATTGAGACAGATCGTTTTCGATCACTATGTGCCGATCTTCATCAGTGTCATCAGAGACACTCTCTGTCATAAGACACTGATGAAGATCGGCACATAGCGATCGAAAACGTTCTGTCTCAGTAAGTTTTAACAAATTTACTACATATAAAGTTCGGATAGTCATAAACTATTGTTTAAGTGATTAATACATTTTGGGTCAGTATAATGTTGGTAATTGTAATAAAACAGATTTTTTAACGGTTAGTCATGAACCAGCAACAGCTCCATCTGCCACAAGGGAAGGACATATTACCCATACCTAATCTTTATATATGAAAATTTTTTTTTGGTTTGTGTAACCTTACCTTAGCCTCCGAAGTATTGCAATATTAAACTTCTATGAAACATAGGCTTTGTTCATCGTTTCTTATCCAATGTGCCACAGCAAAACTTGGCCGGGATCAGGTTATAATATCTATAATATTATAATCCCTGATGTGATTTATAGATATATGTAGTCACACTGTAAATATATATAAGTCCATTGTTTCCAGTTTGATAAAGAAGAAAATAGTGCTTTTGAAATGTATCGAGGGCTTTAGTCTTTTTTTTATGTATCTATCCTAAGAGCATTATGTGAGGAGTATTTCTTAGGAAAGTCTTTTAATTCTCCTATTCACTATCTATAACAGAACTAAAATATAATTACTTATATATTAATGTAACAGTTAAAGAAGATATATACTTATTTAGAGTATCATAATTACCTGCCATTTCCAGCTTTGTCACACTCCCTGTTGATGCGTTTTGGAGGACCTCCATCTGTCAGAACTTTTTATGAACTTTTCAGATGTAGGTCCTCCAAAACGTGTCAACAGGGAGTGTGACAAAGCTGGAAATGGCAGGTAATTATGATACTCTAAATAATAATATGTATCCCTGCGAAAACGTAGAATATTATCAAAAGATATTATATACTGGATAATTAGTTGCTTTACTTTATTTTGTTATTTAAACAAAAATTATTTAGTTTATATAAGACTTAATAGTCCTATATAATTTATTAGTTGATACATTAAAACCCTATTGAGTTGTTTATCACAGTAACACACCCTCTAAGTAAAAGAAGTATTTAATCTATCTACTAAATTTTATAAATGATTTTACATCTTAATATCTAAAAAAATTACAAATTTTCAAATATTGACCCATTACCCAGTATGGTATAAATTGAGATCCTTAATGATTTTACTTCTTACTTGGAAAATTCAAACTGTATATTTTTACTTACTAATAAATTTAAGGTAATCATTTGCTATAGATTTGAGTACATTTTTCTGCCTTTCCTAACATTAAAATATTTTTTTAATGTTAGGAAAGGCAAAAATGTAATCAAATGTATAAAAATATTCCCAACAGAAGTAAAGATGAGTATATTATGAATTTCAATTATTTGGTTAATTAAAAACTCATCTCCAAGAAAACAAATTCTGTGAGATTTGGCTTCTTTGGGTACAGTCTTAATATTCTGTTGTAATTTAAAATTTAATAATCTACAGCAATAACTTTGATAAAAAACAAAATATCGATAATTTAAACTTATAAAATTGGTAAATTATAATCTAGCCTAGAGATGTATTCTTTAAAATATTTAAATTTGTTTATAGTCTTGAAAAATGTTTCGTAATAGCTTAAATAATTGTCCTTGAGTGAGTGTGAGTTGTGATCCATCTGCAAGAGTTTCTTATCAAATTCTTCCTGGTGTTGTGTTATATAATAGGATCACTTGCAGCATGTTGAAATCCTCCTTGAAGACCTATGTTTATTTGACAACTGCTGTACTATTTCTCTCTCTTATTAAAAATCAAGCTAACCGGCTTTCAGATTTATTTATAATATTGTTTCTGAGGATTACATAATGTACTAAGCTTGATGCAATTCTTTTATTTTAAGTATCTTTAACAATTTTTTTATGTCTGCCTGTAACCTATATAATTCCAATTTTGAACCTCTATTCAAAATTTTGTATAAAATATTTACTGCCCGTAAGAACTATATCCCCTCACTTTGTGTTCTTTCTTTCGTCTTAACCAACTCGCAATTGCGTTCCACCAATCAGAACTCTCTCAACGCATTCCTTTGCCTTTTTCTCAAGAATTTGCAAATTACTATAAATTTTCTACGTTTAATCCTTGGAAACCCAGACCTTGATGTTTTTTATCTTTGGAGATTCAACTCCTCATTAATTCTTGTCTCCTCCGACTGGTTTAATTCTCATTTCCATTTACTATACCTTTAATCATGTTGCTTACTGCATCTATTTGATTTATTATTAAACAAAAGTCTACTTGAGTATTATTTGTGGCAGTAATGTTTCTTTAATAAAGTTTCTAGCTTCCCCCTCCTCTATCTCTCTCCCTTATAACTCCATTCACCAAGATGATACAGTTTTTCTCTGTTCCCTTCCAATGACATGATAACATCCTGCCTGCTTCCCTCTAAATAAATAGCCTTTAAAAAAACATTATTACTTAATTAATATACTCTGTTAACTCTCCTTTCCCTGTAACACTACCAGATCCTAGTTTTACAACTACTTTGGTCCAGAACACCCTACATTCATTTTTACATATGATAACTTTTAAAATTTTTTACATGACCTTGACAGTTTAGAACTATATAAAAATTATTTTCCTTATGCCACAAGCCGGTTCCTAACTACTATTTATATCACTATATAATTGTTAAATTAGGTTTGCACTCCTTGTCTTATTTAAAAATTATCTAATTTCAACATAATCTTTGCCTATAAAGTGAATTTAACAAAAATACGCCTTAGATGTCCCTCTCTCTCACACACATACACAAATAAATGTTTTCTTGTATTCATGCATCACTAACATTTTAAATGCTAATAAACAAGAATCTTATTCATTTTTTGTATAAACTGGCTTTCGGAAAGAGCAGTCTTTCCATTTTTAACCATAAACTGTAGAATTCTTAAAAGAGTGAAAAGGTGTCACATTTAGACAATAGACTTTCTCACACACCTTACTTCAAGAGTTCTACAGTTCAATGATTCAAAAAAGTAAAGACTGCAATTTGTAAAAGTCACTATACAAAGACGTTGAGTTGTTTAAACTTATCCCCTAAACAGTTTAGGCATTATCAAGAAGAACTATTTAGTTTACATCACAACATTTGAACTATGCTTAATTTTTTAGAATGTGAATTCAAAGATAAATGGCTATTAAAAAAATTATATTTCTATTGTTATAGTACCATCAAGCTGTTAGTAAACTTGGTGGTTATAATTCTATTGTTATAGTACCGTCAAGCTGTTAGTAAACTTGGTGGTTATAATTCTATTGTTATAGTACCGTCAAGCTGTTAGTAAACTTGGTGGTTATAATTCTATTGTTATAGTACCGTCAAGCTGTTAGTAAACTTGGTGGTTATAATTCTATTGTTATAGTACCGTCAAGCTGTTAGTAAACTTGGTGGTTATAATTCTATTATTATAGTACCGTCAAGCTTTTAGTAAACTTGGTGGTTATAATTCTATTGTTATAGTACCGTCAAGCTGTTAGTAAACTTGGTGGTTATAATTCTATTGTTATAGTACCGTCAAGCTGTTAGTAAACTTGGTGGTTATAATTCTATTGTTATAGTACCGTCAAGCTGTTAGTAAACTTGGTGGTTATAATTCTATTGTTATAGTACCGTCAAGCTGTTAGTAAACTTGGTGGTTATAATTCTATTGTTATAGTACCGTCAAGCTGTTAGTATCTTGGTGGTTATAATTCTATTGTTATAGTACCGTCAAGCTTTTAGTAAACTTGGTGGTTATAATTCTATTGTTATAGTACCGTCAAGCTGTTAGTAAACTTGGTGGTTATAATTTACAACAGAAACAGAAATCATTCTTGACATTTGGATTTGGTGCTGGTGGAGGGGGTTCGAGAAGAGAGAGCCATGTAAATGTTAACGTCACACCCACATCGCATGATCTTGCTTCAGACACACCTGAGATACGCAAGTACAAGAAGAGGTTCAATTCTGAAATTCTTTGTGCAGCACTTTGGGGTGAGTGTTAAAACTTATTTCAATTACCATATTTACCAAAACGAACAATACTGTAACAGTTATAAGAATTTATTTTATTTAGATAGTTTTGCATACACATACAAGTAAATAGAAGCTAAATCGGTTAGTCTCAGGCATAAATATGTTCTATATGACCAACGTTCAATTTGACGCAACACTTGTACTGTTCTTCAAGTTTTTGCATCATTTGCTGAAGAGGGGTTGTTTCATGCTCGTTATTCACAAGGTTATTTTTTTCCATAGTTGGACGATGTTGGTTAGTGGGTTATCACAAGAACTCTTCATCATTCCCTAGACATAGGCGTCAGGTGGTGTAAGATCGGGGTAGAGGACTGGGAAAGAAAAGTTTGTTTTAAGGGGTAGTTCCCAAAAGTTTCTTGAAGGAAAGCAATTTGTCTAAGGCAGTGTAGCTGGTTTCGGTATTTCGCTGGAATCTTTGTGAACAAAAAGGCAGATTTTGAGCACAACAAAATCTCTTGAGGTCTATAAAATGACCAAGAAAGACCTTATATCAGTTATTCTACTATAGCTGATTCAGCTGTTTCACTACTGTTTATTTTGGCATATATGGTAATATACTGGTGTCCTTGTCTTCTATATTAGACTGATCTAAGCAATAATAATCTGTGGTTTTGTGCTCTCTACATTATAATGCCCTATAAAATGACCTAGGTTTTCCAACTTTTTGCTTTTAATTGCCATTCCTATGCCTCTCTTTTTTTAGCCGATGTATTACTTCTTCATTGGTGACAGATAGTAGAAGATACGTGTAGTACATGTCTATAGCCCAATATTTCAAAAACCTCAGCATTTTTCATAAAGATTGGGCAATTGTCCGTATTTTCATTCCTTACAAAGAACAAAAAACACTTGGCATTTAAGAAGTGTGATTTTATGAAGTAAAGCTAAACTGTTAAAGTTAAAAATGCTCTTTAAGTTACTAAATGGTACTCTCTCTTTTTTTATTCTCATTTCTACCTCCTTTCCTCATTTATATATTAAGATCAATCAAGCTTTACTAGTATTTGTATCCTTTATTGGTATTGTAATAAAAATAGTAGCAAAAACCCCAATATAATTAAAATAATCAGAAATACGCAATATTCCAAGTTATCTAAAATTAAACCCGTATGTACATTTTGGTGAACATGCCATCATCATCATCAGAGGATCCAATTACCAAATTATAATCTAGAATACAATAATTTACAAACTACACTGACCTAGATGAATTAATTATTGTATTCTGCATTGTAATTTTGTAAAAGGACCCTCAGATGGCCGTCAAAATGTTCATAAGGGTTTAATCTTAGATAACTTGTTATATTAGTTATTTTTGTGGTATTAGGGTTTTTGGCAATATTTCTATTATAATATATTGTACTACTGTGCTCTTGATATTGTATGCTTTATTGGTAGGATGAACCAATATCTGAAAGAAATAACTGAAGAAAGTAGGATATATATGATACACGAAGTTGTTTGTAGCTAGGCTATTCACAAACGATTTAAACAACAATAAAGAACGTATGATATTTCAAAGTATTGTCAGTAACATGGTATGCTTTGAGGAATTGTATCTAATTTCAAGCAATTAATGCATTATTGAATAAATTTTCAGGTGTAAACCTTCTAATAGGAACAGAAACAGGTCTGATGCTACTTGACAGGAGTGGGCAAGGCAAGGTTTATCAGCTTATCTCAAGACGAAGGTTTCAACAGATGGAAGTACTGGAAGGGCAAAATATCCTTGTTACCGTGTCAGGCAAGAAGAACAGGGTACGAGTATATTACCTTTCATGGCTAAAGTCAAAGATACTCAGGACAGATGGAGTAAGTGACGTAAGTATAAAGATTAACCTGATGTTTCTCACGTCTAACAGTAAGGGAAAATTTTAAACAATATCCTAATCAGATCCAGATAAATCTATTGTTACATAATGAAATATTCTAAAGACTAATATTATTAACGTTAAATGACATGCTTCATCTACAGTTAGATGATAAAGAATTGCCAAATTGCTTTAATCCCATTATATAAAACGGTAAGGAAATGGTACCGCTCTAGGAATGTAAGGGAACTGGCTAGAGGTTCGTTTTTGTAAATTTACGTCAGCATTTTCGAAGCCCGGAGTAATCTACCTTTCAGTACTTCAAACGTTTTGTAATCTCGTAAGTCACACATCTTGACACTTGACGAAATTTACAAGATGACGGTAAAATTGTAAAGCTTCTGTAGTCTTACTTTTCTATAAATGTTTTTGCATCAGGGCATTAGTGATTAGTAAAAGTTGTCCACCTGTTCCTGGACATGCACATTTCCACGGCCATCTTTAAAAGCTCTTACTCATTTCCTTACCATCCTATCACTCATGACATTTTCTCTGTACATGTCACAGATCCAACGATGAATTTCAGTTGCTGTCACACATTTAACATTAATAAAAAGTATCAAACTGTGTATTTTATAGTCAGCAGCACTCTATTGAAGGAGAAATTTTAAACATACATAATCAACCTCTTACAGTGACTCAATGGATCCATAATGGTAACTGTGGCTTGCCAACAGATACCAGTACACAGCGTGCACGCACCAATTGGTGACTATAGCATTACAATAGTGAAATTTCAAAACGTTACTATAAAAACACACCCCATGTATTCTTTGCCCTAAAAACTTATCGTAAATAATAAAAAGTAGCACTCTGACCTGTCTAATATCCATAATCATAATTGAATACATTGCTCTTGAAATGTTTGTACTTAATGCTTTTGGGTGGGTGAAATGTTGACTCAACATATAGAGTAAACCCAGCGTAAAAGAGTTTTGAATTACTTAATCTATATATTACTTCCTATCTGAGTGCCATTCCCTTTGAATGTGATTTGAAACTGTATGACATATACCATAATCATATTTATATATATATGAGCCTAACTTTCAACTTTATGTATTAGTTAAATATATCATAAATTGCCATAAATGTGCTTTAAATTTTAAAAACGAATTTGCTAGATTAAAGTTGTAAGTAAATACTCCTTCTACAGTTGGTAGTATATTGCTGTTAATGATTTATATTGGTTTGATTCTTTGCAGCAAGTGGAACGTCGAAATGGATGGATCAACGTAGGGGATCTACAAGGGGCTGTACACTTTCGTATTGTTAAATATGAAAGAATTAAGTTCCTGGTTATTGCACTAAAAGATAGCATTGAGATCTACGCTTGGGCTCCAAAGCCGTACCATAAGTTTATGGCTTTTAAGGTAAATCAGTTAGGTTAATTGAAATTTGTTTGCAAAGCTTTTGGTTGGTCTTTATTTTTATCATATTCACCTGGCTCTCATTGACGTCATTTCCTGTTGTTAGACCTGAAATGTTGTGGGAAGTCTCAGGTATTGTTTCTTCATGTTCCACCACTACAATGGAGAGAAGGTGGTATGAACCACTACATGACCCTTTTGTTATTTACAACCTAATTTTGCCAGTGCAGATTTATTAGATGTAGTCGCTGATTTTATTTTGCTGCTATTTTTAAAGATAGTTTTTGTCAGTAACTTACTTCTTGCACCAAGTTTTCAAGAAAAAGTATTTGAAAAAGAATTGTGTCAACAGTATTAACTTTTGGCTTAGCAGTAGGAGCAGATGAACTTTTGGACATCAAGGCTAGCAAGTTACTAACCTGCTGTGTAAGGACTTCAATTTTCTTATTCAGCTCAACACAATTCGAACAAGACTTTTCTGTAGTGGCTTAAGATTTGGTATTGAGTCTAGGTCATCAGGGGTTGTATATATCTTTTCGTTTGAATATAGCTTTCTTCCATTAAACTTTGGACAGCTAAATGAGCAGTCAGGGTGGTCAGCACCTCAGTTAGGGCATTTAGAAGCATTTTTACAATCTTTTTCTTCACTATCACACTGCCCACATATCCCTGGTTTTGAGCAAGAACAGCTTAAATGTCCGAAGTGTTGACATTTCTACCATCTGCGAGGATTGGGAACATAGGACCTGACAGAATGTCTTTGGTATTGTATACAGACAGATAATAGAGTATGTCTTTGGCAGATAATACAGTGTGTCTTTCTCAAAAGATTAAAAAAAAACTAGATATTATTTTCCAAATAGTTAAAAATAATAATTGTTATTAAAATATAACAGAAAGAAAATGGAAATTAATTTTAAAAAAGCAAAACAAAATCACTTATATAACAACAAATGTGTTGTTAGTTTATAAGATTTTTAGGTTGCGTTGTTATTTTTAGGTTACTTTTGGTTGGTAAAGGTTATTTAGATTTTTTGGACTAGGAGACTGACAGACTTACCTTGGCAAGAGTCCACTCTGTAGTCTTGAAATAAAAACACATAAAAGCACTTAACCAATGATATATTTCAACCACACAGTGGTCTTTGTCAATCAAAGAGAAAACAAAAAGAAATATGAGAGAATGAATTAAAATAAATATAAGTTGTAATCACAGATTGTGTAGAGTAGAAATCAGATGTCACAGATGCACATATTAAAGATATATATATATATATATATATATATATAATTACTCACATAGTAATATATTAACTTCATAAAGTCAGTGCAACGGAAAAACAATGGATAATGTTAAATATCAAGAATATATATATATATATATATATATATATATATATATATATATATATATATATATATATATATATATATATTGTTTCCATGAGCATATAAGTGATTATAGTTTATATAAGTCTGTCAGGGGAAAAGAGATTGGAGACTTCTGATAAGGATATTAGGAAAAAAAAATGAATGGATTCATCTGATGTTGAGATTAGGGGATTCTCTGGACTTGGTATACCACTGGTATGATAGTTCCCATCTTCTCAGTTCTGAGGGATTGCAATCAGGGCGGAGTGATTTAATTATTTTTGTGGTATAGCTGTCATCAAAAGTTGTGATGTTGTGACTCGCAGCATGTTGAGCTGTTAGCCTATCCATATTTAAGGATATACTCGAGGATGAACCTGGTCAGGTTCACAAGAAAAGGTGTATTTTGTAACGTTTCTAGCCCTACGTTACAGGCCAGGCATAATAATTACTGTCTGTAACGCTCTTCATATCTTGAAAGTAGAACTAGGTTACTTAAGTGAAATAAGTATTGAATATTTTAAAATATAAAGTTAAACCATTTAAACTAGCAGAGTCTCATTACATTATTATTTAAAGGCTTATTAAATTAAAATGTATGGGATTTGTGTGCTCGTTAAATAATTGCTCTCTTAATCTTCAATTAAAACAATCAACATATTTGATTTAGTGAAAAAATTATGAAGTTATAAACCAAAATACATATTTGTTAGACATTGCGTTAGTTACTGATTAGTGAACCTTTAATATTTGACTTATGAGGAAATTTACGTATTGACAATCAATGGCTGAAATGGCTCTGTTTTCGAGTTTGCTTGCTTGCTCTTTTCATAATTAATTCTTACAATATAAACTGAAAACAAATGCACCAAATAATGCATAAATTACATTTATGTACGTATTGAAAAATTTAAAGTTTATCAATTTTGTATTAAACTGTTTAAGCATTTAAATTTTGTGATAGTTCACCAAAGTTTGAATTTGTTCACTTAGCTGTTTTAACAAGGTGTAGCCTCGCATCCTTCTATTGGAAAAACCTTATAAGATTCCCTCGGTCATGATTTTGAAAAAAGGGCTTCAGTAACTCAGCGTTCCATCTTTGTACTTGGCGACGTGTCTTATACATTATGATTACAAGAAATTAAAAAAATGACTGTTACATTAAAAATTGAAAACTAAACATTTCCTCGCTCTTGGAGACGACCGTTGCATTCTACATTTTGGCTAGAAGAGAATTAAAATATCGTTGCAAGCAGGCCTCCTAGCTACCACGCATCGGGTGTGCGCATATTACCTTAATCTTAATTTGTTTTTAAACTCTTCCTACAGATGCCACTACCGACCAGAGATTTGATTTAAAATATTTCTAATAAATCACAATTTTTTGAATACATTCTCGTTTCTTTTCCTGAAATTTCCTTTTTTAATATGTAACACCATCTAAAGTGTGTTACAGTTGAGAAGAACAACTTTCGGTTTGAGGGAAGGAACTACCTTCAAATAAAGGGAACAGCAATGGGTACTAGAATGGCCCCATCGTACGCAAATCTGTACATGGGATTGTTGGAAGAAAGTTTTCTAAAGACACAAACACACCAGCCATTATGTTGGTATAGAGTTATAGATGACATCTTCCTAATTTGGACATAGGGTGCTTCAACACTTGGGGCATTTTTAGACAGCCTTACACAATTCTCCACACTTCAATTTACCTGGGAGACATCTACATCAGCCATCACCTTTTTGGATGTAGAGGTAACACTCCAGAATGGAAATATCAATACAGGAATTCACATCAAACCGACAAACCACCTACAATATCTCCATTTCGATAGCAATCACCCAATAAACATAAAACGATCCATTCCATACAGTCAAGCAATCAGAGGTAAGAGAACCTGTTCGAATAATAGGGAATTGGAAGATTTTAATAGAAAGATATCAACAGCCTTCCAGAGAAGAGGATACCCAAAAAGACTAATTGAAAACCAAATTCATTCAGCACAATCCTAGGTTCACCCCAAACCACAAACAGAACAAAGTAAACTGTCTTTAATAACAGACTACCATCCTGGTCTACATAAACTCAACAAGATATTGAGAGATGGCTTCAAAATTCTTCAAGCTTCCGTCCACTCCAATCTCTTTTCCCCTGACAGACTTATATAAACTATAATCACTCAAATGCTCATGGAAACAATATATATATCTTTAATCTGTGCATCTGTGACATCTGATTTCTTCTCTACACAATCTGTGATTACAACTTATATTTATTTTATTTCATTCTCTCATATTTCTTTTTGTGTTTTCTCTTCGATTGACAAAGACCACTGTGTGGTTGAAATATATCATTGTTTAAGTGCTTTTATATGTTTCTATTTCAAGACTACAGTGTGGACTCTTACCAAGGTAAGTCTGTCAGTCTCCTAGTCCAAAAAATCTAAATAATCTTTACCAACCAAAACTAACCTAAATATATATATGTGTGTGTGAGAGAGAGAGAGAGAGAGAGAGAGAGAGAGAGAGAGAGAGAGAGAGAGAGAGAGTCAAAGGAGTACTTTCTCCAATTTTTTCAAAATTGAGATTATACTTGAATCATTTAGGAAATTTTGTGGTATACATGTTTCTGCAGTCAGTTTGATGCAAAAATATTAACACTAAAAATATTTATTTAGAACTAACAAAAAAATATTAATTCTAAGTTCTTTAGTAAATTTTTTAGAGGTTTTTTGATTGTTCTGAAAAATGAGGTGAGTGGGAAAAGTGTGGTTTGATTCTAGAAGACTCATATATAAGTATTGTTTATGGACAGAATTATAATTTTTAAAAGAAAAAAATTGGTTTTTGATTCATGAATGGTGTATTTATGATTTCTATATGCTATATTTAACCACAGAAATATTTTAAAATACTTTATGTGTAATATATGAACAACTTTTGAAATTGGTTGTAATTGTCTGGATTTCACTGATTGAATAATGAGTATAATATAATATAACAATAAGATTTATAGAAATAAGTGAAAACTATCATCTTACTGTGCTGACGAGTTTTGAAACCGCCTTTTTGAAGGTTCATTGAACTACGGTTTCAAGTTTTTAGCATAGTAAGTTAATAGCTTTCACTTTTTTCTATATTAATAATTACTTACGATAAACTTTTGGAATTATGTCTGATTTTCAGTCATTTGGTGAATTAGCACATAGACCCCTGCTTGTAGATTTGACTGTAGAAGAGGGTACAAGACTTAAGGTTATCTATGGTTCTGCTGATGGCTTTCACGCTGTAGATCTTGACTCCGGTTCTGTTTACGACATCTACTTGCCAAAACATGTAAGTATATTCCAAAATTCTGAAATAATCTGGTAATAGTGCCTTCTTGTAATATTGCTGCTATAAAATGTATCTCCTGACATTGCAGAAAATACTGATTAAATTGTTATTGGACTAGAAACAACTCTACTCTGCAGTACTATTACTTTTCCTCCTAAAATAATGCTTTTGTTGGCTGTCTATAACACACAGACACCCTAAGGCGAGCTATTTTTAACATTTTATTGAGATACAATCAATTTTGTCAGTAAACATTTTTACAAGCAATATAAAATCATTGTAACTGAATGTTTCAGTTTCAAGCCAAGTCGGTACTGACAGGATTTCTTTAATTCAACCGACCTGCATAAATGTCGATTTTCATCAACTATGCTCTGCAATATTTCAAGTGAAACGAATTGAATTCTTAAAATAAAATTATTATAAACATTCACAGGCTTAAAGAATTTTCGCAACAAATAACCCATAGTATTTAGTCTGTCTTGTAATATTAAACATTATCGCTTGGTCTTTTTCTTAATTCAGAATTAAAAGATTTACTTTAGGGGTTACAAGTGGGTAAATTTTATGTGCAGAGCAATAACAATATATATATATATATATATATTCTTGATATTTAACGTTATCCATTGTTTTTCCGTTGCACTGACTTTATGAAGTTAGTGAAGTTATAGTTCATAGTTATGAAGTTAGTAAAGAAATAAGTGACTTTATGAACTTCATATATATATATATATATATATATATATATATATATATATATATATATATATATATATATATATATATATATATATATATTTATATATATATATATACATGCAGTGTTGACAACTTAGGCGAGCAAATCAGCAGACGATTCTCCATTCAGGTGAAATAAACAAAATATATCTTATAAAGAATAATTCTATTTTCAGTCTGAATTTTTACGTAAAAAAATATACCTTAAAGGTAGATATCATTAACAACAAATTCAAAGTTTACATAGAATGTTGAATCTAACCAAAATATTTATTTTTAAAAAAATTTCTGGAATACATCACTTCCATATTTATTGATTTTCATAACCTAACTTTTAAAATTTTAAATGCGATTATCATCTGAAATAAAACATTAAGGCCTGGGTATTTCCTACATAAGAAATGGTCTGCTTACAAACTTCCAGATATTCTATTATTATCATCCACAAGTAAATATATAAAAAAGGGTCAGATAAATTGCTACCACTCATTTGTTTTGTCATATTGCACAAACTGGATTCAAAATTTGTAGTTAAACATAAGCCATTCTGTATTATTCTTTATAAATTTTTGAGTTGTTAAATTTCAAAAATTTTGTGTCCTTTTAAAACCAAAAGCAACAATTTTCTGAAACTTTTTAAAAAAAGACATTTTGGTTAGACTAATATTTGTGATAGTTTTAGGTTTGTTAACTTTATTCATCTTCAAAATATATTTTGTTTTTGTCAAAATCAAAACCAAGCCAGAAAGGATTTTATTTTAAGGGAATTCTTTTGTTATTTTGACCTGAGGAATAATCTTAGCAGTTTGGTCCAGTAGTTTTTTGCCAGGCTATGTAACCAATTACGTATGTATGTATTAAATAACAATTTTTGTACTTACTTGAAACGAAGCCTTCAGATTATTGTTGAAAGCGTTTTGATGTTGTTTGGAATTAATGTCACATTTCAGGCCAATATGTAAATCAGCATGTAGGGGAGTAATTAGGAAACAATTCTATCACTTTATACGTTAGTAATAAAACATAACTGGTACGTTTAGACAATTTACAATCTTCTTTTATCACTAAATATTGTTTTAAAAGTACTCAATAAATTTGTATTTTATAGAAAATTATTAGTAATATTTGTACACTATTTAAAATTTTGTTGCATTATTTTTAACAGAGAATCGCACTAAAACGAAGGTATTATGCGACTGTGTCAGCTGCCATAGCACCAGTGTGGGCTATGTACTCTTATTTTTAATAGTTGGGGCATGATTTACACCCAACGCAATTCGAACTGTTCAAATCACGGATTGTTATGTGACACTTGGTTTATAGTCTGTTATAATGAGGTTCTATTATTTATTCATAGTTTCCACAAATTTGGAATTGTGTAAGACAAAATTAAATCAATTACTTAGAATACAGAAGCCGCACTCCATATTAAATTGAGTATGAGTTTTTGCTCAACTTTATTGATTCCCTGTTTTAAAAGAAAAAGTTATGGTTGTCTCTGCTGTTTCCATGTCTTCATTTTTTGTCTGACATTATGACTAAACAGTGTTGCCAATATATAGCTAAACTAAGTTTGTGTTAACGTCAAAGTCGTGACTTGCCTGGATTATATTGGGAGACATGATCTCAAATGTCGTAAGCCAAGTGAGAGCCATTGGCAGAACAGTTTTTGTAAACAACAGTTTGTTTAATTTATAGCCTCAGATCTTTTGTTTTAACTGTATTAGACTCTTTTGTTAGGAATAGTTTTAATTTAAACTCAATAGATTAAATAAAATGTAATAATTAGAAAATATACACAAAAATCTTAACATAAAATATCTTTATTTTTGTTTCAGACACAAGGCCCTATCTCTCCACATTGTATTGTAGCTTTACCTAACTCCAATGGTATGCAACTTTTATTGTGTTATGATAATGAAGGAGTCTACGTCAATACGTACGGAAAGGTAAGTTAAATTAAATAAAAAAGGTTTAGTTGAATCACACGTATGCTTTAAACAATGATTAATTTACAAAATTTGTAGGCTTGAATCATTTCTTAATTGTGACAAACATTATTATATTCTATTTGTAAAGGTTTTCCAAATTATAAGCCTCATTATGTATTATTATTTATGATTACATTTATTAATTTCTACAGTTTTTAAAAATCGTCTTTACAGTTTTCTACCAGTGGTTTCATTTGATATTTTTAATGGGTAAAAAAAAAACAATGAAATTTTTAAATCGTTTTTTTCAGTAATCTATTGGTTTTCATTTTATTTATTGATGCCCCCAATTTCTATTTCATACATTTTCTCGAAATCCTCAAATTTTTTATTAGGAAAATATTACCAAAGTATTACCAGGAAAATGCCGAAATAGATCTATCTACTCATGGCCCAAAGATTTGTACTACTAAGATAGATACAATATCACCTCTAACTATAAACAGTAAAAATTAATCCTCCCATAAGTGCAACAACAAGAATTATATTTTTCAATACTCGATGAATGATTTACTACCCAGTATCACTAAAACTGAAGTAATGAAATTAGCAATTTTTGCAGATAACCTTGTGTCGTGTATATTTTGTCTAAAAAAAACCTTCAGCTTTATATAAAATAAATGGAGGGTTGAAGAGTTTGATTTTTAAGGATGAAAACAGGATGGCAATCAACACTGCAAAGACATATTACCAGGTGTTTTCCAAGGCTCATTGGCTCTCAAACCTTTTCATAAGGGTCTTACATCAGAAAACTCAAAATACCTATGTATGCACTTCGATAAAATATTTTTTGAATAGGTATGTTTAAATAACAGCAGATAGGAGAGTGGTCTTCAGGAATGGGTGTGATCCTTATAATTAGTATTGTAAGATCTATGTTAATCACAGTCCTTTAAAACTCACAAACAAACCTTCTTTCGGTAGAGATTTTAACAGACCTGCCTAAATTCAGCGTGGAAAATTAATGAGGTTACTTTTCAACCATTACTGTTTGTATTAAAAGTTGTTTTTAAATATGTTTGATATTTTTAGAGAGGTGTCATAATTTAAATAGCACAAAAATCATCTTGCCAAATATTCAGAAAACACTAGCCCAGCTCCTCTATGAGAAACGTTTTTCTTGCTCTTTAAACTCCATATTTAGCTGGAGTGCAAGCAACCATAAAAAATAAAACATTAATATGGTCATTGCAATTAAATATTTTTAAATTAATTTGCAAATTCATAAATACTTGCCTCTTGTAAAGTGACTAGAATCATTGCATTTAAGAAATGACTATTGTCAGATTGCTATTAACTTATAATTGTTTGAACAGGAAGTGGTTTGTAAACATTCCATAACCTTCGAGAGTGAGCATAGAGTTTAAAACGGGAGATGGCATTTGTGGAGGTTTATTCCGCACAAATGCCCTTTAAAATTTAAACGGTTTACGATTTTATATTTGGGTGCTTTCACAATTAAATACTATATAAATGCATTGTAAATAATTTTAGGCATCATTATTGTGCAATTATAATTTTCTAAACGTCATATTTCTAAAAATATTTTGAATTGTTAAAACATGTAAGCAATGTCTACTAGACCACTGTTTTCATTATGGGGGAGGTGTTTGCGGGTTATTTTTCTGTAATGAAGTAATTCAACTTCTAAACGTATAAAATATATTATCGTAATGATTGGCCCTACATATAAGAATATGATAATAATTATAATATTTAGTGAAAATAAGGAATAGTTTTATTAACATATATAACCCTAAAAATTAGTGGATGAAACAAAATATTGGCTTTATAACACAACAGGTTCTAGCAGAATCTTACAATCTTTGTTGAAAAACCAATTAATAATTGTTCATTTCTAAGCTTACTAGTCACTCTTAGTGCAGCGTGAACATGACCTACTCACATGAGAATTGTTCTCCCTTGTCTTCTGGTACAGTATACCACAGCATTTTTCGTTTTTTACTTAAAAAAAGCTTCTCTTCTATTGCAAAACTTCATGGTAACAGCTTCCTGGCAAAAGTTTAGCGAGACTTTTTCTACAACGTCAAAATCTGACAACATTTCAACAAATTGGTATTTTTTGTCATTTTCAGATTGACCTAATTTGTTTCATTTTAAATTTCATTGACTTCATCAGTTTTATCATCTGGCAAAGAGACTCGTTTTCATCAGAATGATCAAAGAGCTGTCTAACAAAATTTCCGGTAGAAAGTATTTATTGATTTTCTTCTTTTTTGACACCGAATAGCATTTTACGAATTCTCTTCTCTTCAAAAGGAACAACAGTAAAATGTAAAACTTAGATACTAAAAAGACATACAGTACAGTCTCACTAATCCGGACTTGATGGGACCGGACCCTGTCCGGATCAACGAAAGTCCGGATTAGACGGAAAAAGCCAAACAAATGCAAACAATATGTGTTTTAGGCGGGGAAACATATTGAAATTGAGGCCTAAATATAGCTATACAGTACAGTATTTCATAGCTTATTTAGCAAAAAATCCTGTAATTGTAACAAAAAAGGTATGACATGAATAAATATCAAAGCGTCTTTCTCGTTGAATAAATGTATTCACATAAAGTTATTTACACTATACTGTATAAACGCACAAAAAACTCAAACAAAAATAAACTTTAAAAAACTTGGTGAAAAAAGTCCGTAATGTTCTTTTGTTTTAACTATAAATGGAGTCGTTTCACAGTACGATCTCTTAGGTGTTTCAAGGTCAGTAGCTCCGCAGTTGACGTATCAGTTTGTTTCTCAAAAGAGGTCATCAACCCCTCCAGCATTGCAGCCGCCCCATCATGAGTTGCGCTGACCGGTTCGTTTGTATAGTCTTCCTCTTCCGAGCTGTCATTTTCTGCGTTTGCAGTGCACACCGCGACGATTGAGCACTTGATAACCAATGTCATTATCACTGATAATCCACTCGGAAATATCAGTGTCTTTCAACTCGGCCCAACCCTCCAATTGTTGAAAAATCTGAACAAATTCCGCGTCGTCATTAGTAGGTTGACTGTCGGTTTTTTTTCACTTTCCTGTGGCATTTCATGCCACAATTTTTTCCAGCTCTTTTGGAGTGTAGACGGTTGAATTTCCTCCCACGATTCTGCAGCCATATAAATGGCATCCTTTATAGTCACTTTTTAAAGAATTTCTATAAATTGTGTAGCTGGATCTGCTTCTTGTTCCAAAAGATAAAATTAACTTTTTCCTATATCGCCTCTCTATCACGCCCTGGCTCATCGGCTGAATAAGAGCCGTGACATTAGGAGGAAGAAATTTAACAAAAATGTCACCATGACGCAATTATTCTTCATTTGGGTGGCATATGGCATTATCAGTTAGTAAAACCGCTTTTCGAGGGAGTTTTTCTCTTTTAAAAACTTTTCTGTTGTTGGAACAAAGTTTTCAAAAAACCAGTCCTTAAAAATTTGACTGTTCATCCACGCTGATTTTTCGAACTTGTATTGGACCGGTAGAACACTTAAATTTACATTTTTAAAAACCTTAGGCATTGCGGATTTCCCTATCACTAAAAGTGGAAGTTTTAGATCGCCAGAAGCATTACTGCAGTGCAGCAAAGTCATACGTTCTTTCTTAACTTTATGGCCTTTTGCTACTGAATCTAATTTGGAAGCTAAAGTTTTTTTTGGGAACATTTTATAATTTAATCCTGTTTCGTCAGCGTTGAACACCTGACAAGGTTGTAAGTTTTCATCTCTGAGAAACTTGCCAAATTTGTCTTTGAAATTTTCACTGGCATCACTGTCACCTGACAAAATTTCACCACTTATTCCGAGTTGACGGATGCCGTGTCGTTCCTTCCACCATAACAGCCAACCCACACTGGCAGTAAAATTAGGGCCTCCTTTTAACTTTTCATTCAGTTTCAGCGTGATCGTTTGTAAATTTACACCCGATAATGGAATACCCTGTTCCCGTTGTTGGCAAAACTAAACATACAAAGCATCATCTAGGGTTTCATTTTTTGGTTTTTTTTAAAATGTTTCTGCTATAACACTAAAATAATAATAACAACAACAAAAGTAATAATTTATCTCTACAAAGTCTTTTGTAATCTAAATAACTGCACGAGAAACTCCGCACAAATAACTTACACGAAAGGGCTCTTGCGGATGAAACCTACGCAATCTGACCACGTATGACAAAGATTAAATTCACACTAATTCTACTGGGAAAAAAATTAACAAAAATAGGTTGGGCCATTTCCTAAAATGCAGGTGGTTGAATAACGAGCTGGAAATAAACATCTGACAACTAAAAAGATGTTTTCTTAACAAATAATGGTACGTGCGGAGAAAAACTCCACATGCCCTCTCTTGAAGGATAAGGATAAATAAGATGGCTTAGAATATGTTCATACACTACATGTTGCACTAGTTACATGGATTTTAATAGTCAAACACATAAACGATATTGTTACAAAAATTGTTAATATAAATATCTGTATTTGATTGCATAGTGTTTTACATAGTGTGGATTGGCTTTATCTAACATCAATGCCATCCTGATAACTCTATAACTCATATTTAAAAACACCTTCCCACCAGATGTGTTAAATAACTTTTAGACAAACTTTCAAACAAATGATTTACATTAATTTGAATAATATCTAGAATACATTTATTTTTATATGTATGATCAAATAAGAATTACTTAATATATTTGTTTCTAATGATTCTCTGTAACATGTTTATAAACCTACATTGTTATTATTAATATACTCATCTTCATTTCTGTTAGGAATATTTTAAAATATTTGAGTACATTTTTCTGTCTTTCCTAACGTTACAATATTCTCCTCTGTAGATGCGTTTCAGAGTGACTCAATTTTCAAAACTTAAGTCGTACTATTTTAAGATTCAAATAAGTATTTAAAAGAAGTATGATTTAAGTTTTAAAAATAGAGTCACTCCAAAACTCATTAACAGAGGAAAATTTTGTAACATTAGGAAAGACAGAAAACGTTACTCAAATATTTAAGAATATTTCTAACAGAAATGAAGATGATATATTAATAATTTCAAAGTACAATTTGTTTTGAAAATGGAGTCACTCCGAAACGCATCAACAGAGGAGAATATTGTAACGTTAGGAAAGACAGAAAACTGTACTCAAATATATATTAGTGTTATTTTTTACAACTTAAATCTTATAAAAAATTGTTAGATTCTAGTTAAACGAGATTGTCAAAGTAAAACCATGCTTGTTGTCATTAATAAAATAATATTTAACTGAATAATATTCAGTTGTTAGTCGTAAAAATACTACTGGAAACATGTGTAAAATTCTATACGTAGTATTATTTCCAGCAAAAATATTTTCCATGTTGATTAATTTCTCCAGTTATTTAACAAAGTGTAATTAGATTTATTTTATAGCAAGTATTATTATAAATTGGTGCCAGATTATTTTGTAGTTTAAAATATTTTCTTGCTTTCAGCCTCAGTCACATCTCTAGTTGGAATGAAGTGGCGGTGGTGCTGCATTAACATCCATCATACTGTAGGAGGGATATAATTTTTCTAAAATTTTTGTTTGCTTATTTGTAATAGGCTATTTATGAAGAACTGTTAAAACAAATATATATGTATATCTGTTAACAGGTCTCTAAAAATATAGTTCTACAATGGGGTGAAATGCCAACTTCTGTTGCATACATTGGTACAGGCCAAATAATGGGTTGGGGGAACAAGGCTATTGAGATACGGAGTGTGGAAACTGGGCATCTTGACGGTGTGTTTATGCACAAAAAATCACAGAGGCTTAAGTTCCTTTGTGAAAGAAATGACAAGGTTAGTAATACTGTTGTAGTGTTCAACTTATTCAGTAAATAGGTTATAGTAGCCAACAATAGTTTGGCAGCAGCCAGCACTCAACAAGAAAACAAATATTTTCTTCATATTCAATTGTTTTTCTCATTTTTAAAATTTCCTTAACCTGTCTTAGAGATGTAAAAATATTATATAGTTAAATTGTTTAGAAAGTTATTATTCAAGAGAACGTTAAATATTATCTTTTTTCACTATTCATTTTTACCTATATCTCCCCAGTGTGTTTATGATAAACTAGTTGGTTTTAAAGTTTTTATACTAACATAAAATCATGTTGGATTAAAAGATAGCAATTTTAGCTGTTGATCAAAATGACATGACTTCACTCATGAAGAGTAAGATGCTGAATTACAAAGTGTTTCACAAGTAAAATTCAGATACATAGCAAAAAAAACCATTACCTGATATAATCAGCAATTCTAGCGTACTTTATATGTGTTACATATTTAGCAATACATCTACTTGCAGAGTAGTTACAGCAGTTACTAATTTTACCTTGGTTTCATTTATGAAAATTGCTTGTTATTGCTAAAGCTTCTTGAAAGTTATGCATAGTTATACCATCATAAGACTTTGGCATAAACTGGTTTAAAAGTCACCTTAAAGTGGTTTTAATGGAAATAAAACAGAGAGAAGCTCTGAAGGATTAATAAGAAGATATAAAAGATTAAAAACGTGTTCTATCTAATTATTTATAACAATTAAATCAATTGTACGCACTCTCGCTGTGTCTACTGCAACATACTATTCAATGGCATTTCTCTCTCTCTCTCTCTCTCTCTCTCTCTCTCTCTCTGTGCGTGTGTATGTGTGTTTTCTTCCCCTATTAATGCCCTGCCTCGTCCATATCTATTTCTTTTTTTTTTTTTTTTTTTTTGAAGAGGTGGGGTTTATTATCTATGACCCATATTTTTACTAATGAGGTCATTCACTATATCCTCATTTACCATTTTAAAAAAAGATATCCAATTATAAATAACTATAGGTACCATCTATATATTCAATTAATTATAATTTCTAAACAATCAACTAATAACAGTTTTTAAAGTTTTGAAGCTCAACTTTGAAAAAACTGTTCAGTAAAATGCTAATAACTACATGGATAATTATATACACTTCTGATTTTTTTCAGGTGTTCTTTTCATCAGCAAAAGGGGGCTCATCTTGTCAGATTTACTTCATGACACTAAACAAGCCTGGAATGGCAAACTGGTGATAGGGCAGGCATATGTAAGTTACAAGCAGTATTAGTTAATATTAAGGATCATTAGTTGGTTCTGAAAAGTCCTCCCTTACTACTCATTTACCCTTTAGTTATCAACATATCATGTATGGCCTGGAATCAACATATTTTTGAAAGATTTATTTATTTTCGTTTTTTTCTAATTTTTTTAACTACTGTACTTTTTTAATATTTGTTAGGAAAATATTTAATGTTTAACACTTTCAACATGGCGGCGATATTGGTGATCCAACTACTGTCTGTTTTTCGTTAACTTACAGCTCTGACGGCAGTGGAACGCCATGCGGGTTGCATAGCTTAACGTAGCATCTAACAGGATTATTGAGCCTGTTGTTTCATCTCAATAATTTTATTTCTAACATATACATGTTTATTGGTGACATCAGAACAGTGTATTAGACTCTAAAATATTGTTTTATTTAACAAGTCACAATTTAAAAAAAGAAATACAAATGATAAATTACTGTATGACAAATAAGAAAACACAATAAAAAAGACAGAGAAAAAAAGAAAATTTATATACAAAACTAAAGACCCTACTACTAAAATATATTACATACTAAAATAAGCACTCAACGTTCAACTCGGAATGTTTATTTCTGTTTGTGCCAAGTGTTTCAGAGATCGTAATGTAAACGGATACATAGATAATACATATGTCACGTCCGAGACTATTTATAGTCGAGATAAGCTGGCATTTCTTTACTACAATCTTATGTTGACACATTAGGTTTTCGGGCGTCCAAGCATTTTGCAATGACACATATTTAGAATAGTCTGTTCCCACTTCGAGTTGGTTCGTTGGCTCTAATAGGACAGTTATCGTTTATTCTTGCGTTAGTTCAGAAAGCTAAGTTAATTTTTACGATCGTTGTTTTTACCGAATATTTTGCTGTGTTAAATGATTTAAACGAAAAAAAAAACATTAAAATTTAAAAGTTAAACCAAATTAAATCTGTTCATAAAACTCCCTGAAACATTGTTACAGTTGAAGCATCAAAAGTTAAATTGGGATGGTCGGATTTAAAAATGACTCAGGCACAATATTCTCCAAACTCTTCTGAAGCATTGACGTAAAAATCAAACCTTTATACAGACACGTATCTACAGTAGAGAAGTTTCAATTAGCCTAGGAGTGAGCGTGCCGGTGAGCTCGCCGTATTTAAGAAAATAAGCTAGGAGCGCATCAGCTCCCCCTTACGGTACCTCGTAAGGGAATCCAAAGCGTGCCGGAACGCTAGCCTTGCTGAAAGTGTTAAGAAAGTAAACATTTTGTCAACATTCGTAGCAATTCGCATTTTTAGTTTTGAATGGTCAGACAAGGTGGTAATTTCACATATAAAGTCGTAATATTTGTCGGTTTCTATAACAATTTTGTTAACCAAATCTCTATCAAAAAATATTTTTAAAAAAGTGTAATTCTTTAGGTCATGTTAGTAAAGCAACTATGTTAGAAATGCCTAATTTATTTGTATCAAAATCATGTAACTTTGGCACAAAATTATTGTCCTTGATCCATTCAAAAGTGTAAAATACTGCACAAACTACAAAACGATCGGTAAACTCGTGGACAAAGCATAGACTTTGCGTACAAAAAAATGCGTATACGAAAGAATATGTAGGCCTACTCTGTGTAACATTTATTATCCAGATAATATCAAATATTTAAGTTAGAGTGCAGAACAATACATAGATAAAGAAATTGTAAATGTACGGCAATGCTAATCCGATATAAATGATAGAAACTTCATATATGGTAATGCTCCTGCTGCCCATAGCGCAATCTCACGTAATGGTACATGAATGCTAATCAAAGGGCTAAAGTAACAGCCTTTCATTACTTACCTTTATGTGGACTTGCCCAACATAGGTTGCAGTATGTTGCAAAGAAACTTGTCTATGGATTTTAGGAAAGTGTCTGCTATTTTAATGTAATGTGGGATCTTTTTTTTGAACACTGTGTATGGGTGTGTGTACTCAAATTAAACATTGCATGCACTTGAAATAATTAAATTTATTTCATCAAGAAAGAAGAGTTGAACTGTAGAACAGAAGAAAAGTACCACTGTAGCCTGGCCACTATTATATTGGAAATTTTTGACATAATGGAGTATTAGAAAATCACTTTTCAGACGGATCAATATTATCATTGGTCAGTCACAATAAAGAATTAGGAAAATATTGTTGACATTGAAACAAAATGTAATTAAGTCTAAAAAGAAAGTTTTATGAAATAATAACCGTATGGATACTACAAACCTCAAGAATGGAGAATGGCAAAGTGTATTCTAAATGACAAGAATGCAAACACTTATAATAACACTAATAATCAATAGCAAAACTGTTTTCAGATAACATATTTTCAGTTTTAATGATCCAAAAGTAATTAATGATTTGTTTATAAGGTAAAGAAACTGCAAATATAAAAGCCCTAATAGCATAAATTTAGATAAATATTGCCGCATGTTGACTTGTGCAACTGACCTTCCTTCTGTTTCACCTTGAGAATTGTTACTTGGTAATCATTTTTAAATCATTATTTTTTTCCAGGCATATAATTAGAAGGCGACATTTTGTAAGCAGTCTCCTTACGAACAGTGCTAGCCATTAGCCTGCATCGAAAATACCACATGCTACTTCTCTAAATAATATTTGATTTGTAATAACCTAACCTTTAAGTAACTATAGTTCAGTATGTATTTAAAAACTAATTATAGGCAGGTTTATAACTTATTGAAAAATGAGACTGAATATAAACTTTATACAAAAAAATGCAAATAATTACTATATCAGAAATAAATTTATAGATGTGGAAAGTGGATGATTTGATATTTAAAAAATATATATAATTTTAATACTTTGTATATAGTGAAATGGATTTTAGTTCAACTTTTCAGTTTATAAATTTATTTTTTAAAAGTATTATTTTGATCATGAAGTAAAAAAAAATCTCAACATGTTAGCTGCAATGATGACACTAAACTGTTAAATTGAAGCCAGCATCACTGTCATGGTTTTATTGTTTTTGGTTAGTGTTGTGCGTGTTTGTATTTACCTATAGTATTCATTCTTTAATTATGCAACAAGCCATTATTATTGATATTTATCAGATTAGATTATTCAGTTATACATACATCAGTCTTTGATTTCATGTTTGTAATGAAAACCATTAAAAACATTTGACAAATGAAATTGGACCTCAGGACTGCTACCGATTAAAATTTGTATCCCATCCAAACAAAAATCACAGGTGACCTCGTTGCTCTGTACTGTCAACGCATGCTACTCATCTACCGCGATCCACTTATTCTATTCGTACCATTAAAGTAAACTCCCAATATGTATACAATATCAAGAGCACAGTGGTACAATTAATAAAAATAAAAAATATTGTCAAAAACCCAATTACCACAAACCCTTTATGTACATTTCGATGACTTTGTCGTCATCATCAAAGGGTCTTATTAGAAAATCACAATCTAGAATACAATAATTTAAAAACTAGAATGACCTTTACAATCTAGTCAGTGTAGTTTGTAAATTATTTTATTCTAGATTGTAATTTTGTAATAAGACCTTCTGATAATGGTGACATGGTCATCGAAATGTGCATAAGGGTTTAATCTTAAATAACTTGTAATATTAGTAATTTTTTATTATTTTGGTGGCATTGGGGTTTTTTCCAATATTTATATTGTAGTTCCCAATGTATATTATAGTTATTTCTTAACAAGATATATTTGGAACTGTCCAACCACATGCTCTAATTAGTGATATTTGGAATAAATAAAGTAAAGAACTGTACAGCAAATTACTTGCTAATATTAACTTAGTGTTCAAAACAATGAATTATCCCATCTGGGGATATGTTTGCTGATC
Source organism: Prosapia bicincta (assembly GCA_036971475.1). Classification (NCBI taxonomy): domain Eukaryota; kingdom Metazoa; phylum Arthropoda; class Insecta; order Hemiptera; family Cercopidae; genus Prosapia; species Prosapia bicincta. Next base: position 218,657,387 of record JBAIZL010000001.1, on the reverse strand, counting down.
TGATTTTAATTTTGGTATCTGTGTATGACTTGTCAGTGCTGGTAGCTTTCAAAACAATAAAATTCAAAGAGAAGATGGTTCGTAGTGGCTAACAAGTTGAGACTTTTATTTATAAGATACTAAAGTATTATTATGTTGTTTGAATAAATTTTCAGGAACCTTTATCTTTAAAAAGTTAAAATAAGTTGAATACGTCAGTTTATTTACACATAAAGTTTACATTTTATTCAAATAAGATGTAAGTTTTAAAACACATCTTTACTTAAATGAAAAGCAATATGAAGCATAAAATTCCACTATTCTTTGTATTTTTTTTAAATACACAGAATATAATACCAATTGATTTTTCATTCCTTAGTATAACTTAATGATATTATGACCCTAACAAATCAATATTGTTTATTAAAGTGCCAATGTTGTTTGTATGTGCGAAGGAGAACTGTTTCGATATTTAGTGATTTGTTAAATTATAATTTAGAGAAATATTGTATGCGTGAAAGTGTAAATGTTTATTATATTTGTATGCATGTGGCGAGTGTTTCCTTTGACGGACATTTCTCTAGGTTTCTTGTTGTATTATAAAGTCAAACATAGGTTGAACTAATTTTGGTGCAATTTTAGAGTGAGTGGATTATTTTTAATAAAATTTTATTTTTAATTATTCATTTTGAGAGTGTTTGGCTTTGATATGTTTATTGTATTCTCGTGGACAATAAGCTGACTCTACATTCTTTAGTTTTTCTGTTGTAGTTACTATTTGAGTTTTGTTGAACTTAAACCCGTATGTGCAGTAGTTCTTAATTGTGCCAGTTTTCAAAAACTATTAAATTTAAATATCCTAATCCTATCATATTAGTTTATTCACTTTATTTTAATTCAAAAATTTATGACAAAAATAATGAACTACCAGCACTTTTACTGTTTAGGAAGGTACTTAACACTTACCATGCTATCTGTTTCCCCTAGTGGTGATTAAATGAACTAAAAACACTTTCTGTTACTTATTAGAGGAAATAATTTTTACAATAACGCTTTTCAGGAAAATAAATATTGTAATTCGTTTGTATTATGGGGAGTTCATGCATTACATGAATATTATGTACTAACTAAAAAAATTTACCTAAAATACATGAGCACCTAATAATAAGTACTACACTATAAACTCAATTGAATTCTGATCCTAAACATGTTGTTTGTACAGTAATTTAGGATATCAGAGATTATTACACAAGCCTGCACCCAGTCTGTCTGTTGATATGTATAATCCTTTTTCTTGCTTTGCCTAGGCCAAAATCTACAGACGATTTAGTTTTTCATTTACCCACAGGCACTGAACTTTTTCAGGAAAATCATTTCTGGATTCTTTAGTTACTTTGAACCGTGTAGTCATTGACATGTTTCATCAATTCTGTGGTAATAACTTTTCTTTTGTTCAACTTATACAAGGAGGTAATATTCATGTTACATAATTTACCTACAACATTAGAAAAAAGTTGGTGAAAACACCCCCAGCGTCTCCCCACAAAGGTTAAAAATATTAACAGATTAAAATAAATTCATTTGAAAATGTACTTTAATTTCAAATGATTAAAGAATAGAGTCAAAGAAATGTTATATTCAGAATAAACATGATTTATATGATTACTGCACATGTAAATAATATATTCATTCAACTCTAATAATAAATTTTAAACTATTATTTTCTCTGTGTATTACATTTTATAGATTTTTGTTTATCTGTAGCTGAAGTGTCTGCTGGTCTCTTATTGAATTCAGTATCACTGAACATTTATTCAATGTGTACCGGTAAACATGGTGTAAACTTGTTGTCAAATAATTCTTACAAAAGTATCATTTGAATACAATACTACCAAAGCCACTCTCAAAAATATTATATAAACTGTCATTGTCTCTTGACTAAACCCTGCAAAGCACAGTACAGTACCATCCTACTCACTAGATCCCCTGGCTAGATTGTTTATATTCGAATATAAACTTCCTCTTTATCTTGTCTTTCCTTAAAGATTTTTAGTGTTATTTATGAGTTTGTAAATAATGTTTTATAATGTAACTAATCATTTAGAGTTTGTGTAAATCGAGCAGATTTTTTAAAATTGTTTCAAAGTTGCATTAAGCTGGGACTTTTATACAAACTGAACTGGGTTATTCGTCTGTTTATAAATAAAAGTTAATTAAGACAAATAAAAATAATAGGTAGATTTCTATAAAAATATTTGCAGCCTGAATTTATATTACAGGATTTTTTTTACAAATATCTTGTTTAACATTTCTATATAGTTCAGTCTTTTGCAGGTTGTTGATTTACTAATGTTTTTTTAATACATTTTTGTCTGTAATAAATATTTTTTGTAACAGTAGTACAGAACAATGTTATTAAAACTATATTTAATGCAGGCATTTTTCAAATGAAATTAATATTTATTGCATATATTTGAAAGGACTGTGCAATAAGTCTAATTAATTTTAATATTTATTCTACAGAGACTGACTCCTGTCAGGGGCATAAGCATAAATAAATTGGCTTCATCTCTTAATAAGGTCTGCATTACAAAAAGGCTTTTTCTATGCAAGCATTTTCCCTTATCGGGCCTGGTTCATTTTCTGCAGGTATTCATTTCCAGAAATTTTTCATATTTTAAAGACATATGTAAAACATTGCAAAGAGAATTTTTAGGCCATTACATTCCACTCAAAACATGACTTCTAGAGGTTAGTTTAAATAGCATATAAGCTGTGGCGACACATGCTTATGACGACATTTTGCTACAACTTATTTTGTCATTAAAGTGAATGATTTGTTTTTCTTCTTACAATTTCAACAAAACTAAATTTCTGTGATATAAATCATGGTGTACTATTTAAAGGTGCAAAACAACTGATTATATGTAGCTTAACTGTAACACTAACAAATAAATGTGATTGTTGTTATGGCAAATACTTAGTGGTCGATAGTTAGACATTGTAGTTTATTAAAATTAAGAGTAACATATTTAACTGAATGTTTCATAAAAATATTTTTCTAAAAATCTGGGGAAAAATTTTATAAATGCAATGTCAGGTTGTGTTTAGATGGTAGGCCAGAGTATGTGTGTGTGCACTATGTATTTTTGTTATTAAATTTGTATGCTGTTATATTAAGTTGAGTCTACACCTATTAACAATGTATAATTAATCTAATTTTTTTGTAATCGATAAAAAACTATGTGTGTGTCTGTGTGTACACATATATACATACTATAACATAACATAGCTTTCCTTAATAAAACAACTCTTATTGTATGTTACAAAATAATATCCTTTTATCATTTGAACTTTGCAGGCTAATCCTATTGGTGGCCGGCTTATCTCACTACCAATATTTCCCTTTATTTGTTGCACTGACTCTCAAATCACTTTACAAAAATCAATTGACATTTATTAATTTTTATAAGTTATTAAATAATTTAATTATTTTATTTCTGTTCATAAGACATTGTGTTTCTTGTTATGAGCTTTTTAAAGAAATGTTCATGTTTCTAGTGCTATAATTTTTCCTTTCAATTTATAGAGTTTATATTGCTTTTTAAGATTGCACACTTTTAGAATTTCTTCTCACTCCTACTGTCAGTTGTTGATTTTAATATTTGGTCTTTCCTTGCATATTCTGTGAATTTTAATATATTACCATTTCATTGAATAATTTTACCTCTATTGATGTTCCTAAAATTAAATTTTTTACATGTTTTGGGTGTACCTTCAGTTATTTACTTATTTTTTTATACAATTTGAATAAATTTATTTTAAATTCACTATTCTTAGCATAAGAACCGTGTACTTTGAGTCTTGTTTGTTGATTTTACAAGCAGAATCCTATATCTGTCTGTTCAATTTGAAACCTGTGTACATCAACCAATACTAACTTTTTTGCTAAAATGATTCATTTTTTTCTTTATAATTTATTTTTTTGAATACTATAAACTTTACTAACATTAGGCCTTGTCTTTATTAACTTTTTAACTTGTATTTTAAACTACAAAATTATTTTTTGAAAATTCTGATTTACTGAGTTTTAAATGGCACCATTTGAGTGTGTGTGTGTAAATTAGTTAAATTGTCCAACAGAAGTTGAAACTGGAAATTTGTGTGTATGAATTTTAAATGGTAATGTAGTGGAACAATAGTATAAGGACGGTTTACATTAAAAACACTAAGTGATTGTCATAACATACACTTACATTAATTTATTATAACTAAGAAGTGAAACTAATGATAGTCTTTAAAAAAACATTTTTTTAAAATTTTTGATAAAATTTGCCTTATGTTTATATTTGGATAAATATGACTTATCATGTGAGGCGCTTTCAGTTTTGAACACAAATTATACAGTTTCACCATTGTTTCACAGAGTCACAAATTCTGATAATCTTTTAATTGCAAGACTATTGACTCAGACTCTCTTATCTTCAGAAAAGTATGACTTGAAATATGATTTACACCATAAAGCTACTTAGACCGCATTCTTTTCAACTGTTCATTTGACTTTCTTAATGTATAGATATTCTAAAACTTTAAGGAAATAATTTTGGCAAGTCAAATTTTTTATGTATAAAATATCTGACGGTTATAATAGACTTTTCCCTCTCAATTTGAACTGCCTCAGTTTTGTGTTTATGTTACTTGTGGTTGAAGAGGTCACCATCTTGTATAGTTTCTGAATCTTATATTGTAAATTAACTTCTCTTTATCTTTATTTTCTCCCTTAGATTCTATTTAATCTGTAGCAATTATTTTGTCTAATACCGTAGTAGATATATTAATGTGGTAAAGAACATAGCTTGTACGATGCTCAAAAATATCTCTGCCAAAGTTCTCTTACCATTTTGTGTTTAAACGACTGACGTTTGTTTCATCAAAGATGCAGTAGAAAAAATTTGTGATTATTTTTAAGCTTAAAAAAATGCATTTTAACAGGAGGCAATAAAATTGTAACAAAATGAACAAACTGTCACAAATCTGATAATTCAATACCTCCAACATTTTATCTACATTAATAAATTTTTAAAACATATCATAACCTATGTCTGAAATATGTTAATGACAGAGTCCGAACACACAAGCACTAAGATCTGTAATTTATAAAAACTACTGTAGCAACAAAAAGTTTGAATTTTAAAGACTTAATTTGTAATCTATCAAAATATTTACGTTATTGCATTTTTCTATCAGATTTTTTTATAAATATATATATAATGAATTATATTATTGTTTCTATGTTTAAAAACTAGTTAATAATGATGGATTATTAATTTTATCATAATGTTTATTGTGACAGACATTTTCCATCTAAACACAACAAAAGTATCAACCTCTAAATGTATATAACAACTACACCATAAGACTAGAGTCAGTATGGCTATATTTACAAATTACTACTTGCAACTATATGCATAATATGAGCTGCACAAAAGCCAATGTTTTACAAAAACTTAGTATAGTATTAATTCAGAGGTAAAAGAATAAATCATTGCTGAAAACAACTGGAAATATGAATGTTCAACTTTTTAGGGATAGCCCTACAAATAATGTCTGTATAATATTACCTGTATTGTGGATAGATATGGGTTGGAATAACAGACTTTTAGGTGTTAGGATTAAGGGCATAACAATTAAGGAATAAAATATGGTTAAATAGACTATTTTTAAACACATTCGATCTGATTAACGTAAAAACATAATTTATAAACTGAAGCTTATTACTGAAAATAACAATATTTTCAAGTTATTTTCTAATATGATTGTTAATTAAAAGCAAATTGGATATTATAAAAAAACTGTCATTTCTCTGAAAATTTTTACCTATAGTTGCGTCCAGCTAACCTTGCTCTTGCTCACTCCTGTTTTCTTATATACTACCATTTCTGAAAACATTTTACATTTTCAGAATGTTCTATACATCAACAGCTTCTGCATCCAATGACTACACATGTTTCAAGATTGTTTGTTAATTCATACCAAAGCTAACTTATCTAATATCGACCGTCTTATGCAAGACAGTGTTTTGACAGTCCTTATCATGCATGTAGGAAAGTATTTATACTGACTCAACGCAGCCTCTACCTCCCATCTCACCTATTGCAATCTCTCAAGGCCATGAGCATGTTTAAATACCATCAATTCTATAATGGACATCGAAACTTAATCAAGTTTTATAAAAAGGATGTAGTTGGTTACTTCAAATTTCTTTGTAGTTCAATTGGACGTCTTGTGTCACCTGTGCGTTTCTTACATTTTTTTACTTCGTTTCTATTAATTATTTTTTTATTTGTATATTGCATTACAAGTTATAGTTTTTTTTTACCTTTGTTTTTATTACTAGTAAAGATGTTTTTAAAACATTCCAAATTTTTGTGCGGCTTGTGTTGTAGTTATTTTTTGTTTTTAATTATATTTCTATTGATGTTAGGTATTTAGTTTCTAAGGAGTATTTATCAACATAGACCTGGATATGTAGGCTTATGTTGCAGTCAATTTGTATACATCAAAATAGAAGTTGATTTTTGTTGCACATAGATCACGGAAAATGTCTTTAAAAATAAACTTTAAAAAATAATACATTATTGTGTTACTTTGATTGTAAAATCACTCAAACACTATTTAGTCATGATTATTATATTATTGTTGCTTTTTATACCTATTAAAGTAAGAAATTATACAAAATACTGTGGTTGTTATTTTTTGTTACTGTTTCCCCCCAAGCAAATTCGGCTGAACTAAACACATAATGTAGGTAGTGTTTGGATAAGGAAACTTAGCTAATCCTTTGGGTAAGTATGTATATTAGTACAGTAAAAGTCATTATTTCTCAAAAGAAATTTATTTCACTATATAAACAAATAATTCAAACTTTTTTTAAATCTAAAAATTCAATAACAAAATTAATACAGTAAACATTTAAATCACTGGATACTATTAGATAAAAAAATAGAATAGTTTTACTTTTCAGGAAAAAGGTCATCGTATTTAAAATGATCTGTAATTTTTCTTGCTACGTCTAAAAATAACTTCTCAAGAACATTTTCAAATAAGGGTTTAAGTTCTAGAAAAAATTCTTTTTTGTTTTCATTCACTGCTAAGCTTACTGCATTTCCTGAAACAAGCAGAAAATGTTTAATGTTTCAACTTTACCAACATTGGTAACAGTAAGACAAAACAGCTGTGCAGTTTCCAAAAAATTCAGTTTATATTATTGACAATTGAGTGTTTTTAGAAACAGATGTGTAACTTAATTTGGCTATAAAGTGTTTTTATTTATTTCCTCCTAAAAAAAGAAACTTAATAATTATTTGTAAATCAGTAATATGTACATCAAAATTACTATATTTTGTCTTTAATGGAAGTAAATTAGTGGGCTAACTTTATCTTTGAAGAGTAAACATCATCTGTTAACTTGTCAGAGGTGGGATGTTGGAGTTTTTCCCCATGTTTCTAAAAAGTTATTGAATAATATTAGTAGAGGACGATCAGCATTCACCAAACTCTGTATAACTCACAAGACCTTTCTAAGAACAATAACACCTCACTCATTTTACAAGTTCTTATTTAGTTTCTGTTGGACAGTGATCTGTAAAACAGCATGAAGAATTCCACCTCTTGTTTACTAATATCTCGATGTAAATATCCATGTGCCACCTTTTGTGTGTTCTATTCTGTGATTTGCATTTTAATTTTTTTGAATAATAAGTGATATAATTATTGTAAATTAAGTATTGATTCAACTTCTGTAGTGTATATTTTAGGGATGGGCCGATTCCGATTCTCGATTCTAGGTGGTATCGAGGAATCGTTGATACTCGATTCTTCATCATAAAAGTGTCGATTCCTATTTTGTTAACTATTAAAATATGTGTGTGGAGTAATTTATTGGAAAAATAATTAATTACCAACTATGTCTTATTTATGTATTAGTTAATTTGAATGAATTAAATGATAAAAGTAAACGAAAATATTATTATTTATGAAGCAACAGCAATCAAGATCGTAACCATTTCCGGCCGTTTGACATCGCTCGTCTCTCTCTCTCTCTCTCTCTCCCCCACGTGTCTTACTGCTACTGATTTATAGATGTCAGAACAAAACAAAAAGTACAGTAAAAACTCGATTAACCGTGGCCATGACTGTTCAGCGAATAGACGGATAACAGAAACACTGTATTATTCCTCCGAAACTTAACCTCAATAAATTATATTACAGACAAATATAACTCTCACAGTAATGTAATATATTTGGGAGCGAAAAGAAAATAAACACGATTGTAATAGCAAATGAAACTATTTATTATATGATAAACAGATCCGCACAGTAGCTACAAATGTAGCAAAATAATGTACAGTAATATAAACTTACAGGTGAAATAGTTCTTGTAGTTTAACAAACAAAGCGAACGGGTCACTGCACCTTAATACTTTAGCTGCCGGCCACAATATCGGCGTTTTCATAGAGAATTGCCAAAATATTTTAAGCTCACTTTTAAATAATGTGTTCTTATACTTTGTTCCCTACCATATCTAAGTATGAATATACGTTTCTTATCATAATATTTATAAAAATACGTGTCGGACCAACTGGCCCAACATAGTTTTTTCCTACCGTAAATGAAATGTAGATAAACTCCGTCGGACCAATTGACCCGACATGGTTTTTGATTTAATTAAATTTTATTATCTGTGCAACACTGTTTTGATATTTTTTGTGTTTTGTGTTAGCAAGAAACAACAAAACCATAATTTCATGTCCCCGTTACCCAAATAATAAATTGACTGGTGATAAAAGTGTTTTGGCGCCTATCACTAAGACATATAAACGTGTCACACGTGATTGATTTGTGAGTTTATAAATATTTCGAATATAGAACTAAAGTGTAATATGTTCTCTCTCTGATAAGTAATGCTTCAGGTCCAATAAATACTATCCAAGATTCATATTAAGTAGAAGTTTTAACACAAAATAATTTACTTGTTAAGGAATTTACGTTATAATTTACTTCCTAGTAAGGATTAATTTATCTAAGTGTATCAATGTTTGTACTTAACTTTCACAAAGTCCGTTTTTAAGGATTATTTTACAACTAAATATTTAGTCAATATTTCCGACTTACTTTTAAGGTTTTGTGAAATTTTGAAAACAGTAGTGAAAATCATTACAATACGTCATAACAAATATGTGTGTCGGCCTGTAACTACGGACAAAAAGCTCTTAGAATAACATCATGTTTTTAATCCCGTCGGCGTTTTTCTATCAAACAAAAACCATAGTAATTACATCTATAATTAATGTGAAGCTTGTTGTTAAATACTGTATCTTCATTTTTCCAAAAGTAGCAACACCAGCTGAGTAGTACTAATTAACATAAAGCGTTAAGAGGCCCGACGGTATTTGGTTCAGGGTACTGGCAATCGCGTCAATTCGATGACGGTTAACTGAAACTGACGGTGGAAAACCACATAATACGAGGGCTGTTTTTTTATCAATTTCCGATGTGGTATAAAAATAAAACTAGTGAGAGTAATTAAATAAATTTATTATCAAGAGTTAGGTACATTATTAGTTACTTTTCAACATAATCGCCTTTTAAATTGAGGCATTTTTCATACCTGTGTACAAGCTTCTTAATACCTCTTTCATAGAAGTTTGCCGCGAGTGATTTGAGATGGGTTTTCACTGCGACTTGCAGCGCGTCGTCGGTTCGGAAGCTCTGCCCCCCTAGCATCATCTTCAGTTCCGGGAAAAGGTGATAGTCGCTCGGCGCTAAATCAGGGCTATACGCCGGATGGTCAAAATCGTCCCATTTAAACCCGTCAAGAAGACGTTTCGTCAAAGCAGCACTGTGAGGACGGGCGTTGTCATGAATGAGCACAACTCCTGATGTGAGCATTCCTCTCCTTTTGTTCTGGATAGCTCTCCGCAAACGTTGTAACGCACCACAGTATCCTTCCGCATTGATTGTGGTCCCTGGCTCTAAAAACTCCACAAGCAAAACACCTTTTTGATCCCAAAACACGGTGGCCATAATCTTTCTGTTGTTGAACGGTTTTTTGAATTTTTTGGGTTTGTTTGGAGAGTTTGAATGCATCCATTGTTGGGACTGCTGTTTCATATCTGGGGTGTCGTACAGAACCCATGTCTCATCTCCTGTCACGATTTTGTTCAAAAAATCATCGCCATCAGCTTCGTAACGATTCAGAAAAGACCTTGCTGACGCCATTCGCCGAGCTTTGTGGTCATCAGTCAACATCTTCGGCACTCATCGAGCACAAAGTTTTTTGTAGCCTAACTTATCAGTTACGATACTGTATAGGGCTGACCTTGAAATATCAGGAAACTGATTGGATAGCTCCGTAATCGTAAACCTCCGATTGTTTCTTACACTTTGGTCAACTCGTTCAATGAGGTCTTCGTTTGCGATCGACTTTTGTCCTTGGCCCCCTTCATCATGAATGTCAACTCGTCCATCTTTAAATTTCCTACACCAATCACGCACTGCACTGTCATTCATAAAGCTTTCACCGTATACTCGTTTTATTCTACGGTGAATTTCTGCTGCGGATTACCCTTCAGCTTGCAAGAAACGAATGACACTTCGCAACTCACACTTGGCGGGAGATTCTATCAAGGTAGCCATGTTTATGTGTCACTGGATAAACTGGTAATGGCGTCGGACGCCCGAAAACGAGTGAGGTCGTAGTGGGAGAGGTGCACAGTCGATTGCCGCACATTACTGGCCGATGCCGCTCGCCCTGCCGTCTAGCGGTACAGTCGGAAGTTGAAAGAAAAACAGCCCTCGTATATCAAATATGAAAAAACACTTAACAACATTCATTTTGACCAAATTTATCAACAAAAAAGATCTATACTTGAACAAACATTATCCTCAGACACAGGACCTACAAGTGATAGTCGGTTAAAAATCAACTGGGATTGAGTAATAAATACAAAATAGGCCTGAATCAGTTGCACTTGTTCCAGACACCTGCAGAAAAAAGGTCCCAACAGATGTGGGGAAGGTATGCCCCACTAATCCAGAATGTTGAGGAAGAAGGTACCCCAGGGGAATTGAAAGTAGAAGAAGAAGTAAACAATTATCTGGGGGAACCATTAGCCAGTCCAGATTGTGATGTTGGAAAGTATTGGGCAGTACAAAGTGCCAAATACCCTCATTTAAATGCAATGGCAATAAAATACCTGTCTGCATATGACAAGCGATGAAACTAGCTTGACCCACGTGTTCAAATGCATGTGTTTTTTAACAGAAATGTACATTACCTGCCAGACTTTTAAATATTAAAAACTATCCTATTTGAATTAATTGTTTACTTTTTATGTTGTTCTTTTGTTTTTAATTTTTGTTTTGTTTTGAGGGGCAATGTAAATAGGCTTAGGTATTTTTTCAAACATCATAAAATAAGTAAAGTTCACATTTTTAACTTTAAAATAAGTCATTACTTTTATCTGATATGTTTTTATACTTTTAAAAATTCCTATTAATAAATCAAGGTTGATGGTTTTGTGTAGCTATTACATTAAAACAGAACTTTTAAAAAGTTTTGCCATATGACCAAGATGTTAACTAAATTAATTATTAGAGAACTAGCGTGTAAGCTAATATAACTTGAAAGAATCGAGAATCGAACGGACAATTTTAGAATCGGAATCAAAAATTTTAGGAATCGGCCCATCCCTAGTATATTTATTTTAATATGGATCTAAAAGAAAAAGAAAGGATAAATAGGCTACTATTTATTGTGGAGCGAGAGGAGTACGATGTTCATTTGTGAGACAGCATATTTTTTATAACAGCTGTGTAGAAAAATATATAGGCATCCAATGTTAATGATGACGATGGTTTTGGTATATTGGAGGTCATGAAAGTGAGAATCAGAAGATAGTCAAATACCAAGAAGATAATGATCAAGTCCCGGAACATCTGTTTTACTGAATGACTTTGATGACATTCAAGAAATTTCTTTGGCAGAGAGAATAAACAGTGCAATCGTTGCACGAAAGAATGGAAGGAAGGCTTATATATGCAAAGACAAAAATTCACTTTAAGACACAATTGCCACAATCTCAGTTCTTCCCTGTTGAGGTGGGTGCCAGGGGTCTTCTGGCGAAGGCTGTCCCATTTCTTGCTGAAAGAGTTGGGAATTGGTAGGAATAAAATAAATGAATATTTGAGGCGTATCTCCAAGGGTGCTTTTGAGACATCTTACCGTCCATGGCTATGAAGACCTAGCCCATGGGTGTTAAGTAGTAAGGGGAGAGTTATGGCCACTCAATAGTGCTTTAATCTTCCGTAGGCACGTCTCCAGTTATGGACTACTCTCCGTTGTTTTCCTGGTAATGAACGATTTTCATTCAGTGGGCCCTCTGTTGAGGCGATTCCACTTATGCTTGTTCAAACTTTTTCTATAAATCATTGCAAAATGATAGTGAATTACAAAAGTAAATCAAATTGAAAAATGTTCACCACCATGGGTTTTTTTAACAAGGTTGTTAAAGATTTAAGAATTAGATTGTAGAACATTTTCCAGGAGAAAACTGAACGGAATTAATTACCTGTGTATTATAAAGCAACAAACTAACTGAATTGGTCAGTGAAGGTATACATAGAGTTGTTGAGCACATAATCAAGTTTAATTAGAATGTAACCACACATATTTCTAGAATTAGAAAAAGCACGATGCAGTTTTAATTGTATTTATTAAAATTTAGAATAAACTTTATAGGGCAAGTATGTCATACTAAATATTACGAACCTAATTCTTTGTTTCCATCAAAGAGGTTTTCCAGTTGCACAGTGTAATCTTCAATCTTCATATTCATATCCAGGTTAGTGAAGTCCACATATGTTACTCCATCTCGTTGTACTTTCTTGCCTTTTAAGACAATATCGGCTTCAGCATTTGCTACAAAGAGAAATTCAATATAAACAATGTCTATAAACAATAACTTGATTGCTAGAAAAAACAGATTCAAGATAGTAAGTAACAGGGAAATCAGTAAGTATAAACATTTATATGTTTGCTAACACAAGTAATGTTAGAATCTAATACAGTAGAATCGATAACAAGATCCCCTTGGATTACACAGAAATATGTTCCTGTGCACGATAAAAAACTGGAGTCCCAATGAACCCTAATGCTATAATTGACATCTTGGCAGAAGCACATCTGTTGGCATAGTATCTGTTTATTGTTTAATATAGCATAGTGCAGATTCCAAGGCAAACTTTCTTCATCATTCTCGTCATCACTGCCTTCAGTATTTTTATAGTACCATTTCAATAATTTAACATCTATCTCAAATTGTTCACATTGGAATTTTAATAACCTGGAAGTTTCTTGATAAGAAATGTCAAATCTATTTCTTCTTGTGGATCAAAAATACAGTCAAAAGTTTCAATATAACTCGGAATTTTATTCCATGAAATACTTGATGTTTTTTTTATTCTGTTCCATGATTCAGTTATCCAGTACACAACTCCCTTAACTGTTATTTTTTTTTCGAAAGCCTACAATGCTTTCTCCCATCCAGTCGCTTCCAAGAGAGATTGTAAAAAGTTACATTTGTATTTTTTCCCATACATTCCAAAACATACTGATCCATCGGCTAGATTAGTCTCATAACATTTGTGAGAAAGTATTAAGTACGGAAATCATCAGAGCGCAGTTGATCTTCATCGAGATTCTAACAGTAAAAAAGCCGAAAAATTGGGACTCGGAATTTCGAGACTCTACTGTATTTATTTATATTATTCTTTCGAGTTTGACAATTTTCAATAATACAGTCTATTGGTATTTAGAGCAGAAGTTATTGGTAGCCAGGATTGTAAATATTGTATACTTACTGATATCACTTGTCAAAAAAACCACTACTTAAGCGTTATTTGACACTAGATAACACTACTTAGTGTCAGAAGACATGGTTTTTGCACTGGATCAGTGCATTCCTCAATGCTGTGACGGACAAGACTCAAAATGAAACACATCTCCTCAGTGGTTAACGCACCAGTAATAAGTGGTGGGTCTTAGTCATTTGAATTAAAAAGTAAACTAGAAAAGCTCTATGGTGAAACTCGTCTGCTGAAAAATATTAGTAAGTAGTGGTATTTTGCCAAGTGATATAAAAAAGTATATATATATTTACAGTTTAAGTGCTTTTATGTGTTTCTATTTCAAGACTACAGAGTGGACTCTTACCAAGGTAAGTCTGTCAGTCTCCTAGTCCAAAAAATCTAAATAATCTTTACCAACCAAAACTAACCTAAAAATATATATATATATATATATATATATATATATAGATATATATATATATATATATATATATCGTGATATTTCACGTTGTCCATTATTTTTCTGTTGCACTGACTTTATGAAGTATTATTATTTAATAATAATAACTTCATATATATATATATATATATATATATATATATATATATATATATATATATATATATATATATATATATATATATATATATAAAGCTTTAAGATGTATAGCACAGTACAGTCAATACAGCCAGTATTGTAAACTTGTTAGAAATTCTCGTAGATTAAAAATATTTGTTTCAATTGATTTTTGGGCCTATTATGAGGAGTAAACTTAACTTATCAAATTTCAGAACCATTTTATATTTCTCTTCCAAAGTAATATATTTTGAAATATATTTCTACGTAAAATAGCAATGATATTTTCAATTACTAAAGTTAAATAAATTTTCCGAGTTTAAACAAGCAATTCATCTGTAATAAAAAGTTGTAGATTAATTAGAGCAAAACCTCCAAGTGGGCAGATATAAGTAGTAGTATCATGGCCACTCGCAAGCATCTAATTAAAGTTAAACATAATTCTAATTAGCCTGTAATTTCACTTTGCTTATTTTTTAGCATTGTAAGCTTCTTCTTTCAATTCCTTTCATTAGTTCACAGTGTCCCTATATTATGTTTATTTATATAGCGTGTTCAAATTTTCAGTCTGTATAAATAACTTTTTACCATGCCCAATGCCAAGCTACAAGAAGCAGAATTAAATAATTCAAAAACGGTACGTTTGCAAAGTCTGTGTCCAGACTGTAATATAGCCTACTGTGTTATTCTGTGGTTTGCAATATTTCATACCAAGAAAAACTTTTAACACTATACATTTTTACTTTCCCTGCTATTTTAAACCATAAATAACTTACTATGTATTTAAATTATTCATTAAACTCTTCCTATTAGTTCACTCTCTCCTTATATGTACCTTGTACAAATTTTCAGTCATTATTAAAATACTTTTTATTCAAATACATTTTTTAAACTTGTAATGGATGACACTTGGTGTTAATACAGTTTTTTTTCAAATATTAATCCATTAATTATGTTTAATGAATTCATTTTAGTTTTGTATGGGAGAAAAACATTTCACAAAGGGGCAAGGTATGCAATATAGTTATTTATCCCCATTTGGCTTAAAATAAGTGATAGCATATGATTTTAAAATAAGTGATAGCATATGATATGTCATAAAACAGTTGATTTTATTTGCTAGAACAGCTATTTCAACACATAGGTTATGTTATTTATTTATATTAATTGTAATTATTTAATAAAAAGAAACTTGAATGAATTTTTCTTTGTTGACCTAGTAGTAATTGGCTTTAAAATATTTTTGGTTATGTTAATTGTTTTAGAACTAAATTTATAATTTTTTATAGAAATTATAAATTTGTTTCCTACTATTATAGTTTTTATGCCTATTATCCTACTCCCATGAGTACTGTTGCTGGTGAAAAGATTACTCCTAAAAGATTAACCTATTTACTCCTAGGCAACCTACACTATTGTAGTTTTTATGCTTTAAAATCCTTAACTTTTAATAAAAAAATAAATATTGTACCTAGCCAAAATGTAATATATATTATTTTATTTGATTTATTAAGGTAGAATAAATCACTGTTGTGAAGAAACTTACTTGCGTTGGCTCGGAAATTACCTTTCCCAGTAAATTTAACATTTAGTATTTTAGCATCGACGTCATACTCCGCATTAATATGTACTGAAGGAATTGTTACACTTACAAGGTACTTTATGTTATGTATGTCTGCCCTGAAAAATATACAAACAGGATTAATTTAGTATTAAGTAAACATTAAATATTAGATAACAGACCTTTTCAAAACGTTCTTCGAAGTCTTCTAAAACCCATTTTCCAGTTTTTCTTGCCCATTCACTCATCCTGTTCCAGGTCTCTCTTTTCCATCTCATTGTTAATTCCTTCTATCCAGCTCCTTCTTGAACGACCTCGTTTTTCCTGTAGTTTCCATCTTAATGTCTGCTTTGGCACGCACTCTTCACTTATCCGGTATATATGAGCTGTATAGTTGTTATTTTGTGTTGGGCGTCCATAATTTCTCTTGTTCTCTCAATTGGTACCCTTTCAAGCTTTGACTTTCTTCCAGATTTGCGCCAAAAGCCCATCTCTGATGCCTATAGTAATTTCTCCGATTGATCTTTGATTTGCCATACTTCACTACCGTACGTTACAACATTTTTAATAATGCTATTATATATTCTCTTTTTTGTTGCCTTTGAGATATTCTTATCTTACAGGAGGCTTTTTTCCTGGCAAAAAACCAATTGTGGTTGTCATTGCCAATCAACAACTAAGACAAAAACGCAATATTTGAGATTAAATAAAATTAAAATAAACCAAAAATTTCAAAACAAACTTAAAGATAACAGTATGCTATTTAACGTGCGAATGGTTAAATGACCTTGTATATTTATATCTCTTATTGTTTCATCAAGTCTTTTTGTTGACCACCTATGGACATATACTCTACTGAAGTTGGTCTCTAATCCCCCCTTAGTTTAATCTTCTACTATTATATTATTCTTCTTAATCATATATTCTATGGCGTCATAGTCTTTGGTTATAATGGATTGATCCTCTGAGTAACAAAGTATATTTAACATATTATTTTCTTGTAGTATACCCATGTTTTTACATTTCTTTTTCCAAGTTTTTATTACCTGTTCTAGGTATATTTTAAATAGCGTTTGTGACAAGCTACTTTCTTGTTTGAGACCTTTTGTTACTGAGAATCTTCTGTCAAACCATTTCTTATTTTAACTTTGCAGGACAGGACTTTTATACAGCAGAGTCTCGAAAATTTGAGTCCTGATATTAAATTCGAGCCAATTTCTATGTGAGCCTATTTTATCTATTTGAAAGAAAATGATAAGTCGGGCTTCCAAGAAATTATATTAATATGTTATGTAAAGGAAATTAGTTGGGTTTTCAAGATATCTTTATATCAATATGGCAGGCAAAGAAAATGAGTTTGGCTTCCAAGATATGTTTATATCAGTATGGTATGCTAAGGAAATGAGTCGAGCTTTCAAGAATTGTTCATATAAAGTTCTATAATAAACTTATTCAGTCCATTTTCAATTATAGTATCAGGTTTCAATAAAACTCCTATTTTTTCTAATGCACATGAACATACTCTGTGTGATTCTAGTTAGTCTCAGTCCCATCTACCTCGAATTATTGAGAGTCTACTGTATATGTTTTTTATAGCTCTGATAAACATACTGTTTATATTCATTTAATTTGGAGTCTCCCTGTTTAGTATTCCTTCTTATCTCTATAAATGTAATGACCTATACTATTCTTTATTTAATTAATTCTAAAGGGTTTTACAAATATCATGGTTTGTTTAAATTGAAAGGTCGAATTTTCTTCTCATAAATGGATTTATTTCTGTCTCTCTTCTTAACCTCCTAGCAACTCTAACACTAGCGGCCCTGATAACCCAACTTTTAGTTATAATTGCTAGCTATACTTACTTTAATTTGTTCACTTTGAAATTGCTTGCATCTCTCACAACAATGTTCTTGCACACTGCTTTGAATGTATCTCCTCTGGAAACGACCAGCTCTGGTATGACAAGAGGTTCAAGAGGAGGAATATCTAGTTCTGGGATACCTGTAAGCCGTTAAACTCATTATATTGTATATAGAGGAGGGTCTTCAAGAAGTAATGAGATAAATTGCTATAGGTCAAAAACATGTTTAATCAATTCAATAGTTAAGTGTATCAGTTGGCACCTGTGTACTGTGTTTATCATCAGCTGTTTGGTAGTATTTCCATTAGGTAAACATTACGTCAAATGTGCTCAGCTAACAATGGGGAATCCGATTGAGCATTACACTGCAAAATAACAACAGTGATTACATTTTAAGTTACAGTGGGTATAAAGAATAGTTAAATGTATGACAAAATGTTGAAAGTACATGGGGGTAATTGTTTGAACGATTACAAATGGGTAGAAGTTCAAAAGTAACCCAGTATGTGTCTGTGGTGAGAAGTGAATTGGACGATCGGATGGTTACTTCCTCCCTTGAATCTCCCATTAATTCAGGTTTAATGAGTTTATTAATGTAAAACAGATAGCTGAAGAAGTGCGTGTGAGTGTACAAACTCTTGTTAACACTGTTCAGAATAAGCAGAGTACAAAAATAAAAAGTTGGGTACCAAGACAACTTAAGAAAAGCACAATGAAACTAGGGTAGGAGATCCTTCCATATCCCCTCTGCAGCTCTGACCTTACCTCATTTGACTTCCATTTTGGATGCCTTAAAGAGGCTGAATGTAGGAAACATTCTCGATCCAATGAAGAAGTTGTAAATTACTTCAAGATCAACCCAAAGAAATTTATACTAGAGGCATATTCAAATAATAAAAAAGACGAGACAGTTGCATAATTACTGCTGGGGAGTATGATTAAGTAGCCAAAGTTTTGTTTATTGATCAAATAAACCATTTTTTAGTTATAGCGATTTGTCTTATTACTTATTGGATAATCCTCATAGTTGGCTTTATTAGCAAGAAATAAAACCTACAAAACAAGCAAATTGAATGTGCAGGTCAGAGTGAAGTAGATAAACAAGAGAATAGATTGAAAGTGAATGAAGATATAAGTATGTAAAGTAAAGAAGAAAAAAAATACATTTTCAGTTGAAGTTATGGAAAAAACTTAGGTAGAGAGTAGCAACGCCCCACTAGGTGAAAGCAGAATATTAGAGCTATTGAAGAAACTAGTGGACTTTGTAAAATATGGATTGCTTGAAATTAGCAGTAGAACTATTAGATTTTGTTAGTGAATAATTTATATTTACAGTCATTTTCATATCCAGAGTTGGGAATTAAAATAAAATTGGTTGCTTATAATCCAACAGAAGAATATTAAAATTTTTTTAATCATATACCTGTTGTAGCCCATAAATTATACCATAGTTGGATTTTTTCAATGTTTGTTGCTTCATAAAGGAGCTGTTTATTAATCGGTTAAACTCTCAAACCGCCCTTATTTCCTAAGCCTGCGGTTTTGTGTGCCGACTGTAAACCACATGACCTTCCTTTTCTTTCTTCCTAGATTGTTAAAAGGACGTATTTAGGAAAAACTACCTTATTGGCAAACTTAATATAATCTAACTCTGAACACAAAACCCTTAAACCTCCCCTATTGCCTATGCGTGAGGTTTTTTGTCCCTCCCTTAGTCCTGACTGTAAACACTAAAAGACCTTCTTTCCTAGATAGTGAAGGGGACGCATCAGGCATACACTGCGTTTTGGCCAAGCTAAAGGCAATCCAACCGGGAACCAAAATGCTATAGGGTACTCCCCCGCTATTTCCTAACCCTAGTTTTTCCTCTCCCTAATTCTAATAATTACCACCAATATTTTTCCTACAATTCATGGGGAATATCTAAATAGAACGTGTGCCATAAAACCATCACTTTAAGTTAGATATTGGTAAATTAACAATTTTAATAGAATTACTGTAAATGATCTGTAATTTCGTGCTCCGCGGAACACCAGACTTAATGACACAGCCGTGATATCAGTGAAATTACCTTTAACCAATCTTGGCCTGAGAACCTCGATAGCTTTCACAATACAGTCGTCTATGTTGGGTTCATTCCTCTTGCAGACTGGAATGTAGCTAGCTGCAACATAAACACAAGGTATTAGCAATGCAGTTTGGCTCTCTCACTCAATGAGGCCTATGTCTTTAGCCTATTCACAGGTTAATCTTCATAGACCTATATCTGGCCTACGGCGAAAATATTACTGTTTGGAGAGGGGAAAGTCCAAGTGGTATATTTGCGAGTCGGCTTTCGAGAACTATTAATTGCGTGCTCTCATTTTCAAGCTTTTTAAAAAACCGTCTTTAAACAAAACAAAATTTAAATGGATAATTGAAACCAAAGATTTAGAAAAATACCAAACACTAGCATTTGAAAGGACAATGTAATCACATAACTACAATTAAAAAAAATATTTAACATAAATAGAAAAGAATGGAAACTGTCTGCTCGCTATCACTTTCGTAAACACTTTCGTAAGCTACGAGGAGACACATTCTCAAAACACATCAGAATTATAGATGATATATACATATGAAAATATAAAACCACGGAAAATACACTGTTAAACATACTGTATTTCTCTTTGGCATTTTCGCTCTTTCTACTGTCGCCCTTGAGGTAGAAGAGGAAACATAAGCAGGGCGAATGGGAGAAGGCGGTTGGGAATGGAAATCTAATCCACTAAATCAGGGATTCTCGACATTTTAGACTCTGCTACTCCCTTTTTAGGCTGAGTATTTTGGCGACCCCCCTCCCAGTTCTAACGTTAAAACAATAGTTAAAAAGCTACAATTGTTTATTCATAATAATGCCTGTGTAGACAAATTTTTGGTAGGTATCCCAAAGGAATACCCAGAGCTGTCCACAATAGCGTTAAAACCTCTGACACCATTGTCTACGTCTTGCAACTGTGGACAAGCATTCTCATTAATGGTGAATTTAAAATCAAATCAAGAAATCACTGAAAATAAGATTGATTTGTGTGTTACAAAAACCATTCCAGACATTCAAAAATTGCTTGATTCCAAACAAGCTCTAGTTTCTCTTTAACAGAATAAATAAGCGTAAAAGTTTATCTTAGTGTGAGTGTATCGTTTTTTAATAAAATACAATAACTGATTATTTTTACTTTTGCTCCGTATCTCGCGATCCTAAGACATATTGTGCGACCCCCCCCTCCGGGAGCCGTGACACAATGGTTGAGAACCACTCCATTACAGAATCATTTCCAATGCCTGCTTTATTGAACAAGTATTGTGCAATCACTATAAACATGTGAAGGATACAGTTCAACATTTTATGATATTTATGGATCTTATTGACAGAAATAGAAAAGTATGGGAGTTTAAAGCAGGAGACTTAGTGTACGTGGAAATGAAACCGGTTAAATAAAAGAAAATTAGAAGAATGAAGAATTGGTCCTTATATTATATTACAAAATATTTTCGGTTCAATTTATAAAGTTGATACAGGTCATAGAGTCAAACCTCTTTCATGTTACTAAATGACTCTGGTGGTTTGCTGTCTGGAGGGAGATGTAAAGAATCCCTTGTCGTAATTCTTAAATTTGTATTTACCGCACAGGCCTACGTGCTCATGTAGGCGGAAGGTGGCATCCGTGCGAAACTAGGGTGATAATGAATTAACCAAGTGAAAAAATATGAATAATATTAACCACGGGAAATATTTATTAACCAAGTGAAAATAAAGTAAAATTAATTATAACTAAAGATACTGGAAATATGAGCGACGAATGTTGTTTTTATCATTTCAGGTACAGAACACACAGTTTTCTCAATTCCTTTTATTAGGTCTCAACATTTCACCAACAAATTTTCTTATCATTTTAAAATGTTGTTAGACTGTGTTAATTAGAGTTTGTTACGTTGTACCTCTGGCACTAATGTTTATTTATTTATTACTCAATTCCTTCTATTAGCTCACACTCTCCTTGTATATACCTTTTTCAATCGTTATTAAAATATTTTTTATTTGTCCTCTCAAGTTCAAATACAATTTTTTAAACTCGTAGTGGATGATACTTGATATTATTATAGTTTTTTCAAATATTATTTCATTATTTAAATTTGATTAATTAATTTTATTTTCATACGGGAGAAAAACTTTTCGCGAAAAAGAAAAAGGTATGCAATAGAGTTATTTCGTCCCATTTGGCTTAAAATAAGTGATAACATATGATTAAATAAAACAGCTGATTTTAAGTTATAGGTTTTTTTTAACGCTTAGGTTATGTTACTTTATTTATACTAGTTGTAATTATTTAATAAAACGTAACTACAATTTTTTTTGTTGACCCAAGTAGAAATTTACTTTAAAAACAATTCGTATCTAAGTTATTCGTTGTTATTTCAAGAAAATAGAAATATGTATAACCTTACACATGTTTAAATGTTTTAGAATTTTAAAAAATTGAAATATTTTATTAATTTTTATTTTTAAAATAACTCTAATTTATATATATATATATATATATATATATATATATATATATATATGTCATGCAAACAAAAGTGTCCATTTTAAAATGCTACCTCCCAGGATTTATTTAAATTTCTAGAAAAAAAAAACAATTCTTGTTTCCTCCTATTTTATAAATTTTTAACCCGGTATGATAAAAAAGCGGTTTCCTAAAACTTCACACAGGTCAAAATGTTCTACTATATGCAAACTAATATTTCAAATTTTGTTCTAATTGCATCTTATGTTGTTCAGAGCTCACGCGCCGTGTAAAATGTAGGTCCACCAATCGGCCCCGTCCTACAAACGCACTCGTCGTCCTCTCACTTAAGTGTAGTATCGGGCAACTATTTACAACGTAGGGCGCCACGAGGGCACACTTCTGCTATATCTTGCCCTAATCTATTTAAGCCGTTACTTACGTATCGTAGAAGCCTTGCAGGCAGCCAACCAGATGAGGAACGCGATAGACCATGTCGCCAACATATCGGACACTCTAGCAAATACTTGCACTTTACCTAGTAGCGTTCTGTAGATGTTACAATAATGACCTTAAGGAGAGACACCTGAGGCTGTGTTCCCTCTCCATTAACACGACATGCTTGTTACACACATTTGCAATAGTTTATACACTGCACGCTTCGCTTAGACATGTTTACGTGTGACTAATCTAAAACCAGAAGGCGGGTTAGCTTCAGGTCTTTTTGTGTTTATCGTTCTACACATTTCACTTCACCAAACAAACTTACATTTCGCCTATATCTTTCTTACCCCCAAATCTCATTTTATCCCGACAAACACTTTAATTTGTACCATCTTTGACTCAATCAGTATACGTTTCTTCCACCTTTCATGTCGATTTGGTTCTATTTTAGACAGTTTCGCTTGACAATTATTGGCCTATCTCACTTATCATTTGTGCCCTCTTTGACATAACATCCATCAGCCTACGTTTCTTCCACCTTCCTCGTCAGATTGATTCTATTTTAGACAGTTTCGCTTGACAATTTATTGGCCTCTGTAGTACTTTTCATTTGTGCCCTCTTTGACCTAACATCCATCAGCCTATATTTTTTCTACCTTCCTCGTCAATTTGATTCTATTTTAGACAGTTTCGCTTGACATTTTATTGGCCTCTTTAGCACTTTTCAATTGTTCTCTCTTTGACCTAACATCCATCAGCCTATGTTTCTTCCATCTTCCTCGTCATTTTGATTCTATTTTAGACAGTTTCGCTTGACATTTTATTGGCCTCTGTAGTACTTTTCATTTGTGCCCTCTTTGACTTAACATCCATTAGCCTACGTTTCTTCCATCTTCCTCGTCAGTTTGATTCTATTTTAGACAGTTTCGCTTGACATTTTATTGGCCTCTGTAGTACTTTTCATTTGTGCCCTCTTTGACTTAACATCCAACAGCTTACGTTTTTTCTACCTTCCTCGTCAATTTGATTCTATTTTAGACAGGCTCGCTTGACATTTTATTGGCCTCTCTAGCACTTTTCATTTGTGCTCTCTTTGACTTAACATCCATTAGCCTACGTTCCTTCCATCTTTCTCGTAAGTTTGATTCTATTTTAGACAGTTTTGCTTGACATTTTATTGGCCTCTCTAACACTTTTCATTTGTGCCCTCTTTGACCTACCATCCATCAGCCTATGTTTTTTCTACCTTCCTCGTCAATTTGATTTTATTTTAGACAGTTTAGCTTGACATTTTATTGCTACACACTTTTCATTTGTGGCCTCTATGACCTAACACCAATCAGCCTACGTTTCTTCCATCCTCCTCGTCAGTTTGATTCTATTTTAGACAGTTTCGCTTGACATTTTATTGGCCTCTGTAGTACTTTTCATTTTGCCCTCTTTGACTTAACATCCATTAGCCTACGTTTCTTCCATCTTCCTCGTCAGTTTGATTCTATTTTAGACAGTTTCGCTTGACATTTTATTGGCCTCTCTAGCACTTTTCATTTGTTCCCTCTTTGACCTAACATCCATCAGGCTATGTTTCTTCAATCGTCCTCGTCATTTTGATTATATTTTAGACATTTTCGCTTGACATTTTATTGGCCTCTGTAGTACTTTTCATTTGTGCTCTCTTTGACTTAACATCCATTAGCCTACGTTTCTTCCATCTTCCTCGTCAGTTTGATTCTATTTTAGACAGTTTCGCTTGACATTTTATTGGCCTCTGTAGTACTTTTCATTTGTGCCCTCTTTGACTTAACATCCAACAGCTTACGTTTTTTCTACCTTCCTCGTCAGTTTGATTCTATTTTAGACAGGCTCGCTTAACATTTTATTGGCCTCTCTAGCACTTTTCATTTGTGCTCTCTTTGACTTAACATCCATTAGCCTACGTTCCTTCCATCTTTCTCGTAAGTTTGATTCTATTTTAGACAGTTTTGCTTGACATTTTATTGGCCTCTCTAACACTTTTCATTTGTGCCCTCTTTGACCTACCATCCATCAGCCTCGTCAATTTGATTCTATTTTAGACAGTTTCGCTTGACATTTTATTGGCCTCTTTAGCACTTTTCATTTGTTCTCTCTTTGACCTAACATCCATCAGCCTATGTTTCTTCCATCTTCCTCGTCATTTTGATTATATTTTAGACAGTTTCGCTTGACATTTTATTGGCCTCTTTAGCACTTTTCATTTGTGCCCTCTTTGACTTAACATCCATTAGCCTACGTTTCTTCCATCTTCCTCGTCAGTTTGATTCTATTTTAGACAGTTTCGCTTGACATTTTATTGGCCTCTGTAGTACTTTTCATTTGTGCCCTCTTTGACTTAACATCCATCAGCTTACGTTTTTTCTACCTTCTTCGTCAATTTGATTCTATTTTAGGCAGTTTCGCTTGACATTTTATTGGTCTCTCTATTACTTTTCATTTGTGCCCTTTTTGATTTAACATCCATTAGCCTACGTTTATTCCACCTTCCTCGTTGATTTGATTCTTTTCTAGAAAGTTTCGCCTGTCATTTTGTCTGCACATTTAACTCTATCCACCAATTTATCATAATGTCTAATTATTCTTTTATATCTTTCTGGTTGACCTCTTTCGATTTTTACACAATTTTATGTATCACTTTATCACTACATTTAACACTAATCTTCGTGTCTTTTATTTGTCCAAATAAGGGACATAGGGGTTAAAAAGAGGTGTCCAAGAAGAAGAGTTTTAACACTGCCTGTTACATGTCTTGTTGTTAGCCGTCAACGACAGAGTTAAGTTGTTTTTCTCATAATTCTAAACTTTTTGTGATTTAACTGTTAAATTACAATTTTGAAGTACTCTATTACCTTTTGAACTCTTTTCTTGTATAGAAGGAAATCTAGATTTGTGAGTGTAAGATTTTTTTTCCTTCAAGGATATCATTAGGCCTACAATTATAAACAGAAAGGCAATTTATTTTCTATCGTTTTTACTAAACCTGCTTTTGTTTGGCCTCGTCGTTGTTAAACGTGTAGACTTTCGCCGCAAATTGTAGATTATAGAAACTTTATTATATTAATTTGTGGAGGAAATTATTAAAAATGCCTTGTGAAACCGGAAGTAAGCCTACGTAACCGGCAGCGGGATTATAGCAAACATTTTCTAGTTATAGTCGTTATGCTGGCTACTGAATGCTGCTTATAATAGAGTACATTGGAGAAGGGATACAACTTTTTTATAAGCACTGTATGACGTTGCGTGGCGGTGGACTTATTGCGTGAAGGTCGATTACTCGATTCTAGGACACTCTTCGAAGGTCACCTTCATGAACACGCATTTATTGCGTGTGATAATTCAGTCCTGACTGTGAGTGCAGATAAAATAACGAGATTTGATGAAGGCACCATACGTATCCTGTGCCAGCTTTCTACTGTTAGGCAAGCCGTAGATGAAGTTAGGTCAACCGACAAGGCTTCGTGTACCGACAAGGTAGAATTCGGCAAGACAATGGTTATAGCAGGATCCTTTCTTAACTCGTAATAGCCTACTACCAGATCCTGTATTCATTTCAATTTATTTTAATTAGAAGTGGGCCGATCCCGATTCTCGATTCCAGGATTCATTGATTCTAATGGTATCGAGTAATCGCCAATACTCAATTTTCTAATGATGAAGCCGATTCCGATTCTCGATTCCAGGATTCATTGATTCTAATGGTATCGAGTAATCGCCAATACTCAATTTTCTAATGATGAAGCCGATTCCGATTCTCGATTCCAGGATTCATTGATTCTAATGGTATCGAGTAATCGCCAATACTCAATTTTCTAATGATGAAGCCGATTCCGATTCTCGATTCCAGGATTCATTGATTCTAATGGTATCGAGTAATCGCCAATACTCAATTTTCTAATGATGAAGCCGATTCCGATTCTCGATTCCAGGATTCATTGATTCTAATGGTATCGAGTAATCGCCAATACTCAATTTTCTAACGATGAAAGCGCCGATCCCGATTCTTGTCTTTATAATACTATTAAAATACGTGTGTAAGTAATTTATTGGGACAATAATCAAATATCAACTAGCCTATACCTTTTTTAGGTACTAGTTGCTTTGATTGAATTAAAAGACTAAAGCAAAGTTGATTTGAGATAAAGGACATATTGTTATATATGACGCAACAAAGCGTTCTAGTCCGTTTGTCACCACTCTACTCTCTCTGCTGTCTCTCTCTCACTCGGGCATGCTCAACTCTCTCTCTCTCTCACACACACTCTCCCTCCCTCTCCGTCTTTCTCTCTCTGGGGTCTACTACTCCACCACTACTTCATAGATGTCGAAACAAAACACAAAGAAACAGTACATAATGTAGTGTACCATGGGTATTAAAATATAAATAAATGATTGGAAAAAATTGACTATGAAGCTGGTTGTAGGCCTATTCGTTATTTCGACTATACTCTTCACGAGACATTAAATTATTAATATACTTAAACAACATAATTTATTGTGTATAGTCACTGATATAAAAACATATTCCCAAAATATATGTGGCGACATAACAAATAATGTTGGAAGAAGTAAGTTATAATGTTGCATTTACATATTACAACATTATTTATGACTTCAAAGTATATGTGTATAAAATGTATAGAAATTGTTTTTTTAATAAAATTTAATTGAGCATTTAAATAGGCTAATACTTGCTTTTTGCCGCAAGACCAGTTAGAAATTTCTTAAGCATTTGGAGTGATAAAATAAGCTATTTAAGACCCAACAAATAGTGGTTTTAAGAATCTTTAACAAGAATATATAAAACCCTACAAATAAAACTCATTTATTAAAAAAAAAACACACAAAATTTGAAACATAAGACATTTTTATATAGACCATTATAAATTTTATATAGCTCTTTATAGACATTTTATATAAGACCATTTATAAATGTTTACAATTATATTTTAATTCAAATGAGTTGGTATCGATATTTTCCATTTTCAAGGCAAAAACTGCATGCGTCTGTGCCGTGTGCTGAGTCTCAGCATGCGCTGGTAAAAAAAAATGCGCCGTAAAACGTGGCTTGCGTGTGCTGCGCCGCATGCGTCTCAGCTTACGCCCTGCCTAAGAATGGATTTCGCAAACGATTTATTTAAAGGGTAGAAATCGCTAAATACCCCCTACAAGAAAGCAGTGCGTATGGCATGTAGTACAACCTCATATTCACAGGCGAAGCATTATTTTACATAATCATTCCTATGAAAGAAATAAGAATGCTTCAAATTATTAACAAATCAACAGATTTTCTGGAATTACAAACTAAGAAGGATTTCGATGGTCTAATCGAATCTAGGAGTGACTGATCGACCCACAGCTGAAACTAAGTACCATTGATATTTTGAGGATAAATCTATTTCTTGAGGAAAAGATGAACTAAGAAAGAGTTTAACAAAATTTTAGTTTTAACGGGCAAAAACCTAAAATTCGAAACAGGAACACTTAATAAAAACCCTCAGAAATACCGCTACAAACATACCTTATATAGGTGCCCCATCACAGAGAGCGACAAGGAGACCCACAATGCCAGAGGAGGCGCCTCTAGTGAAAGATTATCAAGTTACACAAAGCAATGTGAAATACACCAATACTTTAATATCTTTAAGTAATAAACTTGTGATTTAGCCAGTCGCACTCTGAACAATATGTTATAATTTTCTACTTAAAAATCCTTCAAATCACGACATGGGGGTATTAAGAAAGTGGCGGGCTAAAGTTTTGTTAAAATTTTACAGGTTTTGTTCCCTTCGTTAATTAAAGTTATATGTTTGTGAAAGAATCGCCGATGAGGATGACATAATGTCATAAAAACGCGTTTGAAATTAAAGTTTTAAAATTGTCAGTTGCAAATATTTCTTGGGTTTATGACACAATTTAAAATGATTTTTTCCATAACGGGTTTCCTTGACATTCAGTTCTTCTGAGATTGCAGCAACGCGCGACGGGATTTCATTTAAATTAAGTTTTTACACGATGAATAGTATTTTTTTATAAAAGCCTAGAAATAATTACTAATTAGAAATACTAGTATTCTAATCTTGATTATATCTTAAATTATTCTCTGCGAGTTGTTCTTATTTTTTCTTTTACACTTCTCTTAAATGCTATGATGAATTATTTAATGATTCTGAAGGTATCATGCTTTGTTCACACCTTTTATATCACTTCACTTATTTTAATTAATTTAAAACTATATCATTAGCATTGCTTTCTAGCGTTACTTTATAATAATTTGCGAACTCAATGTATTTTTCAAATTCCTTTTATTAGCTGACACTCTCCTGATATATATCTTTTACAAATTTTCAGTCGCTAATAAAATACGTTTTTATTCATCCAATCAAATTCAAATAATTTAAACCTATACTGGATGACAATTTATGTTAATAGAGTTTTTTCAAATATTTATCATTAATTTAAATTTTTTTAAACTTGATGTACCGGTCGGATTCGAACTAAGGAACTACTTGATTGATATCTAAAACTTTGGCACTGATCCAACTTTCCCATTGCTAGATCAATTACTTAAAGTACTTGAAGATGTATACGAAACTATAAGAGAAAATTTCCTTGCAATAATGAAGCAATACAAGGGATGGATAGAACTAGCAATTAATTATAGATCACCATCAGCTTCATAAATTAGAAACGAAAAAAGAGAATAAATAGTAACAAACAAAAATAATACTTGAAAAACATACATTATATAAAGAGGAAAAGGGAACTTTGCATGGAAATTCGCTTTCTATTTCCCCACTTAATATTGTAATTCTAACATATGTATATACATATTTATATTAATTGTAATTATAAAATAAAAGTGACTAAAATATAATTTTGCTTTGTCGACCTCAGTAAAAATTGGAATACATTTTTTTATATATTACTTGTTTTTATAGGACTAAAAAATAATATTATGTCGCCAAAGGTTAAGTCAATTTAAAATTGTGCTAATCTCTAAAACAGGTGCGTTTAAGTGTTTGTGAAGCTCATTCATTAATCATTTATGAAACTGCCCCTCGTGTAGCTTAATTTGTGAAGAGTTTTTCCTTGGCCATCCCATCCTTGTCCTTCTAACTGGCTTCCTACCCTTTGAACATTTCTGTCGTGTTTGCTTAACGTATGGGGTTGTGTTTCCGCCATCTTCCTGAAGTTTATGGTCCCTTTCATGGTTTACTTACAAGTAAGTTACCCTTTTATTTCCATCCCCATAAACAGTAGTTTTTTTCGCAGCTAGTCTTGTCCGAGAGTGTAGCCGTCGCTTGTGTGGTTATTGACCCTTACATCTTGCCGAAACGAACCCTGTAAACTTGATAAACCACATTTTGTATATTTACAATGACTTTAGTTACATTTCGTGCTACATAAAGATACAGTGGCTTGAATCTTTGCCAAGGATTGTGGTTATGTCTAATGAGTTGGGGACAACCGCTCTAAGCGAAAGTGCAAACGAATGTATCAGTTCGCTCTTGAAGGCTATTGAACCGTCACCGTTCCGAACTGATCCAGGAAGTATGGGAAGCGTGTAATACGTGCAGCTGCGGACTCTCTCTTATTGTGCAACTTTGCGCCCTCTATGTACGCTACACACAATGCTGCGATTCACTTTATCTTTGGTTAAATTCGAGGAATCCACACTGGCACTGCCAGTTGTACCCGGAGAGGGTTACCTAACCTGACTACTGCATCTGCGACCACAAGTGCAGGTCCGTCTGTTCCCTTTCCCCTTTGCTTTCACTTTCCCTTTCGACAGGACATCGCCTTTATTTAATCTTCGGCCAGTGCTTGGCGGACTGCAGATGTCTCATAATGGCGGCGAATCCCATTATATCGTCGCTTCTCCTGCTCGCGCTCTTTCAGCTGCTTCTAGTCGTTTGCGGCAAGAAGATCCGTAAGTGGTGACAATCATTTAATATTTTTCAGTTTTACTTATATTTAGATTTGTTGTAATTGTTTAAAATGTCTGACATTAACCTAGACAATGGGAGAATAGCGCCGCCTATATTCAGTAATAGAAGAGTTGTCAATATCCTATGTGTTAACGCCCAAATCTAATTACCTCTACAGCAATTTATTGGTTAGTAATAGTGACAATACGTATCGATTGTACTTCTAACCTTTTCTGGACTTTATGACTGGGAGATCGCCGCGAGACACAGTCGTCATGCTATCTCTACCCACTCCTCAAAGGATTAACTCTTCCAATAATCTGTACGTTCTTTACATTAGAATATGAATATTTGATGAAAAATACAACAAGACATTCTTAATATACTCATCTTCGTGTCTGTTAGGAATGTTTATATATATTCCAGTACATTTTCTCCCTTTCCTAACATTACAATATTTTCCATTGTTGACGCCTTCCAGAATGACTCCATTTTCAAAACTTATGCTTATAAAAAAAAAATAATAATAAACGAATTAGTTGATATTTGTTGCTCTTGAATCCTAAAAAATAAACTAAATATTTGATAATATGCCCTTTAATTCTAATATGAAAATAAATATTTGCTAATATGCCGTTTTATCATAAATAATATACTATATATTTGAAAATGTGACCTTTAATCCTAAATAATAAAATAAATATTTTCCCATATGGCATTTAATCCTAAATAGTCAAATAAATATTTGCTAATATACCATTTAATCATAAATAATAAATTAAATATTTGATAATGTGCCCTTTAATCCTAAATAATACCCTAAATAATTGACAATGTGACCTTACTCCTAAATAACAAACTAAATATTTGACAATGTGTTCTTTTATTTTAAGTAATAGACTAAATATCTGACAATATTTCGTTTAATCCTAAATATTAAAATAAATATTTGACTATATGCCCTTTAATGATAAATAATAAACTAAATAATTTACAATGTGCCAAATTTTATATTATTAAATATTATATCATATTAAATATTTAATCATGTAGCCTTAAATTCCAAACAATAAACTAAATATTGACTAAGGTATAGCCTTTAATTCTAAATAATAAACTAAATATTTAACATTGAGGCTTTTAATCCTAAATATTTAACATTGAGGCTTTTAATCCTAAATATTAACCTAAATATTTGACAAATGAGCCCTTTCATCCTAAGTAATAAACTAAATATTTGACAATGTACCCCTATCCTAAATGGTAGACTAAATATTTGACAATTTACCCTTTTCTCCTAAATAATAAAATAAACATTTGCCAATATGGCGTTTAATCATAAATAATAACCTAATATTTGACAATGTGCCATTTAATCCCAAATAATAAATTAAATAATTGACTATATGGCCTTTATTCTCAAATAATAAACTAAATATTTGACAATATGCCTTTTTATCCTAAATAATAAATTAAATATTTGACAATGTGTCCTTCAATCCTAGATAATACCCTAAATAATTGACAATGTGCCCTTTAATCCTAAATAATAAAATACATAATTGGTAAAATGCCCTTTAATCCTAAATTATTAAAGTAAATAATTAACAATATGCCATTTAATCCTAAATAATAAACTAAATTTTCGACAATATGACCTTTAATCCTAAATTATTAAAGTAAATAATTAACAATATGCCATTTAATCCTAAATAATAAACTAAATATTTGACAATAAGCCCATTAATCCTAAATAATAAACTAAATATTTAACAATATGCCGATTAATTTTAAATATTAAAATAAATATTTAACATGTGGCCTTTAATCCTAAATAAAAAAATAAATATTGAGCAGTGTTGCCTTTAATCCTAACTATAAACTAAATATTTGATAATATGGCTTTTCATTCTAAATAATAAACTAAATATTTAACACGTGCCCTTTAATTCTATATAATAAACTAAATATTAACCAATGTGGTCTTTAATCCTAAATAGTAAACTAAATATTCAACATTGTGAAATTTAATCCTAAATATTAACCTAAATAATTGACAATGTGCCTTTTAATCATAAATAAAATACTAAATATTTGTCAGTATGTCATTTAATCATAAATAATAAACTAAATATTTTCCGATGTGCCCTTTAATCATAAATAATAAAATACATAATTGGTAAAATGTCCTTTAATCCTAAATTATTAAAGTAAATAATTAACAATATGCCATTTAATCCTAAATAATAAACTAAATTTTCGACAATATGACCTTTAATCCTAAATAATAAAGTAAATAATTGATAATATGCCCTTTAATCCTAAATAATAAATTAAATAATTGACTATATGGCCTTTATTCTCAAATAATAAACTAAATATTTGACAATGTGCCTTTTTATCCTAAATAATAAATTAAATATTTGACAATGTGTCCTTCAATCCTAGATAATACCCTAAGTAATTGACAATGTGCCCTTTAATCCTAAATAATAAAATACATAATTGGTAAAATGCCCTTTAATCCTAAATTAAACATCCTACATCAAACACATACCAAATTTTTCACAAAACTTTTGTTCTAAATTAATATGGAAACATTGTGAAGCTGGCTAATTTGCATGGCAGTGCTACACACTGCTATCTCTTGGTGATTCTTTCAAACACCGCTAAATTGAAGCTTGTAAAAAAGCATTTATAAATTTTTTAAAATACCTGACGCATTGTTAATCATAGTCATAGTTTGTTTGTGTTAGGAAGTATGTACATAATTGCTTAAGAGGAGAATAACAGTAAAATTATAACAACAGTTTATTATAATGTCTCACCACGAATAGTTAACCTGAGTAAATTTAATTTACATTTTCCAATGGCTTCTCCTTATACTCTCCTTAACACTCTCGTTATACATATCTTGTTCAAATTTTCAAACATTAATCAAATACATTTTTATTCATCCAATTAAGTTCAAATACATTTTTTTTAAACTTTAGTGGATGACAATTGATGTTAATAGAGTTGTTTTCAAATATTTATTCATCATTTTTAAATTTTAAAAAGCTGATGCCTTGGTTAGATTCAAATTGAATGTCTACATTATGAAATACAGCACATTGTCAACGAGCGCATTTTGCCATAACTAGAAATCTATTACTTAAAGACGTATGTAAAATTTTAAGAGAAAGGTTCCTTGCATTAATGAAGCATTATAAGAGATGGATGGAATGAGAAATTCTAGACCACCATCAGCTTGATTAATTGGAAATAATAAATAAAAGAACGGAAGTAAATAGAAACAAACAAGAGAAATAGTCCAACACCATGTACTGTATAGAGAGAAAAATGGACAATTGCAAGGAAATTTGCTTTCTATTTTGCCGTTTAATATTGTGATCCTGTCATATGTATATTTATAATTATATTTATTGTAATTATTTAATAAATAGTTGCTTGTTGTGATATCTATAATTCACTGATTAAACGATAATTAAAAAATACTTAACTAAGTGAATACGTAAGGGCTTAATTGCTGACGCATTTCGAAACAATCAGTAGTGGCTTTGCTTCATAAAAGGAACGATTGTTTCAAAATTCATCCCTTACATATTCACTTAGTTGAGTATCATTTAATTAGAGTAATAAAACTAACTAAAATAAACAATATTTTGGTTAACCTCAGTAGGAACTGATTTAACTTTTTTTTATATTTCTTGTTCAATGGACAAAACTACAGTTACTCTATGGCAACAGTTCTCATAAAAAAATATTGAATGATCTCGAGTGAAGGGTTTTGCTGTAACATTTTTTTTGCTTTTGAAGTGTACCTTGACAATTTTCTAATTACAGACTGCATAGAAGTATAACAAAGAAGCATTATATATAGGTTATATGACTTTAAAATATGGCTCTGATAAGTTGTATTACAAATGTGTTTGTTTGGAACAGATGCTTCAGTATCATCTTATCTGTGTTCCAGCGGACTATGTGCCAGTGTGTAAGAAGAGCCAGCCTGACTTCAACAAGTGTATTCTGGATGCAGTAGAAGTTGTTAGACCTTACTTGTCCAAAGGTATTATATCTATCAAAATTAAACATCATCAATGATACCGTTTGACAAATAAACACTAAAATAATGCATTAAATAGATGCTCCTTAATTGATTGATGAAGTAATTGAATTTTAAGTCATTATTTATAAGAGATACTTGCATGATGTGTTTACTATCATTGTGAATAATAAAATATAGCAGATGTTGGATGTTTTTAAAGAATATAATAATTGGATTTTACACAGGAGGTAGAAGTTGATAGCTTATTATGTTTTTTTAAAACATGCAGTTTCTGTGTTGTACATCTTGAAGTACTTTGTATAAATTACAATATTTTATGGAGTATCTATCAGTTAATTTTGTCCATCTCCATTTGTTGAAGCATCCTGTTTCTTGCCAGTCCCTCAGAAATTATCACACTGTATGTATGCACAGAGTTTGTTTTCACTAATAGGTGAGAATAGGTTGTTAATTTTCATTATTGCATTCCTTCTCGTGTGATTTTTCATCTATTTTGATTACTTCCTGGCAGTGACATGAATAATAAACATCACTGCTTAACATCACTATATAACATCCCATACATGGTACTATATCTCGTTTTCCTGCAGTACCACATACAGGATCGAATTTTTCCAAATTCCAGTTCATTTCACCTTGGCAGTGCCCTTCCTTGAAGGTTTGGCTTTCGTCAGTGCTTGTAACCTGGCTTTCATGCAAAACCTTTTATATACCATTGGAATTGTTCAGACCTGTAGGCACATAATCCAGTACAGCCTTGCACTGGTTAACTCGGATAGAGGCTATTATCACTTGCAAAGGATATTAAGGACTGTGATAATAGATAGAAAGAAGGTAAGAGAATTGAACCCATGTTAGAGTGTAATTACATTTCTGAAGTAAACTTACTTTCTACAGGCATCTAAAATATAATGACCCATCTAAGAAGAAGGATAAATAAGGACAGTTACAGTTAGGTATGGGTTACAATGTTCCACTTGTCCTGGGAATAGGGAACCAATATGGCGCCCACAGGCAGGGTCACATAGCTATAGTAGGTTTGCTCTCAGCTAGGATAAAGGAGGTGAGTATACTCGCTGCCTGATTTAAAAAACTGTTGTTACATCTTACGTTTGCATGTTATGGGATTTTACACTGAGAAACACAAAGAATATCTTGAAAGTAGTGCCAAGTTATTTTAATAGAGCGCTTTAAATCTTCAAGCTTTTAAAAATAGTTTTAAAGAGGGCTTTATGAAAAGTAAAGTTATTTTCTATTAACATTTAAAAAAAAGAGGAAGCATACTTTAGAAATAGAGGGTCATGAAATAGGAATTTATATTTCCTACAAAGGAAAAAAATAGTTGGATAACAAAAGTAAAAGGATTGCACACCATCTACTCTCTGTTAGTCATAGAAAGGTGTGTATCAAAAGAAGCTCTGAATATGAAAATGTAAAATAGGGGCAAAATGACATAATGGGAGAGATAATGGAGCGACATTACACTCTCCAACTGTGGAGTTCAACATGGTCACATGAATACTCTCGTAGTTGGAAAACAAGCCTTCTACCTATGAATGGTGGGATTGCTTACCTTAAATAGGCTCTCATCAAAGATGATTCTATACTAGAAAATGTTATGATGACAAAATTAACTGCCCAGTGTTTGTACAAACAATTGGGGAACTGCAGTAGGTCTCATAAGAGGAAAAAGAACACACATCCTCTACTGTGGTTAAGAGAAGGTGTTTATCAGTTTTATCTTCATGTAAATTAGTGTAAAAGTTGGAGTAACATACAGGTAGAACTTAGGAAGGTACATGATACTGGGAAAAACATTATAACATGAACAAGATCGCTTTGTCGACCATTTCAATAGGTTCTCGACCAAAGAGAAAGACAGACAACTAGGAAGAGACAAAAAATGACATGATACTGGGAAAAACATTATAACATGAATAAGATCGCTTTTTCTACCATTTCAATAGGTTCTCGACCAAAGAGAAAGACAGACAACTAGGAAGAGACAAAAAATGACATGATACTGGGAAAAACATTATAACATGAACAAGATCGCTTTGTCTACCATTTCAATAGGTTCTCGACCAAAGAGAAAGACAGACAACTAGGAAGAGACAAAAAATGACATGATACTGGGAAAAACATTATAACATGAACAAGATCGCTTTGTCTACCATTTCAATAGGTTCTCGACCAAAGAGAAAGACAGACAACTAGGAAGAGACAAAAAATGACATGATACTGGGAAAAACATTATAACATGAACAAGATCGCTTTGTCTACCATTTCAATAGGTTCTCGACCAAAGAGAAAGACAGACAACTAAGAAGAGACAAAAAATGACATGATACTGGAAAAAACATTATAACATGAACAAGATCGCTTTGTCTACCATTTCAATAGGTTCTCGACCAAAGAGAAAGACAGACAACTAGGAAGAGACAAAAAATGACATGATACTGGGAAAAACATTATAACATGAACAAGATCGCTTTGTCTACCATTTCAATAGGTTCTCGACCAAAGAGAAAGACAGACAACTAGGAAGAGACAAAAAATGACATGATACTGGGAAAAACATTATAACATGAACAAGATCGCTTTGTCTACCATTTCAATAGGTTCTCGACCAAAGAGAAAGACAGACAACTAGGAAGAGACAAAAAATGACATGATACTGGGAAAAACATTATAACATGAACAAGATCGCTTTGTCGACCATTTCAATAGGTTCTCGACCAAAGAGAAAGACAGGCAACTAGGAAGAGACAAAAAATGACATGATACTGGGAAAAACATTATAACATGAACAATATCGCTTTGTCGATCATTTCAATAGTTTCTTGACCAAAGAGAAAGACAGATAGGTAGGAAGAGACAAAAAATGACATGATGATAAAATAAAATGCCCAACATTAAAGTGGATGATAAAAAAAAGTTATGATAAAATTTACAGTTATTTTCAGGTTATCATTTATTATATTTTTAGTCTCGAATTTGTAAGTGATACATGAAATACTCTAAACTTTAAAACTATATAGATGAGTATTCTCAGTTAATTTGCGCAAATAAATGTCCCTTTTGTCACGGATACCTCTGGCAACAGATTTGAACATATTTTAAGACTATTATCAAAATTTTTACAAATCATTCACATATATTTTAACCTGAACCCCCAGATAACTGGTAGACCACTCTATGAGCCCCCAGAAAGTACACATGATACCATAATTTCCTATTCTCAGTAGCAGGGGGCTGTTATGGTCTGTCCTTGTGTACTTTCACCTATCCTTCTTTATCATATACTCCTCTTTATAATGGGAAATACTGAAAATCCTATATCCTTACCTTAATCCTTTGTATATTAGAACCAATTACCACCAAATATATAGTTTTAAGACTAAAATTATTATTAAACTTTATTTTGACTAACAAAATAAATATATCATCACTGCTTGAAAAAAAAAATACTTTAATTGGTGCTATTGCCCGGATCAAATGCTGTAAACTCTATTTCACAGAGATACAGTAGTATTGTAAACTTCCAGTTGGTACACGATTAATTAATTTACTTCTGCACATATTTACACAGGTATACCACAGATGAAAATTCCTGCCATTGAACCATTGTTTATACCTGCTCTGGAAGTGAACAGAAACCTTGAAAATCTGCAGGTGAAGGCAAAGGTCAAGGACATCCGAGCATATGGACCAAGTTCTTTCAAGGTCAACAGGCTCATGTAAGTAGCATTATTATTAACTTGAATTAGCTTCACACATTTTTAAGTATAAGTAAAATATTGTTGGTAATTAAAAGTTATTTTATATGATATTAATAATTATTTTATAATATACAATACGATAAAAACAATTAAAAATCAATAATTTGATTTGTGACAGGATTAACCCAGATAAATTGTCTGGTGATGTGTCGGTGACACTACCTCATATCTATGTGACTGCAGACTACGACGTCGATGGCAGGTTGCTTGTTGTACCACTTAAAGGACGAGGCTCTTTCAAAGGCAACTTCAGTAAGTTATGTAGTTCTTATCCTATTCTTACTGTAACAGCTTACTCTGACAAACTTAACACAGGTCGTCAGTACTCAATTACAATATGGGAGTACATGGCCTACCTGGAGGTAGTTGGTACAGTGGAATTGAAACCTTTTGTCAACTAGCGGTATTAGCATTGTCAAAAACCTCTCACTGACTCATCATACCATTATAACAGATTTACTTAAACTGCTGTAGGTATTTAGGAAGGGTGTTAAATTAAAATCTTGTAATTTTTCTTCATCTCCTGGTTTCATAGGTAAAGAATTATCAAAAATATAAGTGGTGGTTTGTAAGGAAAAAAATCTCCACAACTTTTCTGTCTATTTGTTTCTATGACAGAACTGGGTATTGTTTATAGTTCCTCCATTTCCCTTTTTGATTTAAAATAACAAAGTATCTTATTTTGTTATATTTTTTTTGGTGTAGCTTAGAGCACAGTGTAGTTTTGTAAATAGCTGATGTTCAAATTATTTTAATTTTAAGTCTAGTAAGGCGAAATATAAAATGTGTTACTGTAGGTGTAGTTAGTAAATGGGAAAAATATTATCTTTTCGACTCTTCCTTAATTTTTGTGACAAAAGCATTCAGGAAAGAGAAGTCCAACCTCTGACATCCTCTATGCTAGTTTGCAGTTCATATTGTAAATTAATATCCATATTTATGAAATGTTTGTATATCCTAATAAAAACTATATAACAATGAAAATATCACCAAAGAATATTATTTATATTCAAGGTGGTTGATAAATACTTTTTATAAAATAATATTTATTTGCTTTTAAAATATATTTTAAAACTTGTGTCTTTAAGGTTTGTCCTGATGTTTCAGACCTAAATTTATTTTTAAAAACTTTTTAGAATTTTTTGGCGATTTTCAGTTATGGTGTTTATTTCTTTAGAATGTTTTTTTGTATTAAACTAATGATTGAAAATTCATTATTTTTTAAAATATAGTTATGCATTTATTTATAACAGATTTTACCAGCTACAGATATCAGGTATAATAAACCTAAGAAGTCAGGCTCATGTTGATAATGAAACTAAAGCATCATATATCCAAAAAACTAATGGAATAAAATTTAAACTAAAAAATTAGACTACAACTTGTCACCAATTCTAGGTTTTTTCCGTATAATAATAAAACAGTGAAAATAACATACTAGGAACCATATTAACCCATAGAGCCTGACTCGATGTGCATGGGTATTCTGGACTGAATACCGAGACATGAGTGTGACTTGTGCACATATGAGTGTGACTTGTGGTATAACATATATTTCATAACGAAATTCTTTATTTCCCCTCTAGAGCATGCTGGCATATCCTCCTCAGACACTTTAATTTTAACAGAATATTTTATTACTTATTTGGGCAACCTATTACTGGTGAACATTTAAAATAATGTAGGCCTATGTACACCTTCACTATATTCGATTTTTTCATCTAATCATATATTTTTCTTATTTGTGTATGGAGGTGGATAAAGTTTTATTTCCCTGTAGGGTTTTAGTTATACGATTATAAAATATATAGTATGGTATGTTTATTTTATGAATATTTTTATTTTCGGTTGTTAATATAAAATAATTATAAAAAAATATATGCTTATTACACTTTATTACTTGAGACCAGATGTTTTGTTAACTAAAAGTTGTTAAATTGTTAACTTACACTTGGAGAAAACGTTTTCGTCTTACATTTAGTTAACAAAAAGTCTGGTTGCAAGTATTAGTAAAAGTGTAATAAGTAATTAATAACCAGCTTGTCATGAACAGCAACAAGATTTTGATATTTAAAAAATATATGTTCATGATTATATATTAAAAATGTGTAACCACATAATTAATTAAACAAAATAAAAATTATAAATTTATGCCCACAAATAATGATTTTACTCCATTTTAAAACAATTTCTACAAAATCTCAAAAGCAACTGCTGACAACAGTTCCGTGTGTGTGAAAATAACAACTAGCTCAATGGGTAAAGACATTCCCCAGCCATTTGGCATCAGTCTTGTGCTATCTATATTTTATACCTATGACTATATTTATTTTTTAACTATTTATTGAAGTTGCTTGCTGTAATCATCTTGAATATACTGACTAAACTTTAATTAAATTATACTTAACTAAGTGAATATAAGGGCTTACTTGCTGACACGTTTTAAAACAATCGTTTCTTTTACAAAAACAAAGCCTCTACTTTTTGAGTCAGCAAGTAATCCCTTAAGTATTCACTAAGTTAAGTATTGTTTAATTAAACTATATATTGGTTTATGTTGTTGTCTTTATATAGTGATGTTATTTAAAAGTTTTGTCTGTATTTGCATTAGGTATTTTTTTTGTAAAATATAGTTCGGGGTTCATTTTTATTGTTGAAGGAAGTTGGTAAAAACTGTAAAGAGTTACGAAGAATGTCTGGATAGATAAATTTATTGAAAAAAAGCCCTATGAATTACAACTGCCTGCATTTTATAAATATGAGCATAGTAAGAAAATATTATTATGGTAATTTACAGCTGATGTAAAAGGAGACGTTCAAGGAACAGCAAAAATAATTACCAACAAGAAAGGTGTTCAGTATCTCCAGCTAACCAGTGTCCATTCTAAAGTAACTGTGGGTGATCAGGCGGTACAGTTCTTTAACAAGGACAGAAACACAGCGGCTTTAGGTAAGTTGTAGCGAATCACATGACTTAAGAATATTTTGTATAAATATCCACTAAATCTAAATATAACCTTTTTTTCCCATTCATAGCAGCTGTGCTAATTAATCAAAATTTCCAGAGATACTCTACAACATATTGTTGCAACATCTTAATTTCAGATTGACCCTGCCTTTCCTGAAAGTTAGCATTTAAAATACTTCCAATCTGATGCTGGCTAGACTTTAAGTGTAACAAAAACAATAATTATGCAATTAGTTAATTAAACAGTCAACTTTAATCTCATTACTTTCTACACAAGGTCTTTGTATTACAGCTGAGTCTGCTGCTACATTTATCAACCAAAATCAAGACCAGGTGTGGGAGATAATCAAGCCAATCATCGAGGAGACAGCCGAGGCTCTCATGATGCAATTTGGCAATGCAATATTTAAGTCTGTTCCACTCAGCGAAATACTTCCCAATTAAAGAACAAAATTTTTAATACTACAAAGGGGAAACAGGTGTTCCCATCTATATAAATCCTTTAAGAACATGGGTGTTTTTATTAATTAGGTTTATTATTGTGAACCTATGATATTAAAATATTTAGCTGAGATTAATTAAAATATCAAATTTGTTTTATTTAAAAATCCTTTCCTTAATTCTGCTTTAAATATATTCTGATAAATATATAACTACTTTTAGTATCCAGTTTCTTGATGTAATCATCTTGAATTCACTGATTAAACTAATTTTACACTACTTAACTAAGTGAATACGTAATTGCTTACTTGCTGACGCGTTTCAAAACAATCGTTCCTTTTTCGAAGCTAACATTCTACTAGCGGCTTCTGGCTCTTTACAAACGGTATGTCAGGGTTGGATTCATGACAGGGTTGCATTTATGACATTGGGTGAGGGGTCGGCGTCTTGTGTGATGTATTTGAAAAGACTATTGGCTTCAAAGTGTGTGTGGTCATTAAGTATATTTTCCCTGTCTGTTGCATAGTGTTTGTAGATTTCATATTTTTCTAAGGTTGTTAGTTTTTTACTCTGTTTTAATGTGTGTAACACAACAAAAAGGCTTCCAACACACACTCATAGACAACATTCTCAGGAAAATATAACATAAACACCATCTAACAGCCACACAAACAAACCACACAAAAAATAACAAATACATATCCCTCACCTACCACAATAAAAACACACACAAAACATCCTCCACATTTAAAAAACTCCATTACCAAATATCCTACGAAACAACAAACACGCTAAGAAAACATATACAACCTTTTCAAAAAGAAACTGACATATAAAAACTCTCAGGTATTTATAAATTAACTTGCAACGACTGTCCCAACTATTACATCGGTCAAACCGGCAGGTCATTCTACACACACTTCGATGAACACATTACCCAAACAAAATAAACAAACCCTAAATTCAGCTATGCAAAGCACCTAAATAACACCAACACACACATACCGACATACACACTAATTTAAATATTCTACACACATTAAAACAGAGTAAAAAACTAACAACCTTAGAAAAATAGGAAATCTACAAACACTACGCAACAGACAGGGAAAATATACTTAATGACCACACACACTTTGAAGCCAATAGTCTTTTCAAATACATCACACAAGATGTTGACCCCTCACCCAATGTCATAAATCCAACCCTGTCATACCATTTGTAAAGAGCCAGAAGCCGCTAGTAGAAGGTTAGCTTTGAAAAAGGAACGATCGTTTTGAAACGTGTCAGCAAGTAAGCATTTAGTTCAGTTAAGTAGTGTAAAATTAGTTTTAGTATCCCTTGGACAAAAACCACTACTTAACTGATACATTTTTCAGCAGACACATTTCACACTAGATCAGTGCAATTTTCAGTTATGTGAATCCCAGAAAAACCTCAAGATGTACAAAATAAAAACTGTAAGTCTTAAAAATATAATTTCTGTTTAGAAATTAAATACATTAATTTTATTTGTTTTAAAATTATACTTTTAACTACTAGACAAGAAATTTACACTGGTACACACTTTCTCCCACAATTTAAATTCTTTAATCTGCGAAAGCACTCGTAACCTAAACTTGAGTGGTAGCATGCATGTGATCAGACCGCATCTTGTCTTCATTGACCGAAATATGTCTTGTATTAATTGTTTAGGCTGTTTATAAAAATATATTTTTATACTCAATAGCAAACATCTTGGTCAGCAAAAAACCATGAGTTAGTTAAAAAAACATAATTACACACATGTGTAACTTCTCTGAGTAATGATTAATTTCTCAACTTCAAATGAAGAGTGACAGTATCTTGCTTCTCAATAAACCAAAACTTTCAGTTACAATATTTTGTCACCTTATATACAATCCACTCCCTTCAAAACTTCACCTAACAGCTCATTTTCTCTAGCTTTCATCCAGCCAAGTAGCCTCTACAATAAAAAAAGTATT
Source organism: Prosapia bicincta (assembly GCA_036971475.1). Lineage (NCBI taxonomy): Eukaryota > Metazoa > Arthropoda > Insecta > Hemiptera > Cercopidae > Prosapia > Prosapia bicincta. The sequence goes on along the minus strand of JBAIZL010000001.1, from coordinate 218,613,297 downwards.
TTATTTTTAGTACAAAACCCTAAAAACCAATCGGTCAGTATCAATATTGACATCACCCTTAGTGCCTAGCCTAGTATAAATGCAAATAAATAAATCTAGAATCTTGCCACATGTTCCCTGAACTGCCTGAATCCTATCAGATAGTGTAAGATGGGTAATAAACCAAAAGTGTTTTAAAACCCTTAAAGGCAATAAAGGAGTGAAGTAATATAGACATATCTATATCGACACATTTCTGCAACCACTGTAACTAAAATGCTTATGAAAGTGCCTAAACAACTTTTTTTACTCGATTTTATTGAGCTCAAGATACTAATAAAGAAACTCAAAATGCAGAACAGTTCAACATTATAGTCAGAATGTTAGTAACAAGTCAGAGCATGCTAAAGGAAATCAATATACTGAGGCTGGTACAATATTTATCTCAGAATATAACCCTGTTTAGTTAGCGAGATTCAGATGTAAGACATAAAATTCATGAAAATAAAAACAAATAAACTATTGAAATAACAAAATTTTAAAAAAGAAGAAAGAATGTAACTAAAAAGATATATAATAATTGTTGACAGCTAATGCATTGACTACAGTAATCTTAAGTTGCCATGTGAAATATGTTTGTATACTATTTAGTTTTGTAAACAACTTATAAATCTATATCAAACTAGGTTCATTTCCAATGTTCATACTACAACACTGATATTACTAGTGCAATGAGATTGTTTTCCCATGTCCATCTGGAATTGTATCTGGGAGCCCCTTCAGCAGCCCCTTTAATGTATTCCTACATTATTATCCTATAAAATTATCACCTTTCCCCTACTGCTTACTTTACACAAATAAGTTATAATAGTGCA